>JBAIZL010000001.1:236428620-236463620 GCA_036971475.1 Prosapia bicincta | reverse complement strand
ACATTACATTAAACATATACCAACCAATATGTAGACATTTGACTCAATATTTAGCTACAAAAATTCAAACTTTTTCAAAATTTGTAACAAATTTATTATTAAAGAATAAATATGCTACAACTCACAAATATAAAAACTTTATTTTCATACGCGTTTCTACGACACTTTGTCGTCATCCCCAGTGATGCTACACAAATCAAATTAAGCTGAACTAAAAAAAAACATTAAACATAACCTATAAAGTTTTAATAAAAGTAAAAACAAAAATAATTTTTTTTTCTTTTGTTAAAACTTTATAGGTTATGTTTAATTGTTTTTTTTTAGTTCAGCTTAATTTGATTTGTGTAGCATCACTGAGGATGACGACAAATTGTCGTTGAAACGCGTATGATAATAAAGTTTTTATATTTGTGAGTTGTAGCATATTTGTTCGTTAATTATAACTTTCACTCACAAGCCAGCTCGAATATTATTTATAACAAATTTATTGTCAATAAACACAAGCACAAAGTAATTACAAAAGACATTTTGACAAATGTCTCTTCATGCTTTTTACTAATCTCTTACCATCTTCTTAATTTTTACCCCTCAATCGCCTTGACTGTATTAACGCTGCTCGCTTAAAAATTATGCTAAAAAAGCGAAATTTAAAAAAAAAATCAATAATTTCAGAGAAAATTCATTGTTACAATGCTACTAAGTTCTCTATAGATTTTTACAATTTCGAGAATTTGTCCCCTTTAAAGCTAACAACGTCTTCTACAGATTCCATTCGTTTGAAACCCGAGCAAAAAGAACTAAAACTGCATTTTCGGAAAGATGTATGATTATATATACTTTTTCAATCCTTAACTCGCATTGCTCACATTTGAACCATTTTTGTTCAATGTTTTTTTCAATGCACAATTAGATAGTTGAATAATTTTTAAAAATCCATTTTTGAGACATTGTAAAATTCCACCACTGTCTCCTGGGAAATTATTAATAAAAGATCAATAATACACCCGAAAAATATGATAAAAATAATTTTCAATAATTTTGAAAAAATTGGATAAAATGAAAATGCTAAAGAAAAAACTATTTGAGATTTAAGGTAAGGTTTTGTTTGATTTTAATAAATTAGAGAACAAATTTTATGAGACAGGAGTCATTGGCGACAATGCTTTGATTTTCCTTCGGCCTCCAGGTGTAAATAGTTTATACATTTCCGTTTTGTTATAACAAATTTATGTCAATACTAGCTGACCCGGTGAACTTCGTACCTCCTAAAAGTCAATGAATGGCGTGTTAACATTAGCTAAACCTAATTTAGTATTTTATTAACATAATAATAGCTGAACCTATAGCAGTTGTCTGAGTGAAGTGTGACAATAAAAGTTCTTGATGTTATTTATTATATATATATATATATATACTGTATATAAATATCGCAATATGTATTCTTGTGTATTAATAAAGAACTAAGTCAAAATACCAATACAAGGATTATAATTGAATTTACAATTCAAAGCTTTTCGTTGGCTAACAGTACCAACATCATCAGGAATATTAAACTAATATTCAGGAACATCAGGAACAGTTTAATATTCCTGATGATGTTGGTACTGTTAGCCAACGAAAAGCTTTGAATTGTAAATTCAATTATAATTCTTGTATTGGTATTTTGACTTAGTTCTTTATATATATATATATATATATATATATATATATATATATATATATTTGTAGATTATGCAACACTGTTTTCTTGTATACACTTATCACTTTCACTATTTATGCGAGCTAACTTTCAATGGCTGGCTGTGCCGTCGTCCTCAGGCAGTATGTTTCTTGTTTAAGTACATAAGTGAAAGTGATATTATATATAAATATATATATATATATATATATATATATATATATATATATATATATTAATGGTATTTATTGAAGTGCACTTGGATATGCAATATATACCGACTGATTATTGACATCAACATCATTTTCCCATACTTTTAAGGTTTGTCGCACGCTGGATCCGTTCAGTTCAGTCCGCTCAGCTCAGTCAGCTCCTTACCGGCAGTTTTCCCACACATTGCTTAAGTTCGGTCCGCTCAGTTCGGTCGTTAAGTTTGAGCGCCAACCTCTAGAGGACTACAGACACTGTCAATGTTCGCATGTAAATTCTTTGTGTCGGCTTTTCCGTTTGTGCGATTATGAGTTCCAGTATTAGTGACGAAGAAACTGGTTTAATAGCAATGGCACTAGCTGCAGAAGAGGACGATCAAGTATCAAAGACCATCTGTACTCTGCGCATGCGTGGCGTCTCAGTCCTTCAGTCGCTTCGGCAAAAATCGCTCGCTGGCCGAAAAGTGGCTGAGACGAACGAAGCGGACTGAACTGAACTGACGGAACGGATGCTGTGTGCTGTTCTACATTTGTTTACATTGTGTCCGAATTTTGGCGGAAGCGACTGAGCTGAGCGGACTGAACTGAACGGATCCAGTGTGCAACAAGCCTAAAGCAACATATTTGCCGCTATGTTCATTTTGCCGTCGACGATATAGTGGATCGGCATATAATGGATATAGTGGTCTCGGCTACTAAATCTCTTGGATATTTTCTCGTGCATTTCCCAAGATGATTGTGTAGGTAACAAAAGTTCTGTAATTTCTTGCCTCGTAGGATTGCATGTGAATGTTATAAACAGATCTGGATGGCCAAATGCACGAACATATAGTATTGCATTTTGGTGCTTATTCATGCATATGTTGTTGGCTAATCTGAAGAACGAGCACCTTTCCCAATTCGTTGATATTCACATTCCCATCATTAATAATTGCATCACGTAAATGAATGTATTATTTTGAACGGAACTTGGTTTGATTTAATCGAATAAAGAGAAGTTGTTCAGTCTCGATTTTTGCATACCTATATATCGACAATATATTAATTGTTAAACGTTGCATAGAAACTAAAATTTGAAATGAATTTAATGAAATGTAAAACAAACGATGTACACCAAATACTATGTTGAAAAATATCGAACACCGATGGCACAATTGTACAGAAATGGCTTTGGGAAGTGCTAGAAACCTTTCCATTAATGTACTCAAAAATTTTCCAAAGTTTCATGACGATCGCATCAGTGGTTTAGTATCGCATAAAGCTCATACATACATACATGCATACAAACATTCATTTATATATTTATACTCTTGAATTATGTAGTCCATTACGCTCGGTGAATATTAATTAATCACTTTTACATTATTTTATGACAATTCGAATTTTAATTTTGTAAATTTGTGAAAACTTACTGAGACAGAACGTTTTCGATAGCTCCGTGGCTTCATCAGTGTCTTTGCTTGGAGTTGTTAGGTTGAGCGGTGACGATTTTGAAGGTAGGTTTCCATAGTACCAAAGAGTATTTGTGATTTATATACGATATATATATATATATATATATATATATATATATATATATATATATATATATATATATATATATATATATATATATAGAGAGAGAGAGAGAGAGAGAGAGAGAGAGAGATTCGACGCACTCATCTTGAGATTTTCAACACATTCCCAACAAAGACAAACCTGTCTGTCGTCTATATTCAGCCCATCGCTAAGTCGACGTATCAGTTCAGATGTTTTCTTAAGTGTTTTGTAGAAAAGTGACTGCAAAATGCGGGACCCCATAATACGTTTGGAATCGAATGCAGCTCAGTTCGTATCGAATGTCGCCCGTATAATGAGATACGACTTGCGATACATGCGGGAATCGATTTAGAAGAATATATCGACAAGGCGAGTGGCGCCAACAATGAAGACAAGAATTATTTTCTTTCTCTAGGCCCATAATGTTCATCCTTTTTAGAAAACTTAATTGGAAGACTTAGAGGGATAAAAAAGAGGGAGGAGATGTAGACAGGGAACAAGGGAGAGGGATAGATACCCTTTAAAGGTGTCTGCCTTTTATTAGATAAAAAAATAAGATTTATCAGCCTTTATTTTAGAAGTACAGTCTATAACAGCATGATGTCGTCATTACAAAAACCAGTTTTTTAAAGATAAGCAAAATATTAAGAAGTTTTTGGAGTTAATTTTGTAATTATAAAATATTATAAACCCTTATTATATGACAATGAAAATATTGGAAAGAACCCCAATACCACAAAAATAATCAAAAATAAATAAAACAATTTACTTAAGATTAAATCCTTATGTACATTTCGATGACCATTTCATCATCATCAGAGGGTCTTATTACAAAATTACAATCTAGCAAACAAAAAGTTACAAACTAGTGATCCGTATTACATAAATGGTACTTCTAAAGACCACTTAGAATATGATTTAATTTTGATGACAATAACCGATGTGCATGTGAAATACAAAGAAGGAAGCATACCATGGGATCCTAGGCAATTGCCCTTAATACCTACGTTCGTACTTACACAAACACAGGCGCACGCGCACACACTCATTGTAATAGAAGCCAGATTAATTGTCCCTGTGTTAGCATTTCTACTGTAAAATATTCTCAAAACTTTTCTTAAAAACCAATACAATCCACAATCGTATGTTTTCCTTCCATATTCTTCTTTGACTGGAGAACCTTTTTCGACCAAGATTTCCCCGCCAATGGACGCTATAAATCCATCCACGTAGCCACCAGTTTTCTTAAGGGCTGCTTCTTTATGACCTATACCTGCAGGCATAAGTGTTTGTACCATACACGATTCCAGAGAAAATTCTATGTTTGTTTTCTTTGGAATTCGCAAGACCCCACAATATTATATTCAGAAGTGTAATACCTCTTCTATCTAAGTGGTTCCTATCTTCTATTGTTTTATCTATGTCTTCACCGTTAGCGATAGCAATTTCCTGTTATTTGTACTCTTAATCATGTAAAATTCCCTGTCCTCAAAACATATATTTCGTTTTTTTAAAGTTCATATCCATTCCCCTCTTTTGGTATTCTTACACTGGTTTTCTAGTCGTATACAAAATCCTCATATTTCTGGTCCATAGGTCATCCACGAACGAGAGAGTGTACAAAGTATTGTACCCAGCATTACATTTCAGTGTCCACATACTTAATGTCCGTTCAAGGAATTCTTTTAATACGACATCCATGTTTGAGGACCCTAGTAATCGGAGAGTCTTTAGATGTTTTATATCAATATCTTTGACGAAGAGTCGTCATACAGACTTTTACCTCCTTCCCCAAACTCACTTAATGATTGGTAATGTATAGAGCTCCCCACAATTTGTTTAGCCAGAATTATACCATATGCCTACTATAAATACACAGAGTAGCTGTATTTATAGGTTAGTTGATATAATTTTTTTCTATGTTTTCTTGATTAACTCAGAAGAGGTACTCTACAGTAGATTTTCCAACCCTAAAACTCGCTTGTTTTCCCGCTTTTCTTACGTATGGTTAATATCCATGCCACCCTCTATTCAACTGGTACATCTCCATTAATACAGTTTTGGAATGACTCTGCTAAGTTCTCTAACAGTCAATACGGCTGCCTGTCTTATGTATGACTGATATCCATTCCACCCTCCATTCCACTGGTACACTCCTCCTCCATTAATTCAGTTTTGAGGGTGGAATGGATATCAATCACACATAAGCATGGTAGCCGTAATGACTGTAGCAATAAGACATAAAGTAGTAAAGAAGTGCAGTTAAAGGAAAGGACGAGAATAACTATTCGTCATGCAAATACAATGCGAGAATAACAATGCGAAAACATGCGCTGATATGAAAACCCTTTTGGATGGAAAATGAAGATAAGGCAAAAGTTAGACTGAAGTAAAGGCAATAAATAGATTGGAGAGAGGGTCTTTAGAGGATTCAGATGGAATCTGTGATATGCAAAGATGTCGAAATACGTTATGACTAGTTTTGTCAGTGTGCGAGTATGTTGTATGTGTGTGATCAATTTACTTTAAAACATTTTTAATGAAGGTAAATGTAGGTTACAGTGCCCCTGAAATAATTTCTTATGAATTATTAACAACCGTGTTACACAAATAGTATCTCCAGCTTTGCAGGCGCTTCAAGTTATTTAATGTAAGGTCTAAAAATACACAATTGTTTAGTTTAACGATAGTGTAATTTGATGTCAATGAAAAATTTGGTGCTGAAAAGCGTTAGGCGTAAAAATTCATTAACCTTTTAACAAAGATTTGGATTTAAATTTACTTACGTTGACCAATACTTCTGGATTAATAATGGCTTAGTGCATTTTACACTAAAGTTTGAGATTTAATACGTTGTAAACTAGGAAGAAAATAACCTAATAATATCTAGTTGCAAAATACATAATGAACACGGTATGATCCCGTAGATAATAATCGAATTTACGGGATTATAGTTAGTGGTCTGTAAATTTGTTTTCTGTAATTATCGAAATTCATTTTTTCAATGATAGAGAAAAGTAAAATAAATTAGCTTTACAAATGTAGTCCTAATAAATTGGTTATTTTTGATTCGTTAAAACGTTTATTATTCTACAAATTTTTCAATCCGATTTACAGAACAATATGAAACACTTGCCGAAAGCCTATCATATCCTGTATATGCATTTGTGTGATCAATATTTTAGGCAGAACAAAATTTACAACCCTTAGCAAGTGCACGCAATAAGGGTAACTATAATCGCGAACACAATACAAAAGCAATAAACAAAAATTAGTCAACTGTAGCGTTTTCGACAGTATCATGTCACGTTGGGGATATCTCCGCGAGCCCGTCAAAAAAGTACCCTTATTTAGGGGTGTGTCCCCTCGGTTGCTACGAGACACCCTTTCATTAAAGGGAATCGTTGTTAGTCATAGAGGAATTAACCGTCAGAACAAAATGTTTAATATGACAGGTAGTTTAGCAAGATTAGGTGTGAGGTTTGGGTTTTAATCTTTAAGAAGTTGGGGCAATCGAGTGTATAGACTGAGGATTTATACTGTACTGCTCGTGCTAAAAACGTAATGTGTGTTTCCCTTGCTGCGTTTCGACGTTGGCTATTGAAATGAAAGCAATCTCACACTAAAAATCAATTTAAACGCGCCTCTATAGTAAGAATTTTCACTAGGATTTTTTAGAGAGATAAATAGTGCAACAAGTTTTCCGCAGAGCCGCAAGTACAAGTCGCATTAAATAACATACGAATAGTTTGATTATAACATAACATCTCAAAAATAAATCAACTCTTTTCTATATAAAAAATTAGGAAAATTTATTTTACTTAACTCCAGGAATGACTGAATTTGTTAATTCTTTGAAGCCGGTCGGCGAAATCTTTCACAGCTCTTTAACATGGCATTTATTTATTACTTATACATTAGTTTATGACTATCCGAACTTTAAATTTTGTAAATTTGTAAAAACATACTGAGACAGAACGTTTTATATCGCTCCGTGGATCATCAGTGTTTCGCCAACACGATCAGACACGAACTTGCACTACAAATGATACTAGACACTAATAACTGGGCAACAAATGAACTAATAAGCATTACAAATAAACATAACAAAAAGATTAATCAATTATTATGTAAAAAAAACCACAACATACTATCAACCCACACAAAAGTTTTATCCCTGTATAGTTAACCTCACTAATACCAAATTCACACAATACGAAATGAATTTAATAAACAAAGGGCCTAAAATACAACCTACATTATAGGAAGACACTAAGGAAGAGCGGCACGGAGCGATCGAAAACGTTCTGTCTCAGTAAGTTTTTACAGATTTACAAAATTTATAAGTTCGGATAGTCGTAAACTAATGTAAAAGTGATAATTAAGTTTCACCGAACATAATGGACAACAAAATTCAAGAGATGGCATTTATGTTGGCAGTTGGGAAGAAACTGAAATTCTCCAAATGTTTTCAAAGTTCTCACTCGTTAACT
Source organism: Prosapia bicincta (assembly GCA_036971475.1). NCBI lineage: Eukaryota > Metazoa > Arthropoda > Insecta > Hemiptera > Cercopidae > Prosapia > Prosapia bicincta. Next base: position 236,455,701 of record JBAIZL010000001.1, on the reverse strand, counting down.
TAGATCTGTACGTGTGTTTTATGAACTTCAGCTTACTAAATGAATATTCACAAATATAATATTTTCTGAGCCCAATAATATTTTCCGAGCTGTCTCGGTTCAGCAAAAAATCGTTCAGTGCCGCGTGCTGCCCGCGGGTCACAGCGAGGATGCCTGCTAAATACTGTATTATGTTAACCTTGGACTCCTGGATGATCTACCGCTTGGTTTTTCCTGACAAGGTTTAAATGCTCATTTAACCCTCTCCTGACGTTATGTTTCATTTCATAGTTTCCCGGGTAAATCGTGAAGAGTTTTTTTTACCATGTAACATAGAGAACAATTCTTGGCTCCTGTCTATGAGTTAAAGAATCTAACTACAGACTACTTTTCTATACGTGGTAGACAACTCGGGAAACTGTTGCCATCGCGAGGGCTAAACGTGTTTCCGTCAGCTTGGATTCAAATTACAAGATACCCACATTTTTCAGGACATTATTTTTGTTCTGGTTTCAGGACAACCATCGCCTAAAGTCCTCGATCAGCAACCAGGCGTAGTATAAAGGTAATCAGTACGTATGGAATACTCTTCGTAAAGAGCAAGTCATGTTGCACAATGGAATGTTTTAAAAATATTTGTAAACTATCACAAGAATTCCTAAAATACTGGCTGATAGTATAAATAACTACTGAAGCAGAAGTAGCTTACGTTCTGGGTCAGAACAAAAATTACTTCATGTGGGTTCGAAAATAGCGGTCACCAAAAACGTTCTACTCTTTCACAACATTTAGTAACACTAAAATGAATTGATAATATATTTAAGTTCATAAATCTGATTCATTTTGGGTGCTTTTATCTCTATCGGGTTCAAAAGCGAAGAGAAAAGAAGAGGAGAGGATCTGAGGAGTTATAGTTAAACTACGCCGAAGGAGATGGGTATAGAAGGGGAATTTAAACAGTTTAGGAAGGCATAAAACTAATGGTCAATAAAGCAGAGGAGGCGGGAATGGGAAGATATTGGGTAGAAGTTATCTTCGAGTTCCAAGTATGGAAATCCACTACGCCAAGAACTCAAACTCTGTTGGTAACAAGAAGTTAAGAAGAACTAATACTCTAGGAGGCAGTACGCTCCTCCTGCATGATAATCTCACGACGGTCAGGGAAAGCGAGACTTTAATGAGTATTAATCTCTTACCTCTCAGTAGTACGGTCTGGTTGATGCTTACTTAAACTTCTAGGTTCTTTAAGCGTCATTAATTACAACCACTTCATAAAGCATACGAACCCTCTACTAGTATCTAGCAAGGAGATGTTGGCAAGAAAACTACATGAATTCCTCTTGGATGAGGCTGAATCATCGACCATGTGTACAGAGTTTAAAATAATTCATCCGTTCTCTATCCCGATCATAAACCAATGTCTACCGCTTACCTCAAGTAATATTTTTAAAATGTACGGAAATTTAAGATTTAATAGGTATTTCATGGTAACAGGAAATAAAAGACAACCATGTCTTAGGTAGTTAAGGTCGCCCATAACGAAAGCATTAACAATGTAACAAACTGTCTACTCAAGAACTCCTATATTTCCCACTCACTTGGCAATAACAATGAAATTTGCGTAATGACGCACTGGTAAGACGTTGGCGCCAACACAGCTGACGAGTTCGTACGCATCGATGCGTGCTTCAAACCGCGCGACCTTCAAATTGACCACATTTTTTTCACTTTTATCTAATTTTACCAAGCAGCCCTTGCGCACCTAATGAGACGAAAGAATACTTGTAAGCGCCCACGTTCCACATTTATTCTACCTTGAGGAATCGACCCACTCTTGATTATAATTTTGATTGATGACTGAAAGGCGGGTACGAACAACGCCTTGCGACCAGACCTACACAGAGTTTTAAGGTTTTAATTTCCTCCATTCTTCATCTTCTTTACAAATCTCCATAACCAGATAAAAATGTTTTTATTTTTTCATCCATTATACTGGTCGTCCAGTTTTTATCTTGTAGAAACTTGAAGACTGAGTTTTTTAAAACTTTTTAAACTTGACAAGAATCTGCCTAAAAGCGAAGAGACTTTATATGTTTTTGTGTTTGGCCAAGATATTCTTGAGCTGTTCAATAATTAATCCTCCTTAATTATTGGTTTCCAGTCTTCCCTTAGATACCGCTGTCATGTTTATAAAGTTGAGTTAACTCTCGTATGATCTTTGCTGCTCAAAGTACAATATATCCGATATCAGGTAATGCATTTTCCCTCCTAAGGCTTGATGTTACCACTTTTTGCAATCTCAATATATTTTTGGGACCAGGTATTTATTCCTGTACCTAAACACACACGAGTACGCTAGCAAATTATCTTTAATTTTATACTTATGAGTTCTCTAGAATCAAACTGCACTTTCTCCCACTCACCTAATTTTTCAGAACGGTCAAAAAACTTCTGAACAATTTATTAAGGCACTTAGAATAAATATTTTTGTTGGTTCTGAATAAATATTTTTAATGTGAATATAATATTTCTGCCACAAACTGAATGCAGAAACTTGTTCATCACGAAATGTCCTACAAGATTCATAATCTCGGTTATAAAAAAATTGGAGAAAGTCCACTTTGACTCTATAGGACTCTTATATAAGAGTTTCTTTAGGGGTGGACAAGAACATTTCTCTCTTTTAACAATATTTCTAAGTTACACATAGTTACGTTTACGTTGCTAGTTCGATTCTTACTGAAGTAATTGTTTAGTTACAATGGACCGTATATATTAGTCACCATTTGTCACAGTTCGTACTCAATATTTACAAACACCTTTTGTATTCTATTGTAATTTACCAATAATTATTTCCAGTGTCAAAGCCAACATTTTTTACATAAAGTTACTATATGTGATCGACCTAGGGTAACCAACCGCCTAGCAAACTCCTTCAAGATTGCAGATGCTACAGCAAGATGGGCATTTTCTTTTATTGCATTGTCCATCACTACATCCGCAGATTTAATGTCGAGTTCATGGACTCCAAGTTCGACCTCCTAACTTATTCAAGCTAGAACCTTCATTAATGGCTTACGCCCAGTGCTGGTTTTATTTTAAACATGTCGGCAGAGATAATTATCTTCCACAGTGATTACATGACCTACCTTCCTCAGAGTGGATCCTATATGTTAGGGTGAAACAAACTGTAACGAGACGATGTTTACGCGCAAGTCTATCTATTTTGGGGAAGTGACGTCGCTCATGCGGTATGATACTCTTTCGCTCCTAGCGCCAGGAAACGTCGCGTAGTCTCCCAACCTAAAGTTCACCCATTTTTGACTATACTTTCTTCATACAGCGAGCTGACGTATATTCGATGACACCTCGGATACGTCATACTTCCACAACGCTCAATGTTACATGACGACACTCTATAGCCTAAACAGTTCCTGTTGCCCAATTCGGCTTTAAAAAATCTTCATTTACTAGGTTTATATTTCTCTACCAGATATAAAAGCGTGTCGCAGACAAGCATTTCAAAACAAACCTCTTTAATGAAGCTATGTTTGTTTCAATAACTTTGAAAACTGTTAGTATTTATTGTTTTGTTTGCATTCCTACCAGAGGCAAAATTACTAGCGGTAGACTATAAATTATTTCACTATTCAAACAATGTAATCATTGCTAAACGTTGGACTTTATGCAACAAAATAAAACCAGGTTATTAAAAAAAAAGGTTTATCGGAATACGGTCAGGAAAATATCTGACAGCGTGAAGGGATTACAGTAAAGCGGAACTAAGAAAAAACATGATTGAAGAGTTCAATTGGACCACTTGTCCCTAAATGCAGAAACTTGAGAGCTCTTTTGAACTAATCATTGGAAATTTGAATTTCAAAAATCATGTTTAAGAAAAATAAAATCAAAAGTTGAACACATCAAAATGTTGAAAATGTTTGGATTCGTGACTGTGCTAGGAAATAGAACGCTTAAAATTAATCCATATTAATAAGCAAATAATGTTAAATGTTCGTGCATATATAACGCACCCCTCGCAAGTTCAGTAGTTCTGTAACTGCACTAACGCACTCACCTTGAGCCCAGCTTTCCCGCGTTCTATCGATCCATTGTCGGGGTCGACGTCCGATCGGACATGCGCACCCGGGAATAGGCCATGGACTTTGGGGCGCGTCGCCTCTAAAAATAAATAATTGTGTCAGCACGCATACACTGTGTCTAGTGCAGTAGTGCACCGGCGCGGTGTCTAACAGTTAGCAGGTTTTTGTTTCACCACCGCTACCAATTTAATTGCTCAACATATTTCAAACATCTTTTTGAAAGTGAGTGCAATATAATGATATTAAATACGTTTACACAAAATTTTTTAAAAGTAAATCTGTATATAATAAACACAAAAATAAATAGGGTAAAACTCCCCTTTAACACTCACTCAAAATATACCACTTATCTAAACGCAATGAACCAGAGTTTTGGAAATTTATAGATACCATAACGGCATGACATTATCCCTTGTCTTGATAATAGACGATCAGACAGTGTCATTGATGGTGTGATCAGAGTCCGATGCGTAAATGACTTAAGTTGCCAAAATGAGTTGAAATATATAATTTTCAATGTACGTTTATTAGTTAAATAATAATGAACACCAACTACGAAGCAATGACTTATTATCTCTTATGCGATTCCTTGAGAAAGTCGTCATCATTTATCAGTATAATTACCCAAATTCTAAACCATATATGTTATACAAGTATTAAGTCAGTTTATACTTTTTGTAGTTATAAACAGTATAACTGATTGATGATGATGACCTTGCATTGAAACGCGTATGAGAAGATAATTATTATCGTTATTATTTAATTATTACTTATATTAATTGTTTGCTTATAACTGAAAGTGTTTATAAGTTTACTATGCCGTAAAAATTAGAAATTTTTAGTAAACAATTTAAAAATTGTTTTGTCAGAAACCTTCATTATAATCAGACAAATAAAACCAAAAGTTGTCTTTGAATTTTTGATGTGTAACTTCTTCTGGCTGGGAACTAAATTTTAAGAAATAAAAATTAAATTACACTCTTTGTATCATTTGGCAAAAAAACCACTACTTACTGATATTTTTCACCAGACGCATTTCGCACTAGCTCAGTGCATTGTTCAATGCTGTGAGTCAAGGTTAAAACTGTTGCTTAGATGTGTTGTCTGGGAGTCTGTGGTGTATTATTCTTCATAAAATAGTTGCTAATTATCTGTTCAAATATAGTATTTGATTGTGTATTTTGTCGTTTACACAAAAACCATCCACAACATATTCTAAAGGACAAAAGACACAATAAAATACTATACTTGAACGCATAATTAATAACTACTTTATGAACAATAATACACCTCAGAACACCAATACACCTCAGACCAACACAACACATCTGAGCAACTCTTGTCCGTGACTCACAGCATTGAACAACGCACTGACCTAGTGTGAAACGCGTCTGCTGAAAAATATCAGTAACTAGTTGTTTTTTGCCAAATGATACCAAAAGTGTAATTTATAAGAAAAATCTCAAGATGTAAAACACAAAAACTGCAAGTTATAAAAATTAAACATCAATAAACGTACCCGTAGCCTTTATGTAGTCGCGGTTATTATGTTGGAAAATTTGTTTCGTAACGAGAAATAAGTTTTGTTTTCTTGTAACAAGTTGTCGATAAGACATAGGAAAGTGGTAGATACATGAATGTTCTGGTAGAGGATCAACTAGTACAAGGAAATACTATAATCCTGGTCAATACCCAGGCAATAGCCTGAGCTCCAGGGAAGATGTCTCTACAACGAAATCCATTATACTTAAGACGAATCCTGTGTGTGTGTGTGTGTGTGTGTGTGCGCGCGCGCGTGCGTGCGTGTCTGTTAATAGGTGGTCAGTGGTAATTCACTTTAGGATCAGTGGTCCGCAGTCGTCTGCGAGTTGGGAACCACTACTCTAGGAGGAGGCTTGGTAGGAAACCAACCTATACGATGATCAAGTGAATTATAAAACGTTTTCTCAGTATGTTATCATAGATTTTCTTTACATTACAAATTGGACAAGTTAATTTTGGGGTAAACTTGAACATTCCGCTACAAATATTGTGTAGGATTAGAATAGATTAATCATGAGCTGGGAGGAAGAGCATGGCAGAGCAGATGGAGAGAGAGAGAGAGAGAGAGAGAGAGATGTGTGTGTGTGTGAGAGAGAGAGAGTGTGTGTGTGAGAGAAAGAGAGAGTGTGTGTGTGTGTGTGTGTGCGTGTGCGTGCGAGCAAGAACGTGTGTGACAAATTGTAACGTCTGCTTCTAAAGATGACGTCCTTCCAAAACATGTTAAACGAAGAACAATACATAAAAAAATGTGTTTATATTGTCTTACTTTAAAAGCAACTTTGGTGCGCACATCTTTGGCATACCTAGAACTACAAATAGCCCAATGTTATATCAGCAACTTTACATTCCATAACAACTACTTATTAAAGCTAAAATTATATTCCTAATTTTATTCACTTGAGTATGTTTTATGCAAGAACTAACATGTACAATATATGAAACAGATTTGTAAACTAAGCCCCATCATTTTCGACGAGCCATTAACACTTATCTTATTAATTACCACTATTTATGTTCGTGGTGTAAGACACGTCGTCGCTTGGAAGAACACTGATTGATACACTTAGTGTATCAGTATTAGAAATTACAGTATTAGAAGAAATTTGGTAAGAGTTCTACTTGACTGTGCAGTGGCGCGACTGAACTTGAAGGAACGCTGTCAGTAATAAAAGTAAAGCCCAATATGACTTTTCAAATTAAGAAGTAGGTCAAACATATCCTTTTAAAAGAACTTTAATAATTAATCTTCTTTAGATACCTATTACATATTTATTCTAATGTATTTATAGAAAAGGCGTAAAATAATACAATGCACAACGCAAGACAACTGTATTGTTTATTTTAAATTTCAGTTTTAAATATTAAAATCCATCCCATTTTTTAGTTAGCCCATCACATTATGATACTTCTTTTTAGTTTAAAAAGCTACTTAACTTTTCATCACATTTTTAGCTTAGGTCACTAACATTCTGTATATTATTGAACTCTATTTAGCGTTAACGTGTTAGAAAATAATTTAATTTGTCTTATTCATACATTTTATATTTTTGTTAATATAGGGTATAGTGATAAAGGTAAAGATTAATAAAAGCAGCAGTAAGAAGTCATTGTTAGGGCTTAATTTAATTAAATATACTTCATTTCTAGATAAATAGGATAAGATTTTTTTTAAATTACATAAACTTAACCTCTAAACAACCGCAACAAGTAAACACGAAAACAGATCTGTTCTTATTAACCGCCTTGTCTGATTTTCGGAAAACCTAGTGGATCTTCGGATTGTTACACAATTCTCGTACAAATTTCTCATTGATGACGTCACACTTTATCCGATTCAATTTCATCCAAGTTTTTTTTACATACTGTACCAAGAAATGTTTCCCATAAAAAATTGAAAAACTGTTGTTTTGGTAGATTGCGAAATTTTACGTCAATCTTTACAACAAAACATAACTCTGCGTGTTTGTTGCGTATCTGACGTAGAGTTTTTGTTTTATAAGGCGAAGCACACAATACAGTTGTGTAGGATACGAGAACAATATCAATCACAGGAAGATGAAAGTCTTTTTACTTTAAGTTACTACTTGAATTCCACAAGGTTTCGCAATAAATGTAATTGTAAAATAACTTATATTGACAATCCTAGACATTCCCATTTATTGCAATACAATTGAGGATATTTTCCTATTAATTCCCTCCCTTAGGACATTTAGTGTTAAGGAAAGTATGGGTTAATCTAAGCCACTTTTACACCTGCTTTGGCAAAAGGATTGCATGTCCTTTCCAGCACCTGATTTCCCTTTCACTAATTGGCCTCTAAACCTCTACAAATTGTATTTATTAAAAACACTTTTTTGTTGTAGCTAAGAAAAACTATCCTTAACAAAATATGATCGTAAGCAAAGATAATAATTAAATAGTAACAAACTCCAACTCACAATCGATGTAAATTATACGCGTTTTAGTGATAAAGTCTTCATCATCAGAGAAACCAACTACTTCTTTCTCCATGTGAACTGTCCGTTACGAATGTTTCTATCACACTGCGATTTTAACATTGCCACATTTATGAATAATTGGATTTATGTCAATCGAAACCTCAAGCTGTGGAGCCATGGATGACTTCTTCCGAGTCCGCGATACTCCCTTCTTACTTAGACTACTAGTTCAGTAGATGGAATTTATCATGTCTCCTCAGATGACCAAGATATTTAATCTTCTTCTTCTTATAACAACCTATTTTCTTTTCCCTTCCATATTCGGCCTAGAACTTTCATGTTTGCAATGTGTTCAGCCTAAGGGACTCTGGGGATACGTTTGTATACCCACATCTCTAGCTTCTTCATTGTTAGTATAACTATAGAAAGTATAACCTATAACTCTGTTTATAATTTAGGATTTAAGTAGTGACGACGGATTTGACAATTAAACGCGTGTGAGAAATGATATTATTGATTATGCGTTATTATTAATTAAAAGTTGTATTAATATCAAATGTGCCAAACATATTCAATAATAATAATAGACTTTAAATGTTTAATAGTTTTAAAAAAGCTGACACCGTTTATCTCAACCTTCTTTGCCATAACAGTTTTTTGCCTTTTTTTGGTTATACGGTTTTCACTGACGTTTTTAAAAACATTATTTGTGATTATGTGTGTTTTCTGCGCTTATTTTCTCCTGTAAACAGGTTTTAACCGCTACAAATGTAAGAGAAATTAACCATATTCTACATTTCTGCTGCAAATACAAGAATGAAGACTACGTAAACATTTTACTACACAAACAAGCAAAAACCTAAGTATTGAAAGTGGGACAAACACAAGAAAAACTTCTTTAATTTTGTAGTCCATTACGTTCGGTGAATCTTATTAATCACTTAAACCATAGTTTATGACTATCCGAACTTTATATTTAGTAAATTTGTTAAAACTTACTGTGACAGAACGTTTTCGATCGCAATGTGCCGATCTTCATCAGTGTCTTCTGCTTGGACATGTTGGGTCAAGCGGTGACGCTTTTAAAGGTAGGTTTTCGATAGTATCAAATAGTATGTGTGATTTGTATTGTGTTAGTTCGTTTAATATGTTTGTATTTTGTGTTTTTGTGTGTCTGTAAATTTCATATTGTTCTATGTGTTAAGATGTGGTCCTTTTTTGTTGATGTGTAGGATTTCTAAATTATGATAAATGTCTGTGTATTTGTGTCCTGTTTCTTTTAAGCGATTGTAAAATGTTGAGTTGATGTTATGTTTGTGTTCTTCGACTCTTTGTTTAAAGCTGCGACCTGTTTGTCCAATGTAGAATTTGTTACATTCATCGCAGTTTAGTTTGTATACGCCTGGTGCTTGTAGTTTATCTTTGCTGTTGGTGTTGTGTTGTATTTTGACCTATCCATAAAAAAAAGTCACACACAAGAACACAGCTTCAACATTTACAGGAAACCCATAACAACATACACACTTATCCACAACACATCAAACCACCCTATCAAACACAAACACGCTAACTTCAGATCCATGCTCCATAGACTTAAAGAAGTCCCAATGACCACAGAAAACATGAACAAGGCACTAGACACAATTAAATATTTAGCATACACAAATGGATACAACACCACAATAATAGACAAACTATGGTACAAAATACAAAAAAAAAAAACGCTAAAACTAACGCTACAGACAGGGAAAACAAATACATCACATTACCATTCATAAACAAAACAACAAACAAAATAGCCCGCAAATTTCAAAAAATAGGTTACAAAATAGCATACAAAACCAATAACAAATTACAATACAAAATACATCTTAACACACTAGAACAATATGAAATTTACAGACACACAAAAACACAAAATACAAACATATTAAACGAACAAACACAATACAAATCACACATACTATTTGATACTATCGAAAACCTACCTTTAAAACCGTCACCGCTTGACCCAACATCTCCAAGCAGAAGACACCGAAGATCGCCACATAGCGACCGAAAACGTTCTGTCTCAGTAAGTTTTAACAAATTTACTAAATATAAAGTTCGGATAGTCATAAACTATTGTTAAGTGATTAACAAGAAAAACATTATGAATATACCTTAAAAATATAAAAAATAAGCTGAAATTATTTACTTTCGATTAAATATGAACATAATTCCAAACCTTCAAACAGATTATGCATTTGTGTAATTAAACCTTTAAATACAAAGGTTAGCAACATTAAAATTGTATTCGTAGTTAGATGTAAGTTTTTTGTAAATGGTAAACAAATTATCTGGTTTTATTAGTTTATATAAATGAATATATAGTAATACTGGTTGATAGCATTCATCCAGTACAAAAACATTGGTACAATCGTATAGTGGGAAGACACCTCTTATCGCCCCGAATGAGACATGGTTAGTTCAGCTAAGACGGCTTTCTCAGGAGATGCCATTATTTTCCCCTATTTCCATCACTAAGGAATCCTATTTCCATATTCCTATTTTTATCCTTCTTCTTACAAGAAAAAAATACTGATAAAGATGAAAAGAGAGTCACCTCTTTATTGCTCTGAAAAGAGTATATAGGGGAGACCGTGGCTGGTTGTTACACGGGTAAGTTAGCGCAGTGGCATATAAATTCTATGATTATGCGTTGACAGCACTGACCGGCCAGTGAATTATTTGTCCATGTACCCCAATAGCGTAGACGTAAATTGATACCTAAATTCTTGGTTGTTTCGTGAGTAGTTGAAATGATTTGTTTTTTCCATTTCAATGGAAAGATATGTATTGTTTCCGTCTTTGACGATGTGACTACCTACCCCAACCACATTGCCAACTTCCCTCGGTTCGGCGATCTGCATTACTTTATTAAATATTTTTCTAAAGGCTACAATTTTTATATAAACCCATGAAAATTACGGTTATCCTTAAGTAGTGTATTTACTTTAAGACCCCATGGTATTTAATTCATAGGCTCTTGATAAAAAAAATAATAAAATTCAAAAAATGCCCCAACTAGCCCCGGTCTCCCCTATAGCGAAAGTACGCGACCTTCCACACGAAGTCTATATCTCCCCTATATATACTGTGTAGGGGGTAATGTGTCCCTACTTCATTACTAGCTGTAATACAACTGCTTTCTTTCTTAGGCGACAGTAGACAAACTGACTGATTGCCTTAAACTAACTAAATAAATAAATGTAAAGGCAAAAATAATATGTTTTTGTTCTTATTGTTACTGTTATTATTATTATTGTTATTATATCTGACAAAATCACAAACATTTCAGGTATGTAGAGCTCTAGTGCGAGGTTTCCACAATTGCCGAACCGTTCCGTTTACATTAACAGTTTCCAAGTAAAATTTGCACCGAGATGCGCGCGCACCTTCGGTATTGTGGGTGTAACCAGGCTCCTAAGCTGAGCTTGCTTAACCCGTCCTTGACCTTACGGTCACTAGCTTAGGGAAACAAGTTCAAGGCTTTCGACAGATAAGGCAACTCTGAAACTGTTTTTAATATGTGTGTTGGCTGTGGGAAGACGACGTGAACGAACTCTGGCGGTCTGTGACGGGAAACAAAGTGTCGTTATCACGTGCGAGTGCGTGGACCGTAACTATCCTTTGCCCGAGGAGCTGTGAACCAATCTTTGTCTAACTACTCGATATTACTTTATTTTAATTAACTTTGCAAATAAATCTTATTTGAAAAATTATTTCATTGTTACCTTTAGCAGCTAATATTACTGGATGCATTTAATGTGCATATTTTAAATGATGGTCCCCATCACCTCATCATAGTCCCTGTGGTTACTATAGTGTCATAATAAATACAAAGGTCAGATGTGGTGACCATTAAAAAAAAATTAATATTTAAAAAAAATATATTTAAGATATTCTTATAAACATTCAGTACAAAATACATTGGTGCAACTTGTAGTAAAGGACTGTTGATGTAAAATCTCATAAGCTGGGACTTGGGGGTTGTGACCTTGACAAGAGACCGAAGAGAGGGTGGAGGTGCTCGCAGGTCATTTTAAAAAACATCGACCCTTGGACTTCCACTAACTAATAGGGTTGACTCATTATTTTGTTTCTTAATAATACGTTTTAATGTATAGTATAAATAACAAAAAAAAAGGAAATAGGCGTTCACGGAAGTGTGCTAACAGAATTGCCTTAGGGTTGGAATGGGTAGGCCGCGATTTATGGCCCCGATGAGGGATGGCAATAGTGCATGATGTTTTTAGATGACGATTACACAACTTCTACCTAAATCCTAATTATCAGTTTATAAAATTTGACCTTTTTTAGCGGACACATTAGGAGCCAACAGACTATCTATAGTGTGGACTCTCAGTTTTTATAAAAAAAAGCATCAGTTTAAACTAGAGAACTGCACTCGTACACTATGGAGATGTCTCATTTCAAGCATAACTACTTGATCCCCAAAATCTAAATGAGGACCACCGTTCGGTAAAAGTGTCCCATTGTCAACCTCAACGGTATACAATTGTGCTTATATATTATATATGTTATAGTGTAAACTATAGATGACAGATAAGTGAGATAACATTTGAAAACACTGTATAGAAACTGAAAATACAGTAGAACCTCTCTAATTCGTTACGTTCGAGATCGAGGGAGTGACGAATTCGAAAAAAAGACGAATTATGTAAGTCGTGAAATTAACATGTAATTGTGTGTAAACATGGCGCATAAATACGTAAATATGTAAGTACTGTAATTAATGTTGTACTTACATGGTATGTTATTCTATTTTCATAAAAGACATAAAAAACATATTACAGTACCTTGTAAGAACAATAACACTGGCAAGAAAATACGGTGTATTAAACACATTTACGTTTTAGTTATTAAAAAAAGTCTGTTATCTTCTTTTGCATTAAAGAATTCTCTTCTTTTTGAATTGGGCAATGTGTTAAGAGATTTTTTCGGTAATGGAATTACTCATTTTTAGTATCGGCCTTTTCTGGTGGCGCCTCTACGACGTGACAGTGCAGACGATTAAGATGACGAATTACAGAAGGTGACGAATTAAAGAGTGACGAATCAGAGAGGTTCAATTGTAATTCATTGTTAATTAAGATAGAATGTAAAATATGTTTATAAAAATTAGGTCTGTTCGTTATATTGTTCCTAAATGCCTTAAGCCAATAACTAGGCAGACTCATGCTCGATAGTATTAGGAGCTAACTCGACTTATGTAGTGTCCTTTTCGTAAAGCAAAACTACTGTTTACGCTGGAGAAGTAAACAAGTAAAACATTAAGAGTACAAATAGAGTTTGAAGTGTGAGAATTCTCGAGTCTAACCCTACAGAGTCTTGTCTTTACGTTAGGAATAAAAACGTTAGGAATTTTCTAATGTACTGATTGTTTCACTAAAAGAATAACTTTCTAGATCCCTAATTTTCAAGGCCAGGTATGCAAACCCTACAAGCTTCCATGTGCTCTGTCTTGCTCTTCCTCCCAGCTCATGATTAATCTATTCTAATCCTATACAATATTTGTAGCGGATTTTATTGTCCATTAAGCGGAATGTTCAGGTTTACCCCAAAATTAACTTGTCAAATTTGTAATTTAAAGAAAATGTATGAAAACATACTGAGACAACGTTTTATAACTCACTTGATCATCGTATAGCTTGGTTTCCTGCCAAGCCTCCTCCTAGAGCAGTGGTTCCCAACTCGCAGCTGACTACGGACCACTGAGCCTTAAAGTGAAGTACCACTGACCACCTATTAACAGACACACACACACACACACACACACACACACTCACACTCACACACAACACACACACACACACACACATATATATATATATATATATATATATATATATATTAGTTGTAACTAAACTCATAGGTAATTAAATAGAAGTATGTTTTAGAAACAAACTGTTATTGTTAATTGAGAAAATGTTACAATTAACAATATTACAAACATGTGAATTGGAATTCTCTTAACGTAGGTTACATAGTAGGCCATACACCACAAAAAGTAATAAATATGTTTAATGTAAATTGTCTTTTAATAGAATAAAAAATTTACTTGGTCAAAATAACAATCCAAAATTACCTCACTTTTTCATATTGATTTTCTGCGCTAGCTTTTTGGCAAGCTAAATAATTCCATGACTTCTTAGAGAGTCTGACATGTCTTGTCTAGTTTTCTTCTTGTCAAAACTATTATTATGATTATTTTGCGGTATAACCTGATCGTTATTAGCCTATGTTCAAGATAGTTCAATAAATATGTGATACGTAACAGGGCGAATTATTTTCTTTAATATTGTTCAACAAAAATCGTAATTTTGATTTAAAACTCTGTTACACGCGAAGGTGGGAATCTCCACCTTTTTAGTTAATTTTGTAATATTGCTAAACATGCGGTAATATTTGAGTGTAACTCGAGTTCGTCTTCCTTTCAACATAAAACCTGGTTCTGAGACGATAGTGGTTTTGGCGGGATATCCCCGTAGTAACGCGAGTAACGGTGTCATTCTTTAATGTTAAAGACGTTATTATTAGATTTAGTGATGTATATAAATATTTATATAAAATATTAGTTTCATTTGTCAAAATAGACGTTAATTTAGAAGGACTTTATTAATTTAAAGAGTATTTAATAAGTAGTAGTAATGGTAGTTATAAGTAGGTGCGGAATTCGCCACCTACGCGTTTGACCACGTTACAGAAGGTGAAAGTCTGTTAGTGAGATTTGAGGCATTTAGACAAAACTTTTAACAAACTTTGCCTAAAAATAAACAAAAGAAACGTTTTGTACAAAACTATTGTTGTGTCCCCAAAGTTTGTAAAAATATTTATGATTTTTATTAATTAAGTAAAATAATTCAAACAAATAAAACAAAATATATTGAGAGGTAATCCGCGCCATGCGTGGAATCTTGTTACTCTTTCTACGCGTGTAACGAAGGGTTGATCACGGGAAACATTTATAAATATTTAGCTTTCTATAAGCAGTCATCGGACAATCCCGTGTACCAGTGCTGAGGCTCTCACGGAACTTAGGTTGGAAAACATTGTTTTACAGATACTGTGTAGGGAGTAATATAGAGTCGGGGGGGGGGGGGGTTTGTATAAGATTTCACGTGTTCAGAATTGCTTTGTCCTAATAAATCTACTCTCATCAGGGTTATACTGAGGTATCCCCAACTACGTATCCGTTTTGAAGAAGAACAACTTTTCTACTCATTTCTTCAGCATCTCCATCATCCAGCCTTATGCTTCCATTTAACACTCTTATTAAGGTCTTCCAGACCAACCGTCTCTGCCGTTGGACTCAGATCCGCGATTATCCTTATCGACCAGCTACCATCCCTACTTACATATCCGAAACATATCCACCTCTTCCCTTCTATATTTATGGAAACGTCTCCCTTTACAGCCATAGCACGCTTTATTTCGTCGCTGGTGACCCAATTTGTCCTCACCACTCTGTAACCCTTTCTTTATCTGGAATTCTATGTCAATCACCTTCATGTTATTGTTAATTTTACCCATGTTGTATTCCCGTAGGTTACGTTCCCCTATTTGTACCACTTCTGTGTACACTTTGTTTGTGCCTTCGTAAACAATACAAGTTCAAATATTGTTCCCTCATCCCAATTTATTGTGAATTTCGATCTAATAGAACGCGTTTTTAATTTATGTTTATTTCGCGCATCTCTCTATGCTGCGGGGTGCTAGGGCTATGATCTACGTCCCTGAAGTTCCCATTCAATGACGCTACACAGTACGTGGGAATGTAGGTGTATAAATAAATATGGGTAACTGAGGGTTACGAGAAGGGTTTACTTCAGCCGACGGATAGGAGCGCATCTCACTATGCTGCGGGGTGCTAGGGGTATTATCTACGTCCCTGAAGTTCCCATTTAATGACGTTACACTATACGTAGCAATGTAGGTGTATAAATAAATATGGGTAACTGAGGGTTACGAGAAGGGTTTACTTCAGCCGACGGATAGGAGCGCATCTCACTATGCTGCGGGGTGCTAGGGGTATTATCTACGTCCCTGAAGTTCCCATTTAATGACGTTACACTATACGTAGCAATGTAGGTGTATAAATAAATATGGTTAACTGAGGGTTACGAGAAGGGTTTACTTCAGCCGACGGATAGGAGCGCATCTCACTATGCTGCGGGGTGCTAGGGGTATTATCTACGTCCCTGAAGTTCCCATTTAATGACGTTACACTATACGTAGCAATATAGGTGTATAAATAAATATGGGTAACTGAGGGTTACGAGAAGGGTTTACTTCAGCCGACGGAGAGGAGCGCATCTCACTATGCTGCGGGGTGCTAGGGGTATTATCTACGTCCCTGAAGTTCCCATTTAATGACGTTACACTATACGTAGCAATGTAGGTGTATAAATAAATATGGGTAACTGAGGGTTACGAGAAGGGTTTACTTCAGCCGACGGATAGGAGCGCATCTCACTATGCTGCGGGGTGCTAGGGGTATTATCTACGTCCCTGAAGTTCCCATTTAATGACGTTACACTATACGTAGCAATGTAGGTGTATAAATAAATATGGGTAACTGAGGGTTACGAGAAGGGTTTACTTCAGCCGACGGATAGGAGCGCATCTCACTATGCTGCGGGGTGCTAGGGGTATTATCTACGTCCCTGAAGTTCCCATTTAATGACGTTACACTATACGTAGCAATGTAGGTGTATAAATAAATATGGGTAACTGAGGGTTACGAGAAGGGTTTACTTCAGCCGACGGATAGGAGCACATCTCACTATGCTGCGGGGTGCTAGGGGTATTATCTACGTCCCTGAAGTTCCCATTTAATGACGTTACACTATACGTAGCAATGTAGGTGTATAAATAAATATAGGTAAGTGTGGGGTACGGGAGGGGTTTACTGCACCGACGGATAGGAGCGCATCTCACTATGCTGCGAGCAGTACTAGGGGTATGATCTACGTCACTGAAGTTACCATTCAATGACGCTACACTGTACGTGGGAATGTAGGTGTATAAATAGATATGGGTAACTGAGGGTACGAGAGGGGTTAACTGAGCCGACGGATAGGAGCGCATCTCACTATGCTGCGGGCGGTGCTAGGGGTATAATCTACGTCCCTGAAGGTACCATTCAATGACGCTACACTGTACGTAGCAATATAGGTGTATAAGTAAATATGGGTAACTGAGGGTTACGGGAGGGGTTTACTGCACCGACGGATAGGAGCGCATCTCACTATGCTGCGTGCAGTGTTAGGGGTATGATCTACGTCCCTGAAGTTACCATTCAATGACTCTACACTGTACGTGGGAATGTAGGTGTATAAATAAATATGGGCAAGTGTGGGGTACGGGAGGGGTTTACTGCACCGACGGATAGGAGCGCATCTCACTATGCTGCGGGCGGTGCTAAGGGTATGATCTACGTCACTGAAGTTCCCATTTAATGACGCCTCACTGTACGTAGCAATGTAGGTGTATAAATAGATATGGGTAACTGAGGGTTACGGAAAGGGTTTACTCCAGCCGACGGATAGGAGCGCATCTCACTATGCTGCGAGCAGTGCTAGGGGGATGATCTACGTCACTGAAGTTACCATTCTATGACGCTACACTGTACGTAGTAATGTAGGTGTATAAATAAATATGGGCAAGTGTGGGGTACGGGATGGGTTTACTGCACCGACGGATAGGAGCGCATCTCACTATGCTGCGGGCAGTGCTAGGGGGATGATCTACGTCCCTGAAGTTACCATTCAATGACGCTACACTGTACGTAGGAATGTAGGTGTATAAATAGATATGGGTAACTGAGGGTTACGAGAGGGGTTTACTGCACCGATGGATAGGAGCGCATGTCACTATGCTACGGGCGGTGCTAGGGGTATGATCTACGTCCCTGAAGTTACCATTCTATGACGCTACACTGTACGTAGGAATGTAGGTGTATAAATAGTTATGGGTACGAGAGGGGTTTACTGCAGCCGACGGATAGGAGCGCATCTCACTATGCTGCGGGCGGTGCTAGTGGTATGATCTACGTCCCTGAAGTTATCATTCAATGAGATAATCTTGCCCTGCATAGTATATATATTCAGTAACACATGTGATTCAGTAGCACACATAAGAATACAAATTGAGTTGGTTGAAATTAAATCAACCAGCTTTTACGTTTTCACGAATCAATTCTTTTATTAATATTCTAGATACTTAAATGGTACATATTCTCCTATAATGATTTTTTTTTTGGAACTATTGCAGTTATTTCGTGTTGTCAAATACGCTACCGTTTACTGGTTAATTAACCTTATTTATATTTGTACTTATATTAAGAATAGGAGGTCTACTTAAGACTTAAGACACATTAGCTCCAACCCTTCAAAACCTTAGTAAAACTATTCCTGGTAAACCCAAGCAACAGATGTTTGCTCCACTATTGAACGCTAAGTAACAACTTTTGTTTTCGTCACGTGCCTACCCCATTCCTTAACACACCTGCAAAAACTTTACTATCTGTTTACATTAATACCTACTTTCTAACTTTGGTGTGATCGTCACACTTTTAATAAATTATTTTGCAATACATTTATTATTTTCTGATTTTTTTGTACAACTAACCGCATAATACCAAGAGTTTAAATCTAGAGTTTATTAGCTTGTTATAGCGTCGGGCGAGTGGATTACCTTAGAAGAGGTTTAGGTACCCAAACGTTCAAAGTAAGGTGATAGCCACTAATATTATCCAATACACCCTGAACATCCTGATTAGCAAGCTGTTTAAATCTGAATATTAGTGCAGCCCAGACTATTGCCATCGATATTACATCACCCAAGTAAATTGGCAACAAAAATATGACTGACATAGCAACTGACAGAAATTTAAACCTAAATGAAAAATGTTATTTGTTTATACTTATATCAGAAGCTTACCGATAAACAAACTGATTTATCGATTACGATTGAATTTTGTTCTTAAAACGTGTTTGAAGAGGATTTCACGTAAAAATAATTGGAATTAAAATATATCAGCCGCTATCAATATACTGAGTTAATTGAAGTAAGACTTATTGAAATACAAATTAATATTTATATTAATTATATTATATTTATTTATATTAACTGATAAATAATACTGAATATAAAATTAACTTAATATTCAGTTAATTTTGTTAGTCGGTAACAACAGTACGCCATACTGATTTTGTTATTTCAGTACAGACATAAATCTAACTACGAGTAACAAAAAAAGTTGCTGTATGAAATCATGTCGCCACATTATGTTAAATATACAATATTACTGAATATATAAAAAAATAATAATTTGAAAATGGTTTAAACATAACCTCCAAAAAACCTCTAAGTAAAAATAAATCTGGTTTTAACCGACTCCTTTATAAGCCCCGATTATAACTTTCGTAAATCTTCCGAACAATAATAGGATCTCTGAGGATAAATGAAATATAAATTATTATTAAATTAAGTGATAGATAATAATGAATAATAATTAATATTATTAAACACAGAAGATAATATAATCTACGAGTAATAAAAATATTACACATGAAGTCATATGTTATCACCTAATTTTCCTAATATTCGCGCGCCTGCGCTCGTTTGTGTGATATTTGTAATTAATTATCATATGTATGCACGATATTTACGAATATATGGGAAATTGTATTTGAAAATTTTCAAACACAGCCTACAGATAATCTCTAACTATAGACGAAAACAGATGTTAACCGACTCTATTATATAACCATAAAGTTTCATTTTTAGAAATTTTCGTAACAATCATTTTATCTTCGGATTTTTGACGATAATGTTTCTCAACTCAAACCAAATGTTTTTTTTAATAATTAAAAACATATCAAACGCTCTTAAAGAAGTTTCCACTTCACAAATCTTGGAGAAACTTCTGTTTTTTATTATCCCAACACTAAACACGTCCGCTTGGAAATTCTTCGGTAAAATGACCTAAATATTACAACTATCTCTACCAAAATAAATTTAATATATTTATTAATTTACTATAAAATTATTAAATTAGCGGTATTAGGTATAGTATAATCACTTGTGAAAAATCCGCTTCACGTTCGGAGATTTAGTCGGTTTGGAGTGGGGAATCGAGTGAAATTCTACAGAAGAACGCTATACTACCCTGACTGATTGGCTGATAGATGACAGAGTTATTGTGGTCAGAGTCTGATTTACAGCATAAACATAACGTAAATAAAAACTAAAAGATAAAAGACATTTTTAAAAATAATAATAACATCAAAACAAAATTATAAACTAAAAATGAAACTAGTTTCTGTATACAATACTACAGCTAGTGTTTTCAGAACGAACTTAGAGGTCCGCTAGTAGAGAGTTTTGCGATCAACTGAAGTCTTAAAGGAGGCCGTCTGTCAGCGCATGCGCATAAGAGACTGTCCAACGCGCACTAAGCCTAGCGATTTTTTAAAATAGGGATTCTACAATAATACTGAATTTGACAGAGAAGAGGTCTACTTTAGAGATGTGGCCTTGGTAATGAAATCATGATTCGCCCCCAAAAGAAACAAAAATCCATCAGCAGTAAAAATTCCAGCCACCTTTTACTAAAAAATTCTATTCCACTATGCAGAGTGCTGTAGTGTAATGGCAGCTCCATATTCACCGCTAGAGCGTGATATTACCCTAATCTCGTAGGGCTTCCTGCTGCGAATGCTCTCCAAATTATAGACAGGGGAGTTTCATTTCAGAATTTTAACACAACTTAAAATCCCAGTCCACTCTTACCCTTTACAATGGCATCTATAAAGTTGACAAAACTAGGAACATTTTGAAAACAGAAAGTTTGGGCAGAATACAAACCACGTTGTAAATTATTTGGCCTGGTTAAGTTAGCATAATTATGACATTCTCCAAGTCCAAATGGAAGACATCATTACCCGGTTAAAGGTCGAACAGTAGCATTTACTCTCGCTACATTATACATTGCCCACCCGTTTGGAACCGTGTGCGGCAAACATCATTAGAATAATGTAGCGCAGTTAATAATTTCCCTTAAAGCCCAATATACACTCGTGTCCTAGATGCTTTGCGGATTTTCAAAATAGCCAAAAAGTAAATAGGCTACATGTAGTTTGATTTCAAAACTTCATTTTTTTTAATGAACCCTTCTTTGGCTGGGTATGACTTTTTCATGGTAGGAAAATCAACTCATCAGTCACGCTTTACTCCATGTGCTTCATATACATTGTATTAGCTTAAATTAAATGATAATATATAATTTCATACAAGATCTAATTTTGTGTTATAGGTTATGTTGTACCTCATTATTAAATGAAATAGTTATTATTTAAAATTTTTACCAGTAAATACATATATTACTTTGTATCTCAACAAATTAAAACTATTCAATATACTGATAATTGGTTATTTATGTTATGATTCTTTCAAAATAAAACTTTCTTAGACGCGTGTGACTCTTTTCAAGAACAAATTTTAATTCGTGATATCAAATCTTTAGTCACTAAATTTGTCAACAACTATATAAATATAAATAATATTCGAGCTGGCTTGTGAGTGAAAGTTATAATTAAAGAATAAAAATATGGTACAACTCACAAATATAAATTTTTTAATTTTTATACGCGTTTCAACGACTAATTTGTCGTCATCCTCGTTGAAGATACTGTTAAAATTAAGTGATAAAGTTAAAACTTTATAGGTTATGTTTAATATATATTTTTTAGTTAATTGGTTTGTGTATCTTCACTGAGGATGACGACAAATTAGTCATTGAAACGCGTATAAAAATAAAAAATTTTATATTTGTGAGTTGTACCATATTTTTATTCTTTAATTATAACTATATAAATGTTTACTAATAACTAAATTCTTTTATTATTAACTACATTTTATTAAAACAACCAATTATTTCATTTGTCATGATTTTGTAGGTCAGTTCCAAGCGTGCCACATTTTCTTTCTACTTTTTAGTTGAAAATAGGCCGCTTATTAATTTATAAATTTGAAATTATAATATTAATTTCAATTTTTAATAAATTATTTATTATTATTATTTATTAATTATTAAAAAAAAACAATTTCAATTAAATTCGTTACATGAAAACCTCTAAGAAACGTTTTCTTTTAATTACATTCTTTTATTATAAAACTGCCTATATTATTTAGACTCCAATTAATCCTTTAGACTACAAACGTCTTCTTCAAATGAAGTGTTCACTTCTGTCGGTCAGTCCCACTGACTGCCACTGGTTTCTTTTTTATAAATTCAATAGTCAGTGTGGCTATAATCGCCTGCGCTGTATCGTAAAGGCTTGTTAATATGTTAGGGTTGAGGTAGGGACATAAAACCCTCTGTAAAGGATATCGTGACATCTAATGTAGAGGACCGTGAAAATAAAGAGGTGTTACTATTTTTGTCTTGCTAAGGGAATGCTAGAGAAAGTTAAACTGACTTACCTACAGCTAAGGAAAGAATCAGTGATGGGAAGTGATTTGCAAACCTGTGATTTAATCACTGTTATTCGTAGATCACAGTCTGACCTGTTTTGTAGCGAGATGAAGGAGCAGGTTCCTGCCTAACTAAACTGTGACGGTGTGGCAAATCACGCCTACAGGTGAAGCGAGACCCAAACTGTTTACAAATGTCACACATAGATAAGCGAACTAAGGTCGTCGATCTTAAATTCCAACTTAAACGATAAAAAACCTTCAACCCCTTTAACATAGTTCTTAACATAACTATTAATTAATATAAAACAATAATACTGACATTCAATACCTAAACCTCAACAACTAATAGCATGTGACAATCACAATAAAAAATTACAATCACGGTTTAAAATCACAGTTATTTTAAAGTAGCAGTCACAGTTTTACCTGTTAGTGTGAAATCATTGTTAGTCACATCACTGGATAGAAAGTGGGGGTTCTAGTTCTTACTACTTACTTACTAGCCAACGCTCACACTTGGCAGTTAAGAAATTTGGCGACGCGCTGAACAGTAGAGATGGGCCTCCGATTACTGTCGTAATGCTGGGCCCATAGCTTTGCAATCCTGAAGGGGTTCGGTTTTCGTGACTTCACCACCACATAGCAGACGCGCCGAGGGCGGCAGCACATGAATACGGTGGAGGTGCGTAGCAAGCATGGCCAGTCTTCATTTTGAATCATGCAACAGCTCGGGGCAAGTTATGGACATTTGCTCCTCCCGAGACAAGACTTTTTCCCCGAGAATTCCCTCAATCGAACATGATTCCGCTTTATGATGGACATCTTTATTACAGACTTGGACGAATGTAGCGAACTCAGATGCTCAGGCTGGGGTAAGGATTGTTCCCTGCTTGTCTATTTGTTCAGCAGCATTGCTAGTGGTGTTTACTTGCCTCGATATCCACTGGGAATTAAGTACCCACTCGGCATTTAGGACTGCGGTATTAGAGTCAACAAGGGAAACGGCTTTATCTGGTGCAGTCAGGTTCTCAATATTTGCAGTATGTATGTGTGCACCTCACTGTCGTAATTGTTACGGTGGGGCTCGACAGCAGAAAATCCTTGAAAATCTATGCAGTAATATGCAGCACCTGTTTCGCCTGATCTCGGAATAAAGGACCTATCAGTATAAATTTGTAACCATTTTGAAGTTTGGATCTGTTACTGGAAATACGCTTGAGAAGGTAACTTTACCTGAAGTAGACCTACTCACATCTGGGGTAAATTTCAGTCAGCTAAAGAAGACAAAGAATGTTTAAGAAGGGTATCCTAATCCAGTTTCAACACATTCGAGAACATCCTGGAAAGGGATTTATTTAATATTGGGCTTATAAAGACGTTTAGAATTATAACCGTAATTCTTTAGACACAGAGATTTTATGGTTAGAAGACCTTAAATCTTTTTTCAAGGTAACCTTGATTATTGTGACTTCCAAACCTCTAATATGCATACATATACGTCTATACATATACTACAAGTGGTTACTTATAGTGAAAACTAAAGGGATTATAAAAGTAGAATAATAAAGTAATACAAGGTGTTACTAAAGTAACAATCACAGGTTTCGGCAAAAAATGACTGCATCTTAAAGTCGTTAATCAATAATAAAATATGTTTTTTAACTAATTAATCATTATTAAATATATTAATTAGTTTTACGCGCGCGCGCGTGTCTGTGTGTGTATATATATATGTGTGTGTGTGTGTGTGTGTGTGTGTGTGTGTGTGTGTGTGTGTGTGTGTGTGTGTGTGTGTGTGTGTGTATGAGTGAGTGAGTGTGTGTGTGTGTGTGTGTGTGTGTGTGTGTGTGTGTGTGTGTGTGTGTGTGTGTGAGTGTGTGTGAGTGTGAGTGTGTGTGTGTGTGTGTGTGTGTGTGTGTGTGTGTGTGTGTGTGAGAGAGAGAGTGTGTGTGTGTGTTTGTGTGTGTGTGTGTGTGTGTGTGTGTGTGTGTGTGTGTGTGTGTGTGTGTGTGTGTGTGTGTGTGTGTGTGTGTGTGTGTGTGTGTGTGTGTGTGTGAGTGTGTGTGTGTGTGTGTGTGTGTGTGAGTGAGTGTGTGTGTGTGTGTGTGAGTGTGTGTGTGTGTATGTGTGTGTGTGTGTGTGTGTGTGTGTGTGTGTGTGTGTGTGTGTGTGTGTGTGTGCGTAAGCGTTTGTTTGGTTTAGAGCGCTTTCAAGGTCTTAATATCTTATACATCATTATCAGTACACTGGTACGTGTGAAAATGTTTATAAATACGAATAAAATGTTTAATAGTTGCAACATTTTTATTTCAGTTATAAGGTTTATGCAAGATCTCTTACTTGTTTTGTTATATAACGCTTCACAGGTATCAGTATACTGATGCTGTAACAAACCAGTGCCTTGAAATCACTGTATATCAAATCAAGCAGGAATTCTTGTCGTAACTATTTTTAGCATAAATTTAATTTTTTTATAATTACTTTTGTTATACTGAAACTCACTCCTTACAGAAAATATTAAACTTTATTAACAATAATATTACAAGCTAATAATATTGTATCCCAGGATAGAATACATGCGAGCTTAGATTTGAGGTGGGAGTTAATTGCGTCATTTTTTGGGGTAGGCTATTCGCGATGGAAGCGTTTGGTGCAGGTCAAGGTCTCTCCCGGGCCACCCTCCGCCGCCCCCTGACCATGACCTGCCGTCACCCCCACTCATTCAACCCAGACAATATCGACCTTCACAAACTATCGTATTCGTAGTGGTTCTACTATAAAGTCCATTCAACGGCGAACCTCTTTACTTCACACAGCGATAGTTTTCCACGTTAATACTATGTAGCCCGCGCTATTTCTGTATACAGTAGTTTACCAGGCAAGTGCAGTGTTCGGTAACAAACAGTTCGTGCTCAGACGCCGAACACAGTAATTAAAATTTATGAATGAAAATAAAAAGATACACTGGACAACAGTATATTTTAATTTTTAAATTTAATTTCTGCAAGATATTTTTTGGTTTGACTTCATGAATTAACAGCTGGTTCACGCGATTCCCCCTCCAGCGCTTTTAAAATTGCCTTATATTTCTGCTGGAAAGTATAATTCTACCTGGATAAACCGTAAATAAAATTCTAAAACGTTTATTCGGCGTTAATAGAAATGATAAAGTGAAAAACCACATATATTAATTAAAACAACCTCTCACCACAAATTCAACAAATTTTATTTTAACCTTATGTACATTTCGACTACAAAGTAATCATCTTCAGAGGTATTTTAAAAGTAACTCAGTTATTTTTAAAATACCTGTGAAGATGATTACTTTGTAGTCGAAATGTACATAAGGTTAAAATAAAATTTGTTGAATTTGTGGTGAGAGGTTGTTTTAATTAATATAAACATTTACGCCACAGTTGCTTTAAGTTGTTGAAAAACCACATATATTATTATCCACTACAGATTTCCTCCTGTGGTAGATCGAGGTGAACATGACTTACAGTCACTATGCAAAAACATGAGGTAATATAATGAAGACATTTGGAAGGATAGACTCAAATAAAGATGGACGAAAACATTCGAATTAATTTTGTCGAAAATAGAATCAACTTGAATTAAATCCAGTCCCTCTCTCTCTCTCTCTCTCTGCGCGCGCGCGCGCGCGCGTGTGTGTGTGTGTGTGTGTGTGTGTGTGTGTGTGTGTGTGTGTGTGTGCGTGCGTGTGTGTGTGTGTGTGTGTGTGTGTGTGTGTGTGTGTGTGTGTGTGTGTGTGTGTGTGTGTGTGTTGTAGTTTTATTGCCTACGAAGAACGGGTCTTTTGCAGCGGAAGTAGACATACCTTTTATCGGGGTTAGAAATAGACACACCCCTTTAATTTTTACTTGTTACTCCACCCTCTAAGAAGAAAGATAAGGTAGGGTATACGGATTTAGACAGAAATGACGAAAGAACATAGTGATCTTCTGGTTGTCTACTGGCAATAAGCAGACCTCATTTAATGGGGGTGAAGAGAAATGTGTACCCGCTACCCAAAG
This sequence comes from Prosapia bicincta, assembly GCA_036971475.1. NCBI lineage: Eukaryota > Metazoa > Arthropoda > Insecta > Hemiptera > Cercopidae > Prosapia > Prosapia bicincta. Next base: position 236,429,058 of record JBAIZL010000001.1, on the reverse strand, counting down.
ATACAGTTGTCGAGAACACTATTCGGGATCTCGCCATTCAACCTTCGGGTTTCAAACGCTCTTATGGCATTAAAGATCTGAAAAGTATCCAAATCTAGGGTTTCTTTTAAAAAATCCAAACCTAGTGTTAAAATCAAGGACATTGTATATATGATCTAATTACTGTAACTTAACGATCTAGAATCACTGTAATGTCACGATATAAGATCGAGCAAATAGAGGATTACTGTAGTGTCACGATCAAGGACCTTGCATTTATGATCAAGGAGTACTGCTGTGTCACGATCGAGGACCTTGCATTTATGATCAAGGACCTCGCAACTACGATCTAGGATCACTGTAACGTAACGATCTAGGACCTAAAATCTCTTTAGTGTCACTATCTAGGATCTAGCTTCTAGTATTAAGGATTACTCTAGAGTCACGATCTAGGACCTA
>JBAIZL010000001.1:236123620-236426120 GCA_036971475.1 Prosapia bicincta | reverse complement strand
TTAGTTAATAGAGGAATTGAAAAATTACAGTCGTAGATGACAGAAGAGTATTTGACGTGTTTATTATATAGCCTAATAGCCTCGTACGTAAGAAAAAGACATAAATGCAAAGAATGCAGAATAAAACCTCCTTATTTTATATTACACCTTAAATTTTTTTAAAATTAAATTTTACAATTTTTAAATTTAACTTCTATATATTTTTTTAAATAGGCATCTGTAAGTGAGCCTAATAAATACAACTTAAGCCTGTATATTAGATAACTATATTTAGCGTTGACTTATTGGGATATATAATTTTTTTAGACAAACATTTTAATTTATTTTTATGTATACTACAAAAAGTAGCATAACCTATGAATAATAAAAACTTTTGTATGAAATAATACATATTCAAATGAAATAATACATTATCAAATGAAATAACCATATATAAGTCATTTTTCAATACACAGTAAATATCATTTTAAATTAATTTTAACATAACCTCCAAACAGCCTCTAAGAGAAGAACGAAAACAGCTGTTAGCGTTCGGAAATCTCCGGAATAATTCGTTGATCTCATGATTGCTACTAACCTTCATTAGGCGAATTGTTCTTCTTGCTACTATATAACATTTACTAGCTGTAGTAGGGTTACTAGCCGTAATTAACCTCTTTGAAAACCGTGATATATATCTGGTGCGGAGCGGGTAACTAATGTAGACTATAACTCACTCCTCAAGTTACGTCAGCGAACCATTAAAGCATAAGACGGAATGTAGTGGAAACGAAATGCTGAAAACACAGCTGAAAGAGCTGAAGAAGGAAATATCTCATGACTAAGATAAATGTTTGAATTCTAATAGAAAGCAGAAGGGAGTTTAGATAGAAATCAACAAAACCTAACAGAAACTTCATCCTGTGGTGTTTGTTATTTATAGGTTTTGCAAATTATACAAATAGAGCTAACTACAGTATTTCGTTTTGTTATGGTTTGAAAAACATATCTTTAAAAACCAGCGTCCGGGATCCGAAAGCACGGTGCCCATGCTCGCAAGCCCGTTATACTGGGCTGCTCTCCAGTCAATCTTCAAAAAAGAGGTCTTCATCATTGCTTTCAAAAAGGAGGGCGATTTCTTATAGATTGAAGCCTTCAGTTCGTCGCCATTGGTACTAACTGCTTTCTAGCTTCAGGCGACGACAGCTCTGAGTAAAACCGAAGCGCTTTCGGGTAGCGACGGTTCCAGAGTAAAACGTGGTTAGATTACTACTAACATTACACCTGTTTCGCCCAATGATCTTCCACAGCAAGGGGGAAAGTGGGGGAAAGTGGGGAAAAGTTACTGGCCCCCAACATCCGAACTGCTAAGACGCATCATAGACAAACAAAATCTCACCTTAGAGAATTGTAGATTTAAAAGTTTTCTTCTGGTATCTGGAACCCTTGCTGAAGGAATGTAAACTACGTCTTACGAGTTTATCCAGATTTTCCACGATAGTTCAAAACTCTGATTTACGAACATCTGACGTAAAAAATCTCATCCTTCTTAATTTTACTAAAAAAACCGAATTAAAATATCGCTCTCAGTAAAAAAATCACCTAAAATTCGATATTTAATTCTTACATAGAATAATAATTATTACAAAATGTTATAAATTAAGTAACTATAGTTGATATTATGAGAATTTTTAAGCAATGATGGTCTTTGTTATCACCGACTGATAGGGATCCAAATGTAAATAGAAACTGGGATTCAGACAAGGATATTAATATATCCAAGTAAGGGAGAGGGAACGGTTTTGCGTTGGGATATACGCTGGAGTATGAGGTTACATTAAGGTGTCATCAAGGTGCCATTAAGGAGTGTGAATATCAAATGCGTCCCTGGGAAACCTTTACTATAAGAGAAGCATTTGGACGTCCCAAACGGAAAGTGATACGGGAGGCAGTTAATTAAAGGTAACAATAAGGTAGATAATGTGAATATACTATGTTACAGTAGCAAGGACAAGGTCGTATCGTGAAGTGAAAGAGCTCTCTAACGGGGTCGTAGAAATGTTATTCCCTTCCCCGGCGCCAGGGACGGACTATCGACTATTCAACTGGTGTTCACATTACTTGTGCGGAGACGGGTAAGCGCACTCCATTTCAATCTGTAGCTAATGTATGAACCATAAGGTTTCTCTGCACATTCTATTTCATACAATTTATTTTTGTAATAATGTTTTGTAAAAGTAATTACCATTCAGTTGTCTTTTTAAATTACATTTTTTTAACAAGTAATAATATAAATACAATCTTTTTAATCATTCCCACTTTGGTCAACAAAGACAAATTTTATTTTAGTTTATTTTTAATAAATTACAATTAATATAAATGTAGTAACATGACCTATACGTTAAAACAGCTGTCCTACAACATAACTTTTAGTATAAAACCAAATGTTTCATGAAATCATATGTTATCACTTATTTTATGAAAATTGGGACGAAATAACTATATTGCATACCTTACCCCTTTTGTTTCTCCTATAGAAAACTAAAATTAATTTATAAAATTTATTATATATATATATATATATATTAATATTTTAAAAACGTTATTAACATAAAAAGTCATCCACTACAAGTTTAAAATAATGTATTTGAACTTGAGTCTATGAATAAAACGTATTTTATTAACGATTGAAAATTTGAACAAGATATATATAAGGAGTGTTAACTAATTGAAGGGTTAGAATTATTCGTGTGATGTTAATGTTGAACTTGAAGGCTTACACTTTACCAGCAGATGTGAACTCATTAATTTCACTCACTTTAACACCACAAAATCACTGTTTTTTCCCGATCTATATGAGCAGGATGATCCCCATGTCCATAATCAATGAAGAGGACAATTTGGGGGCTATTGAAATTGTTGTAAGGTATATTTTTTTGCAATTTTAGGAAGATTAGCCATTACGGATACTGCATGATTAAGGACATGATTGCGAAAATATCGAGGTTAAGGAAGAAATATAAAACCCCTGGTAGAGGATATGGGTGGATTGACAATATCGGAGTTATAAAGACCGGTATGCCGGTTATGCTCCCTTGTAAGAAACAACTAATATAGAAAACAAAACTTTTTAATTCAATTCCTACTAGGGTCGACAAAGTAAACATTGATATAGTTATTTTTTGTTTCATAATTACAATTAATATAAATATGTATATACGTACGACAGAATCACAGTATATGTGGCAAAATAAAAAGCGAATTTCCTTGCAATTTTACATTTACCTCACTATACAGTATATCTTGTTAGACTCTTATTTTTGTTTGTTATTATTTAATCGCGTTCTTTTTTTCCTTTTCTAATTTATGAAGCTGATTTTTAACTATAACATTTAATTCTATCCACCTCTTTTAATGCTTCTCTATTGCAAGGAACCTTTCTCTTATAATTTCATACACATCTTTAAATAATAAACTCCTAGCTATGGGAAAGTAGGATCAGTGCCAAAGTGATAAATTTCAAACATGTAGTTCCTCAATTATAATCTGACCAAGAAATCAAGTTTAAAAAATGTTAATAATGAATAAATATTTGAAAGAACTGTATTAACATCAACTGTCATCCACAATAGGTTAAAGGAATAGCTTAGAAGGAATTAAAAAAATATAAAGAAGGGTAAATAGAATTAAATATGAAATAATAAAAGGCACAATGATTGGCTCGCTCTGTGGATAGGGGAACTTGTAATTTCTCATGAGGAGGGTTGTTTTCTTGAAGTACACCTTACCGAAGAGGTGCCATCCCGGTACTCAGTATGGCTTTGAGAAAAGGCACAATGATTGGCTCGCTCTGTGGATAGGGGAACTTGTAATTTCTCATGAGGAGGGTTGTTTACCTGAAGTACACCTTACCGAAGAGGTGCCATCCCGGTACTCAGTATGGCTTTGAGAAAAGGCACAATGATTGGCTCGCTCTGTGGATAAGTGAACTTGTAATTTCTCATGAGGAGGGTTGTTTTCCTGAAGTACACCTTACCGAAGAGGTGCCATCCCGGTACTCAGTATAGCTTTGAGAAAAGGCACAATGATTGGCTCGCTCTGTGGATAAGTGAACTTGTAATTTCTCATGAGGAGGGTTGTTTTCTTGAAGTACACCTTACCGAAGAGGTGCCATCCCGGTACTCAGTATGGCTTTGAGAAAAGGCACAATGATTGGCTCGTTCTGTGGATAAGTGAACTTGTAATTTCTCATGAGGAGGGTTGTTTACCTGAAGTACACCTTACCGAAGAGGTGCCATCCCGGTACTCAGTATGGCTTTGAGAAAAGGCACAATGATTGGCTCGCTCTGTGGATAGGGGAACTTGTAATTTCTCATGAGGAGGGTTGTTTTCCTGAAGTACACCTTACCGAAGAGGTGCCATCCCGGTACTCAGTATAGCTTTGAGAAAAGGCACAATGATTGGCTCGCTCTGTGGATAGGTGAACTTGTAATTTCTCATGAGGAGGGTTGTTTTCTTGAAGTACACCTTACCGAAGAGGTGCCATCCCGGTACTCAGTATAGCTTTGAGAAAAGGCACAATGATTGGCTCGCTCTGTGGATAGGTGAACTTGTAATTTCTCATGAGGAGGGTTGTTTTCTTGAAGTACACCTTACCGAAGAGGTGCCATCCCGGTACTCAGTATGGCTTTGAGAAAAGGCACAATGATTGGCTCGCTCTGTGGATAGGGGAACTTGTAATTTCTCATGAGGAGGGTTGTTTTCTTGAAGTACACCTTACCGAGGAGGTGCCATCCCGGTACTCAGTATAGCTTTGAGAAAAGGCACAATGATTGGACCGCTCTGTGGATAGGGGAACTTGTAATTTCTCATGAGGAGGGTTGTTTTCCTGAAGTACACCTTACCGAAGAGGTGCCATCCCGGTACTCAGTATAGCTTTGAGAAAAGGCACAATGATTGGCTCGCTCTGTGGATAGGGGAACTTGTAATTTCTCATGAGGAGGGTTGTTTTCCTGAAGTACACCTTACCGAAGAGGTGCCATCCCGGTACTCAGTATAGCTTTGAGAAAAGGCACAACGATTGGCTCGCTCTGTGGATAGGTGAACTTGTAATTTCTCATGAGGAGGGTTGTTTTCTTGAAGTACACCTTACCGAAGAGGTGCCATCCCGGTACTCAGTATAGCTTTGAGAAAAGGCACAATGATTGGCTCGCTCTGTGGATAGGTGAACTTGTAATTTCTCATGAGGAGGGTTGTTTTCTTGAAGTACACCTTACCGAGGAGGTGCCATCACGGTACTCAGTATAGCTTTGAGAAAAGGCACAATGATTGGATCGCTCTGTGGATAGGGGAACTTGTAATTTCTCATGAGGAGGGTTGTTTTCCTGAAGTACACCTTACCGAAGAGGTGCCATCCCGGTACTCAGTATAGCTTTGAGAAAAGGCACAATGATTGGCTCGCTCTGTGGATAGGGGAACTTGTAATTTCTCATGAGGGGGGTTGTTTTCCTGAAGTACACCTTACCGAAGAGGTGCCATCCCGGTACTCAGTATAGCTTTGAGAAAAGGCACAATGATTGGCTCGCTCTGTGGATAGGGGAACTTGTAATTTCTCATGAGGAGGGTTGTTTTCCTGAAGTACACCTTACCGAAGAGGTGCCATCCCGGTACTCAGTATAGCTTTGAGAAAAGGCACAATGATTGGCCCGCTCTGTGGATAGGGGAACTTGTAATTTCTCATGAGGAGGGTTGTTTTCCTGAAGTACACCTTACCGAAGAGGTGCCATCCTGGTACTCAGTATAGCTTTGAGAAAAGGCACAATGATTGGCTCGCTCTGTGGATAGGTGAACTTGTAATTTCTCATGAGGAGGGTTGTTTTCTTGAAGTACACCTTACCGAAGAGGTGCCATCCCGGTACTCAGTATAGCTTTGAGAAAAGGCACAATGATTGGCTCGCTCTGTGGATAGGTGAACTTGTAATTTCTCATGAGGAGGGTTGTTTTCTTGAAGTACACCTTACCGAGGAGGTGCCATCCCGGTACTCAGTATAGCTTTGAGAAAAGGCACAATGATTGGCTCACTCTGTGGATAGGGAAACTTGTAATTTCTCATGAGGAGGGTTGTTTTCTTGAAGTACACCTTACCGAAGAGGTGCCATCCCGGTACTCAGTATAGCTTTGAGAAAAGGCACAATGATTGGCTCACTCTGTGGATAGGGAAACTTGTAATTTCTCATGAGGAGGGTTGTTTTCTTGAAGTACACCTTACCGAAGAGGTGCCATCCCGGTACTCAGTATAGCTTTGAGAAAAGGCACAATGATTGGCTCGCTCTGTGGATAGGTGAACTTGTAATTTCTCATGAGGAGGGTTGTTTTCCTGAAGTACACCTTACCGAAGAGGTGCCATCCCGGTACTCAGTATAGCTTTGAGAAAAGGCACAATGATTGGCTCGCTCTGTGGATAGGGGAACTTGTAATTTCTCATGAGGAGGGTTGTTTTCCTGAAGTACACCTTACCGAAGAGGTGCCATCCTGGTACTCAGTATAGCTTTGAGAAAAGGCACAATGATTGGCTCGCTCTGAGGATAGGTGAACTTGTAATTTCTCATGAGGAGGGTTGTTTTCTTGAAGTACACCTTACCGAAGAGGTGCCATCCCGGTACTCAGTATAGCTTTGAGAAAAGGCACAATGATTGGCTCGCTCTGTGGATAGGGGAACTTGTAATTTCTCATGAGGAGGGTTGTTTACCTGAAGTACACCTTACCGAAGAGGTGCCATCCCGGTACTCAGTATGGCTTTGAGAAAATACGACCATTTAAAAACCTTAACCTGCCTATGCGTGCTCATGAAATCGGTCGGGGACACTTTACAGAGTGTCGTCGGCATACGTGCACGAAGATTGATAAATGCCGACTTGATCGAATTAGGAGAAAGCGAACACTAACTGACTCCTGTGTTCCGCTCAATGAGATCTGACTGTCGCAATGGAAAGTATTACGCAAATTATTTAGTTTATCAGGATTAGACTATAGATAATGTTAAGTTTTTTTATTTATGAGGAAGTAACTTTGCTTTGAAGTTGCACTAAATCTCAAGCGTGCCGTCTAAGCTAATCAGATTATGTTCTTTGGCTTTTCCATATTTGGTCAGCAGTATTGTGATCGGAAGGAGAAAGGATTCGTTATTCTTTCTTCTCCACCGGCTAGTGTTTAGACTCCGCTCTTCACTCCGGTAAGTATATTTCTAGTAAACTACTCTGCCTACAAGATGTTATAAGTTTCCCTTATTCCCAGTACGAAGGGATCATTATTTGCTTTCCTTAGTCCTACCTTATTCCACTTAGCCTTCCTTATCCTTCTTTCTACGAGGAGGTGTAGAGAGCAAGTCTCTATTAAAGAGGATACCTCTTTAAGACCCCTGTAGAGAGCAGATCTACCTACCTTAGGTAAGCAACCTGCTAATGCGTTCCACAACTTTCCTATATTGACAGTGCAGCTAATCACTTTTTCTTTCCTTTAGTCCTACCTAATCCCACCTAAACGTCTGTACCCTTCGTCTCACAAGGAGATCTAACAAGAAGATACCTCTTTAAGACTCCGGTAGAAAGCAGGTCTACCTTAGGTAAGCAACCTGCTAATGCGTTCCACAACTTTCCTATATTGACAGTGCAGCTAATCACTTTTTCTTTCCTTTAGTCCTACCTAATCCCACCTAAACGTCTGTACCCTTCGTCTCACAAGGAGATCTAACAAGAAGATACCTCTTTAAGACTCCGGTAGAAAGCAGGTCTACCTTAGGTAATCAGCCTGTTAATGCGTTCCACAACTTTCCTATATTGACAGTGCAGCTAATCACTATTTGATTTCTTTAGTCCTACCTAATCCCATCTAAACGTCTGTACCCTTCGTCTCACAAGGAGATCTAACAAGAAGATACCTCTTTAAGACTCCGGTAGAAAGCAGGTCTACCTTAGGTAATCAGCCTGTTAATGCGTTCCACAACTTTCCTATATTCACAGTGCAGCTAATCACTATTTCCTTTCTTTAGTCGTACCTAATCCCACCTAAACGTCTGTACCCTTCGTCTCACAAGGAGATCTAACAAAAAGATAATTCTTTAAGACTCCGGTAGAAAGCAGGTCTACCTTAGGTAATCAGCCTGTTAATGCGTTCCACAACTTTCCTATATTGACAGTGCAGCTAATCACTATTTCCTTTCTTTAGTCGTACCTAATCCCACCTAAACGTCTGTACCCTTCGTCTCACAAGGAGATCTAACAAGAAGATACCTCTTTAAGACTCCGGTAGAAAGCAGGTCTACCTTAGGTAAGCAACCTGCTAATGCGTTCCACAACTTTCCTATATTGACAGTGCAGCTAATCACTTTTTCTTTCCTTTAGTCCTACCTAATCCCACCTAAACGTCTGTACCCTTCGTCTCACAAGGAGATCTAACAAGAAGATACCTCTTTAAGACTCCGGTAGAAAGCAGGTCTACCTTAGGTAATCAGCCTGTTAATGCGTTCCACAACTTTCCTATATTCACAGTGCAGCTAATCACTATTTCCTTTCTTTAGTCGTACCTAATCCCATCTAAACGTCTGTACCCTTCGTCTCACAAGGAGATCTAACGAGAAGATACCTCTTTAAGACTCCGGTAGAAAGCAGGTCTACCTTAGGTAATCAGCCTGTTGATGCGTTCCACAACTTTCCTATATTCACAGTGCAGCTAATCACTATTTCCTTTCTTTAGTCCTACCTAATCCCACCTAAACGTCTGTACCCTTCGTCTCACAAGGAGATCTAACGAGAAGATACCTCTTTAAGACTCCGGTAGAAAGCAGGTCTACCTTAGGTAATCAGCCTGTTGATGCGTTCCACAACTTTCCTATATTCACAGTGCAGCTAATCACTATTTCCTTTCTTTAGTCCTACCTAATCCCACCTAAACGTCTGTACCCTTCGTCTCACAAGGAGATCTAACGAGAAGATACCTCTTTAAGACTCCGGTAGAAAGCAGGTCTACCTTAGGTAATCAGCCTGTTGATGCGTTCCACAACTTTCCTATATTCACAGTGCAGCTAATCACTATTTCCTTTCTTTAGTCCTACCTAATCCCACCTAAACGTCTGTACCCTTCGTCTCACAAGGAGATCTAACGAGAAGATACCTCTTTAAGACTCCGGTAGAAAGCAGGTCTACCTTAGGTAATCAGCCTGTTGATGCGTTCCACAACTTTCCTATATTCACAGTGCAGCTAATCACTATTTCCTTTCTTTAGTCCTACCTAATCCCACCTAACGTCTGTACCCTTCGTCTCACAAGGAGATCTAACAAAAAGATACCTCTTTAAGACTCCGGTAGAAAGCAGGTCTACCTTAGGTAATCAGCCTGTTAATGCGTTCCACAACTTTCCTATATTGACAGTGCAGCTAATCACTATTTCCTTTCTTTAGTCCTACCTAATCCCACCTAAACGTCTGTACCCTTCGTCTCACAAGGAGATCTAACGAGAAGATACCTCTTTAAGACTCCGGTAGAAAGCAGGTCTACCTTAGGTAATCAGCCTGTTGATGCGTTCCACAACTTTCCTATATTCACAGTGCAGCTAATCACTATTTCCTTTCTTTAGTCCTACCTAATCCCACCTAAACGTCTGTACCCTTCGTCTCACAAGGAGATCTAACGAGAAGATACCTCTTTAAGACTCCGGTAGAAAGCAGGTCTACCTTAGGTAATCAGCCTGTTGATGCGTTCCACAACTTTCCTATATTCACAGTGCAGCTAATCACTATTTCCTTTCTTTAGTCCTACCTAATCCCACCTAAACGTCTGTACCCTTCGTCTCACAAGGAGATCTAACGAGAAGATACCTCTTTAAGACTCCGGTAGAAAGCAGGTCTACCTTAGGTAATCAGCCTGTTGATGCGTTCCACAACTTTCCTATATTCACAGTGCAGCTAATCACTATTTCCTTTCTTTAGTCCTACCTAATCCCACCTAACGTCTGTACCCTTCGTCTCACAAGGAGATCTAACAAAAAGATACCTCTTTAAGACTCCGGTAGAAAGCAGGTCTACCTTAGGTAATCAGCCTGTTAATGCGTTCCACAACTTTCCTATATTGACAGTGCAGCTAATCACTATTTCCTTTCTTTAGTCCTACCTAATCCCACCTAAACGTCTGTACCCTTCGTCTCACAAGGAGATCTAACGAGAAGATACCTCTTTAAGACTCCGGTAGAAAGCAGGTCTACCTTAGGTAATCAGCCTGTTAATGCGTTCCACAACTTTCCTATATTCACAGTGCAGCTAATCACTATTTCCTTTCTTTAGTCGTACCTAATCCCACCTAAACGTCTGTACCCTTCGTCTCACAAGGAGATCTAACGAGAAGATACCTATTTAAGACTCCGGTAGAAAGCAGGTCTACCTTAGGTAATCAGCCTGTTAATGCGTTCCACAACTTTCCTATATTGACAGTGCAGCTAATCACTATTTCCTTTCTTTAGTCGTACCTAATCCCACCTAAACGTCTGTACCCTTCGTCTCACAAGGAGATCTAACGAGAAGATACCTCTTTAAGACTCCGGTAGAAAGCAGGTCTACCTTAGGTAATCAGCCTGTTGATGCGTTCCACAACTTTCCTATATTCACAGTGCAGCTAATCACTATTTCCTTTCTTTAGTCCTACCTAATCCCACCTAAACGTCTGTACCCTTCGTCTCACAAGGAGATCTAACAAGAAGATACCTCTTTAAGACTCCGGTAGAAAGCAGGTCTACCTTAGATAATCAGCCTGTTAATGCGTTCCACAACTCTCCTATATTGACAATGCAGCTAATCACTATTTCTTTCCTTTAGTCGTACCTAATCCCATCTAAACGTCTGTACCCTTCGTCTCACAAGGAGATCTAACAAAAAGATACCTCTTTAAGACTCCGGTAGAAAGCAGGTCTACCTTAGGTAATCAGCCTGTTAATGCGTTCCACAACTCTCCTATATTGACAATGCAGCTAATCACTATTTCCTTTCTTTAGTCGTACCTAATCCCACCTAAACGTCTGTACCCTTCGTCTCACAAGGAGATCTAACAAGAAGATACCTCTTTAAGACTCCGGTAGAAAGCAGGTCTACCTTAGGTAATCAGCCTGTTAATGCGTTCCACAACTTTCCTATATTGACAATGCAGCTAATCACTATTTCCTTCCTTTAGTCGTACCTAATCCCACCTAAACGTCTGTACCCTTCGTCTCACAAGGAGATCTAACAAGAAGATACCTCTTTAAGACTCCGGAAGAAAGCAGGTCTACCTTAGGTAATCAGCCTGTTAATGCGTTCCACAACTCTCCTATATTGACAATGCAGCTAATCACTATTTCCTTTCTTTAGTCGTACCTAATCCCACCTAAACGTCTGTACCCTTCGTCTCACAAGGAGATCTAACAAGAAGATACCTCTTTAAGACTCCGGTAGAAAGCAGGTCTACCTTAGGTAATCAGCCTGTTAATGCGTTCCACAACTCTCCTATATTGACAATGCAGCTAATCACTATTTCCTTTCTTTAGTCGTACCTAATCCCACCTAAACGTCTGTACCCTTCGTCTCACAAGGAGATCTAACAAGAAGATACCTCTTTAAGACTCCGGTAGAAAGCAGGTCTACCTTAGGTAATCAGCCTGTTAATGCGTTCCACAACTCTCCTATATTGACAATGCAGCTAATCACTATTTCCTTTCTTTAGTCGTACCTAATCCCACCTAAACGTCTGTACCCTTCGTCTCACAAGGAGATCTAACAAGAAGATACCTCTTTAAGACTCCGGTAGAAAGCAGGTCTACCTTAGGTAAGCAACCTGCTAATGCGTTCCACAACTTTCCTATATTCACCGTGCGGCGAATCACTTTTTCTTTCCTTTAGTCGTACCTAATCCCACCTAAACGTCTGTACCCTTCGTCTCACAAGGAGATCTAACAAGAAGATACCTCTTTAAGACTCCGGTAGAAAGCAGGTCTACCTTAGGTAATCAGCCTGTTAATGCGTTCCACAACTCTCCTATATTGACAATGCAGCTAATCACTATTTCCTTTCTTTAGTCGTACCTAATCCCACCTAAACGTCTGTACCCTTCGTCTCACAAGGAGATCTAACAAGAAGATACCTCTTTAAGACTCCGGTAGAGAGCAGGTCTACCTTAGGTAATCAGCCTGTTGATGCGTTCCACAACTTTCCTATATTCACAGTGCAGCTAATCACTATTTCCTTTCTTTAGCCGTACCTAATCCCACCTAAACGTCTGTACCCTTCGTCTCACAAGGAGATCTAACGAGAAGATACCTCTTTAAGACTCCGGTAGAAAGCAGGTCTACCTTAGGTAATCAGCCTGTTGATGCGTTCCACAACTTTCCTATATTGACAGTGCAGCTAATCACTATTTCCTTTCTTTAGTCGTACCTAATCCCATCTAAACGTCTGTACCCTTCGTCTCACAAGGAGATCTAACAAGAAGATACCTCTTTAAGACTCCGGTAGAAAGCAGGTATACCTTAGGTAATCAGCCTGTTAATGCGTTCCACAACTCTCCTATATTGACAGTGCAGCTAATCACTTTTTCTTTCCTTTAGTCGTACCTAATCCCACCTAAACGTCTGTACCCTTCGTCTCACAAGGAGATCTAACAAGAAGATACCTCTTTAAGACTCCGGTAGAAAGCAGGTCTACCTTAGGTAATCAGCCTGTTGATGCGTTCCACAACTTTCCTATATTGACAGTGCAGCTAATCACTATTTCCTTTCTTTAGTCGTACCTAATCCCATCTAAACGTCTGTACCCTTCGTCTCACAAGGAGATCTAACGAGAAGATACCTCTTTAAGACTCCGGTAGAAAGCAGGTCTACCTTAGGTAATCAGCCTGTTAATGCGTTCCACAACTTTCCTATATTGACAATGCAGCTAATCACTATTTCTTTCCTTTAGTCGTACCTAATCCCACCTAAACGTCTGTACCCTTCGTCTCACAAGGAGATCTAACAAGAAGATACCTCTTTAAGACTCCGGTAGAAAGCAGGTCTACCTTAGGTAATCAGCCTGTTGATGCGTTCCACAACTTTCCTATATTGACAGTGCAGCTAATCACTATTTCCTTTCTTTAGTCGTACCTAATCCCATCTAAACGTCTGTACCCTTCGTCTCACAAGGAGATCTAACAAGAAGATACCTCTTTAAGACTCCGGTAGAAAGCAGGTCTACCTTAGGTAATCAGCCTGTTGATGCGTTCCACAACTTTCCTATATTGACAGTGCAGCTAATCACTATTTCCTTTCTTTAGTCGTACCTAATCCCATCTAAACGTCTGTACCCTTCGTCTCACAAGGAGATCTAACAAGAAGATACCTCTTTAAGACTCCGGTAGAAAGCAGGTCTACCTTAGGTAATCAGCCTGTTGATGCGTTCCACATCTTTCCTATATTCACAATGCAGCTAATCACTATTTCCTTTCTTTAGTCGTACCTAATCCCATCTAAACGTCTGTACCCTTCGTCTCACAAGGAGATGTAACAAGAAGATACCTCTTTAAGACCCCTGTAGAGAGCAGGTCTACCTTAGGTAATCAGCCTGTTAATGCGTTCCACAACTTTCCTATATTCACAGTGCAGCTAATCACTATTTCCTTTCTTTAGTCGTACCTAATCCCACCTAAACGTCTGTACCCTTCGTCTCACAAGGAGATCTAACAAGAAGATACCTCTTTAAGACTCCGGTAGAAAGCAGGTCTACCTTAGGTAAGCAACCTGCTAATGCGTTCCACAACTTACCTATATTCACAGTGCAGCTAATCACTATTTCCTTTCTTTAGTCGTACCTAATCCCACCTAAACGTCTGTACCCTTCGTCTCACAAGGAGATCTAACAAGAAGATACCTCTTTAAGACTCCGGTAGAAAGCAGGTCTACCTTAGGTAATCAGCCTGTTAATGCGTTCCACAACTTTCCTATATTCACAGTGCAGCTAATCACTATTTCCTTTCTTTAGTCGTACCTAATCCCATCTAAACGTCTGTACCCTTCGTCTCACAAGGAGATCTAACGAGAAGATACCTCTTTAAGACTCCGGTAGAAAGCAGGTCTACCTTAGGTAATCAGCCTGTTAATGCGTTCCACAACTTTCCTATATTCACAGTGCAGCTAATCACTATTTCCTTTCTTTAGTCGTACCTAATCCCATCTAAACGTCTGTACCCTTCGTCTCACAAGGAGATGTAACTAGAAGATACCTCTTTAAGACTCCGGTAGAAAGCAGGTCTACCTTAGGTAAGCAACATGTTAATGCGTTCCACAACTTTCCTATATTCACAGTGCAGCTAATCACTATTTCCTTTCTTTAGTCCTACCTAATCCCATCTAAACGTCTGTACCCTTCGTCTCACAAGGAGATCTAACAAGAAGATACCTCTTTAAGACTCCGGTAGAAAGCAGGTCTACCTTAGGTAAGCAACCTGTTAATGCGTTCCACAACTTTCCTATATTCACAGTGCAGCTAATCACTATTTCCTTTCTTTAGTCGTACCTAATCCCACCTAAACGTCTATACCCTTCGTCTCACAAGGAGATCTAACAAGAAGATACCTCTTTAAGACTCCGGTAGAAAGCAGGTCTACCTTAGGTAAGCAACCTGTTAATGCGTTCCACAACTTTCCTATATTCACAGTGCAGCTAATCACTATTTCCTTTCTTTAGTCCTACCTAATCCCATCTAAACGTCTGTACCCTTCGTCTCACAAGGAGATGTAACAAGAAGATACCTCTTTAAGACTCCGGTAGAAAGCAGGTCTACCTTAGGTAAGCAACCTGTTAATGCGTTCCACAACTTTCCTATATTCACAGTGCAGCTAATCACTATTTCCTTTCTTTAGTCCTACCTAATCCCATCTAAACGTCTGTACCCTTCGTCTCACAAGGAGATGTAACAAGAAGATACCTCTTTAAGACTCCGGTAGAAAGCAGGTCTACCTTAGGTAAGCAACCTGTTAATGCGTTCCACAACTTTCCTATATTCACAGTGCAGCTAATCACTATTTCCTTTCTTTAGTCCTACCTAATCCCATCTAAACGTCTGTACCCTTCGTCTCACAAGGAGATCTAACAAGAAGATACCTCTTTAAGACTCCGGTAGAAAGCAGGTCTACCTTAGGTAATCAGCTTGTTAATGCGTTCCACAACTTTCCTATATTGACAGTGCGGCTAATCACTTTTTCTTTCCTTTAGTCGTACCTAATCCCACCTAAACGTCTGTACCCTTCGTCTCACAAGGATATCTAACAAGAAGATACCTCTTTAAGACTCCGGTAGAAAGCAGGTCTACCTTAGGTAAGCAACCTGCTAATGCGTTCCACAACTTACCTATATTCACAGTGCAGCTAATCACTATTTCCTTTCTTTAGTCGTACCTAATCCCACCTAAACGTCTGTACCCTTCGTCTCACAAGGAGATCTAACAAGAAGATACCTCTTTAAGACTCCGGTAGAAAGCAGGTCTACCTTAGGTAATCAGCCTGTTAATGCGTTCCACAACTTTCCTATATTCACAGTGCAGCTAATCACTATTTCCTTTCTTTAGTCGTACCTAATCCCATTTAAACGTCTGTACCCTTCGTCTCACAAGGAGATGTAACAAGAAGATACCTCTTTAAGACTCCGGTAGAAAGCAGGTCTACCTTAGGTAAGCAACCTGTTAATGCGTTCCACAACTTTCCTATATTCACAGTGCAGCTAATCACTATTTCCTTTCTTTAGTCGTACCTAATCCCACCTAAACGTCTGTACCCTTCGTCTCACAAGGAGATCTAACAAGAAGATACCTCTTTAAGACTCCGGTAGAGAGCAGGTCTACGTTAGGTAATCAGCCTGTTGATGCGTTCCACAACTTTCCTATATTCACAGTGCAGCTAATCACTATTTCCTTTCTTTAGTCCTACCTAATCCCACCTAAACGTCTGTACCCTTCGTCTCACAAGGAGATGTAACAAGAAGATACCTCTTTAAGACTCCGGTAGAAAGCAGGTCTACCTTAGGTAATCAGCCTGTTGATGCGTTCCACAACTTTCCTATATTCACAGTGCAGCTAATCACTATTTCCTTTCTTTAGTCCTACCTAATCCCATCTAAACGTCTGTACCCTTCGTCTCACAAGGAGATCTAACAAGAAGATACCTCTTTAAGACTCCGGTAGAAAGCAGGTCTACCTTAGGTAAGCAACCTGTTAATGCGTTCCACAACTTTCCTATATTCACAGTGCAGCTAATCACTATTTCCTTTCTTTAGTCCTACCTAATCCCATCTAAACGTCTGTACCCTTCGTCTCACAAGGAGATGTAACAAGAAGATACCTCTTTAAGACTCCGGTAGAAAGCAGGTCTACCTTAGGTAAGCAACCTGTTAATGCGTTCCACAACTTTCCTATATTCACAGTGCAGCTAATCACTATTTCCTTTCTTTAGTCCTACCTAATCCCACCTAAACGTCTGTACCCTTCGTCTCACAAGGAGATCTAACAAGAAGATACCTCTTTAAGACTCCGGTAGAGAGCAGGTCTACCTTAGGTAATCAGCCTGTTGATGCGTTCCACAACTTTCCTATATTCACAGTGCAGCTAATCACTATTTCCTTTCTTTAGTCCTAAATAATCCCACCTAAACGTCTGTACCCTTCGTCTCACAAGGAGATGTAACATGAAGATACCTCTTTAAGACTCCGGTAGAAAGCAGGTCTACCTTAGGTAATCAGCCTGTTGATGCGTTCCACAACTTTCCTATATTCACAGTGCAGCTAATCACTATTTCCTTTCTTTAGTCCTACCTAATCCCATCTAAACGTCTGTACCCTTCGTCTCACAAGGAGATCTAACAAGAAGATACCTCTTTAAGACTCCGGTAGAAAGCAGGTCTACCTTAGGTAAGCAACCTGCTAATGCGTTCCACAACTTACCTATATTCACAGTGCAGCTAATCACTATTTCCTTTCTTTAGTCCTACCTAATCCCATCTAAACGTCTGTACCCTTCGTCTCACAAGGAGATCTAACAAGAAGATACCTCTTTAAGACTCCGGTAGAAAGCAGGTCTACCTTAGGTAATCAGCCTGTTGATGCGTTCCACAACTTTCCTATATTGACAGTGCAGCTAATCACTTTTTCTTTCCTTTAGTCCTACCTAATCCCACCTAAACGTCTGTACCCTTCGTCTCACAAGGAGATCTAACAAGAAGATACCTCTTTAAGACTCCGGTAGAAAGCAGGTCTACCTTAGGTAAGCAACCTGTTAATGCGTTCCACAACTTTCCTATATTCACAGTGCAGCTAATCACTATTTCCTTTCTTTAGTCCTACCTAATCCCATCTAAACGTCTGTACCCTTCGTCTCACAAGGAGATGTAACAAGAAGATACCTCTTTAAGACTCCGGTAGAAAGCAGGTCTACCTTAGGTAAGCAACCTGTTAATGCGTTCCACAACTTTCCTATATTCACCGTGCGGCTAATCACTTTTTCTTTCCTTTAGTCGTACCTAATCCCACCTAAACGTCTGTACCCTTCGTCTCACAAGGAGATCTAACAAGAAGATACCTCTTTAAGACTCCGGTAGAGAGCAGGTCTACCTTAGGTAATCAACCTGTTGATGCGTTCCACAACTTTCCTATATTCACAGTGCAGCTAATCACTATTTCCTTTCTTTAGTCGTACCTAATCCCACCTAAACGTCTGTACCCTTCGTCTCACAAGGAGATCTAACAAGAAGATACCTCTTTAAGACCCCTGTAGAAAGCAGGTCTACCTTAGGTAATCAGCCTGTTAATGCGTTCCACAACTTTCCTATATTGACAGTGCAGCTAATCACTATTTCCTTTCTTTAGTCGTACCTAATCCCACCTAAACGTCTGTACCCTTCGTCTCACAAGGAGATCTAACAAGAAGATACCTCTTTAAGACTCCGGTAGAGAGCAGGTCTACCTTAGGTAATCAGCCTGTTGATGCGTTCCACAACTTTCCTATATTCACAGTGCAGCTAATCACTATTTCTTTCCTTTAGTCCTACCTAATCCCACCTAAACGTCTGTACCCTTCGTCTCACAAGGAGATCTAACAAGAAGATACCTCTTTAAGACCCCTGTAGAGAGCAGATCTAAGTACCTTAGGTAAGCAACCTGTTAATGCGTTCCACAACTTTCCTATATTCACCGTGCGGCGAATCACTTTTTCTTTCCTTTAGTCCTACCTAATCCCACATAAACGTCTGTACCCTTCGTCTCACAAGGAGATCTAACAAGAAGATACCTCTTTAAGACCCCTGTAGAGAGCAGATCTACCTACCTTAGGTAAGCAACCTGCTAATGCGTTCCACAACTTTCCTATATTCACAGTGCAGCTAATCACTATTTCTTTCCTTTAGTCCTACCTAATCCCACCTAAACGTCTGTACCCTTCGTCTCACAAGGAGATCTAACAAGAAGATACCTCTTTAAGACTCCGGTAGAAAGCAGGTCTACCTTAGGTAAGCAACCTGCTAATGCGTTCCACAACTTACCTATATTCACAGTGCAGCTAATCACTATTTCCTTTCTTTAGTCGTACCTAATCCCACCTAAACGTCTGTACCCTTCGTCTCACAAGGAGATGTAACGAGAAGATACCTCTTTAAGACTCCGGTAGAGAGCAGGTCTACCTTAGGTAATCAGCCTGTTGATGCGTTCCACAACTTTCCTATATTGACAGTGCAGCTAATCACTATTTCCTTTCTTTAGTCGTACCTAATCCCATCTAAACGTCTGTACCCTTCGTCTCACAAGGAGATGTAACGAGAAGATACCTCTTTAAGACTCCGGTAGAAAGCAGGTCTACCTTAGGTAATCAGCCTGTTGATGCGTTCCACAACGTTCCTATATTCACAGTGCAGCTAATCACTATTTCCTTTCTTTAGTCGTACCTAATCCCACCTAAACGTCTGTACCCTTCGTCTCACAAGGAGATCTAACAAGAAGATACCTCTTTAAGACTCCGGTAGAAAGCAGGTCTACCTTAGGTAATCAGCCTGTTAATGCGTTCCACAACTCTCCTATATTGACAATGCAGCTAATCACTATTTCCTTTCTTTAGTCGTACCTAATCCCACCTAAACGTCTGTACCCTTCGTCTCACAAGGAGATCTAACAAGAAGATACCTCTTTAAGACTCCGGTAGAAAGCAGGTCTACCTTAGGTAATCAGCCTGTTGATGCGTTCCACAACTTTCCTATATTCACAGTGCAGCTAATCACTATTTCCTTTCTTTAGTCGTACCTAATCCCATCTAAACGTCTGTACCCTTCGTCTCACAAGGAGATGTAACGAGAAGATACCTCTTTAAGACTCCGGTAGAAAGCAGGTCTACCTTAGGTAATCAGCCTGTTGATGCGTTCCACAACTTTCCTATATTCACAGTGCAGCTAATCACTATTTCCTTTCTTTAGTCGTACCTAATCCCATCTAAACGTATGTGTCCTTCGTCCTTCAAGGAGACGTAACGAAAAGATACCTCTGTAGAAAGCACGTTTACATCAGTAAATCACTTCTATTTACGAGCACCATCATTATCTCTGCAACTAACTATTTAAATCATATAGTTAGTTGTATTATTACTATAGAAATAATGTATACTCTTTCTTTATTTTCTTCTACTCTTCCTTTCATTCCTATTTAAGTAGCGAGTAGATAATTCTCTCCATTACAGATGAGAGCAGATCTGTATCAGATAAACAATCCTGCCTACGCGATGCCATAATTTCCCCTAATCCTAGAACCAAGAAATCATTATGTCCTTTCGTTAACCCTTACTTAATTCCATCATTTTCATACAAGAGATGTAACTAGCATATATTTCTACACGACCTACAAACGTGATGGCGAATTACCTCTCCTCTCCATATCCTTAACTAGAATCCTACTATCTTATCCCTACCCCATGTCCTCAATGTCCCTAACCTAATCCTATTAAACATTCACAATCCTTTCCTATCCTTTAAATCGCTATTAGTCGTACTCGTTGATTGCCTAAACTACAAAAAAACATTCTTCTACCACCCTGAAGTAGGATGATATATTTCAAAAACCGTCGGCTGGTATTGCGCTCAGGAAATGCAGTACTTCTTGGCCGGTACCCTGGTGCACTGATGCAGAAATGTTTATTTTCAGTGTAGTATTAAAGTCCCGGATCAATTTATTCTCACGCTCATACAGACTCATGATACCTGATTAATTATTTTCAAAGGTATTTGTAAATGTGTACCATTATCAAACTTTTTTAGTAACTCTATACGAGCGATCCTATATTATATTTATGTTTCTTAGAAATAAAATTAATATAAGTAAAATTTACGTATGTATATACGCATAATTATGATGAAGTAATTAAACTCTATGATGTTTAGTAACTCTATACGAGCGATCCTATATTATATTTATGTTTCTTAGAAATAAAATTAATATAAGTAAAATTTACGTATGTATATACGCATAATTATGATGAAATAATTAAACTCTATGATGTTTAGTAACTCTATACGAGCGATCCTATATTATATTTATGTTTCTTAGAAATAAAATTAATATAAGTAAAATTTACGTATGTATATACGCATAAATTATGATGAAATAATTAAACTCTATGATGTTTAGTAACTCTATACGAGCGATCCTATATTATATTTATGTTTCTTAGAAATAAAATTAATATAAGTAAAATTTACGTATGTATATACGCATAATTATGATGACATAATTAAACTCTATGATGTCTAGTAACTCTATACGAGCGATCCTATATTATATTTATGTTTCTTAGAAATAAAATTAATATAAGTAAAATTTACGTATGTATATACGCATAATTATGATGAAATAATTAAACTTTATGATGTTTAGTAACTCTATACTAGCGATCCTATATTATATTTATGTTTCTTAGAAATAAAATTAATATAAGTAAAATTTACGTATGTATATACGCATAATTATGATGAAATAATTAAACTCTATGATGTTTAGTAACTCTACACGAGCGATCCTATATTATATTTATGTTTCTTAGAAATAAAATTAATATAAGTAAAATTTACGTATGTATATACGCATAATTATGATGAAATAATTAAACTCTATGATGTTTAGTAACTCTATACGGGCGATCCTATTTTATATTTATGTTTCTTAGAAATAAAATTAATATAAGTAAAATTTACGTATGTATATACGCATAATTATGATGAAATAATTAAACTCTATGATGTTTAGTAACTCTATACGAGCGATCCTATTTTATATTTATGTTTCTTAGAAATAAAATTAATATAAGTAAAATTTACGTATGTATATACGCATAATTATGATG
Organism: Prosapia bicincta; assembly: GCA_036971475.1. Classification (NCBI taxonomy): domain Eukaryota; kingdom Metazoa; phylum Arthropoda; class Insecta; order Hemiptera; family Cercopidae; genus Prosapia; species Prosapia bicincta. The sequence goes on along the minus strand of JBAIZL010000001.1, from coordinate 236,404,732 downwards.
AAATAATTAAACTCTATGATGTTTAGTAACTCTATACGAGCGATCCTATATTATATTTATGTTTCTTAGAAATAAAATTAATATAAGTAAAATTTACGTATGTATATACGCATAATTATGATGAAATAATTAAACTCTATGATGTTTAGTAACTCTATACGAGCGATCCTATATTATATTTATGTTTCTTAGAAATAAAATTAATATAAGTAAAATTTACGTATGTATATACGCATAAATTATGATGAAATAATTAAACTCTATGATGTTTAGTAACTCTATACGAGCGATCCTATATTATATTTATGTTTCTTAGAAATAAAATTAATATAAGTAAAATTTACGTATGTATATACGCATAATTATGATGACATAATTAAACTCTATGAAGTTTAGTAACTCTATACGAGCGATCCTATATTATATTTATGTTTCTTAGAAATAAAATTAATATAAGTAAAATTTACGTATGTATATACGCATAATTATGATGAAATAATTAAACTTTATGATGTTTAGTAACTCTATACTAGCGATCCTATATTATATTTATGTTTCTTAGAAATAAAATTAATATAAGTAAAATTTACGTATGTATATACGCATAATTATGATGAAATAATTAAACTCTATGATGTTTAGTAACTCTACACGAGCGATCCTATATTATATTTATGTTTCTTAGAAATAAAATTAATATAAGTAAAATTTACGTATGTATATACGCATAATTATGATGAAATAATTAAACTCTATGATGTTTAGTAACTCTATACGAGCGATCCTATTTTATATTTATGTTTCTTAGAAATAAAATTAATATAAGTAAAATTTACGTATGTATATACGCATAATTATGATGAAATAATTAAACTCTATGATGTTTAGTAACTCTATACGAGCGATCCTATATTATATTTATGTTTCTTAGAAATAAAATTAATATAAGTAAAATTTACGTATGTATATACGCATAATTATGATGAAATAATTAAACTCTATGATGTTTAGTAACTCTATACGAGCGATCCTATATTATATTTATGTTTCTTAGAAATAAAATTAATATAAGTAAAATTTACGTATGTATATACGCATAATTATGATGACATAATTAAACTCTATGATGTTTAGTAACTCTATACGAGCGATCCTATATTATATTTATGTTTCTTAGAAATAAAATTAATATAAGTAAAATTTACGTATGTATATACGCATAATTATGATGAAATAATTAAACTCTATGATGTTTAGTAACTCTATACGAGCGATCCTATTTTATATTTATGTTTCTTAGAAATAAAATTAATATAAGTAAAATTTACGTATGTATATACGCATAATTATGATGACATAATTAAACTCTATGATGTTTAGTAACTCTATACGAGCGATCCTATATTATATTTATGTTTCTTAGAAATAAAATTAATATAAGTAAAATTTACGTATGTATATACGCATAATTATGATGAAATAATTAAACTTTATGATGTTTAGTAACTCTATACTAGCGATCCTATATTATATTTATGTTTCTTAGAAATAAAATTAATATAAGTAAAATTTACGTATGTATATACGCATAATTATGATGAAATAATTAAACTCTATGGTGTTTAGTAACTCTATACGAGCGATCCTATTTTATATTTATGTTTCTTAGAAATAAAATTAATATAAGTAAAATTTACGTATGTATATACGCATAATTATGATGAAATAATTAAACTCTATGATGTTTAGTAACTCTATACGAGCGATCCTATATTATATTTATGTTTCTTAGAAATAAAATTAATATAAGTAAAATTTACGTATGTATATACGCATAATTATGATGAAATAATTAAACTCTATGATGTTTAGTAACTCTATACGAGCGATCCTATTTTATATTTATGTTTCTTAGAAATAAAATTAATATAAGTAAAATTTACGTATGTATATACGCATAATTATGATGAAATAATTAAACTCTATGATGTTTAGTAACTCTATACGAGCGATCCTATATTATATTTATGTTTCTTAGAAATAAAATTAATATAAGTAAAATTTACGTATGTATATACGCATAATTATGATGAAATAATTAAACTCTATGATGTTTAGTAACTCTATACGAGCGATCCTATATTATATTTATGTTTCTTAGAAATAAAATTAATATAAGTAAAATTTACGTATGTATATACGCATAAATTATGATGAAATAATTAAACTCTATGATGTTTAGTAACTCTATACGAGCGATCCTATATTATATTTATGTTTCTTAGAAATAAAATTAATATAAGTAAAATTTACGTATGTATATACGCATAATTATGATGACATAATTAAACTCTATGAAGTTTAGTAACTCTATACGAGCGATCCTATATTATATTTATGTTTCTTAGAAATAAAATTAATATAAGTAAAATTTACGTATGTATATACGCATAATTATGATGAAATAATTAAACTTTATGATGTTTAGTAACTCTATACTAGCGATCCTATATTATATTTATGTTTCTTAGAAATAAAATTAATATAAGTAAAATTTACGTATGTATATACGCATAATTATGATGAAATAATTAAACTCTATGATGTTTAGTAACTCTACACGAGCGATCCTATATTATATTTATGTTTCTTAGAAATAAAATTAATATAAGTAAAATTTACGTATGTATATACGCATAATTATGATGAAATAATTAAACTCTATGATGTTTAGTAACTCTATACGAGCGATCCTATTTTATATTTATGTTTCTTAGAAATAAAATTAATATAAGTAAAATTTACGTATGTATATACGCATAATTATGATGAAATAATTAAACTCTATGATGTTTAGTAACTCTATACGAGCGATCCTATATTATATTTATGTTTCTTAGAAATAAAATTAATATAAGTAAAATTTACGTATGTATATACGCATAATTATGATGAAATAATTAAACTCTATGATGTTTAGTAACTCTATACGAGCGATCCTATATTATATTTATGTTTCTTAGAAATAAAATTAATATAAGTAAAATTTACGTATGTATATACGCATAATTATGATGACATAATTAAACTCTATGATGTTTAGTAACTCTATACGAGCGATCCTATATTATATTTATGTTTCTTAGAAATAAAATTAATATAAGTAAAATTTACGTATGTATATACGCATAATTATGATGAAATAATTAAACTTTATGATGTTTAGTAACTCTATACTAGCGATCCTATATTATATTTATGTTTCTTAGAAATAAAATTAATATAAAAAAAATTTACGTATGTATATACGCATAATTATGATGAAATAATTAAACTCTATGATGTTTAGTAACTCTATACGAGCGATCCTATTTTATATTTATGTTTCTTAGAAATAAAATTAATATAAGTAAAATTTACGTATGTATATACGCATAATTATAATGAAATAATTAAACTCTATGATGTTTAGTAACTCTATACGAGCGATCCTATATTACATTTATGTTTCTTAGAAATAAAATTAATATAAGTAAAATTTACGTATGTATATACGCATAATTATGATGAAATAATTAAACTCTATGATGTATAGTAACTCTGTACGAGCGATCCTATTTTATATTTATGTTTCTTAGAAATAAAATTAATATAAGTAAAATTTACGTATGTATATACGCATAATTATGATGAAATAATTAAACTCTATGATGTTTAGTAACTCTATACGAGCGATCCTATATTATATTTATGTTTCTTAGAAATAAAATTAATATAAGTAAAATTTACGTATGTATATACGCATAATTATGATGAAATAATTAAACTCTATGATGTTTAGTAACTCTATACGAGCGATCCTATTTTATATTTATGTTTCTTAGAAATAAAATTAATATAAGTAAAATTTACGTATGTATATACGCATAATTATGATGAAATAATTAAACTCTATGATGTTTAGTAACTCTATACGAGCGATCCTATATTATATTTATGTTTCTTAGAAATAAAATTAATATAAGTAAAATTTACGTATGTATATACGCATAATTATGATGAAATAATTAAACTCTATGATGTTTAGTAACTCTATACTAGCGATCCTATATTATATTTATGTTTCTTAGAAATAAAATTAATATAAGTAAAATTTACGTATGCATATACGCATAATTATGATGAAATAATTAAACTCTATGATGTTTAGTAACTCTATACTAGCGATCCTATATTATATTTATGTTTCTTAGAAATAAAATTAATATAAGTAAAATTTACGTATGCATATACGCATAATTATGATGAAATAATTAAACTCTATGATGTTTAGTAACTCTATACGAGCGATCCTATATTATATTAATGTTTCTTAGAAATAAAATTAATATAAGTAAAATTTACGTATGTATATACGCATAATTATGATGAAATAATTAAACTCTATGATGTTTAGTAACTCTATACGAGCGATCCTATATTATATTAATGTTTCTTAGAAATAAAATTAATATAAGTAAAATTTACGTATGTATATACGCATAATTATGATGAAATAATTAAACTCTATGATGTTTAGTAACTCTATACGAGCGATCCTATATTATATTTATGTTTCTTAGAAATAAAATTAATATAAGTAAAATTAACGTATGCATATACGCATAATTATGGTGAAATAATTAAACTCTATGATGTTTAGTAACTCTATACGAGCGATCCTATATTATATTTATGTTTCTTAGAAATAAAATTAATATAAGTAAAATTTACGTATGTATATACGCATAATTATGATGAAGTAATTAAACTCTATGATGTTTAGTAACTCTATACTAGCGATCCTATATTATAGTTATGTTTCTTAGAAATAAAATTAATATAAGTAAAATTTACGTATGTATATACGCATAATTATGATGAAGTAATTAAACTCTATGATGTTTAGTAACTCTATACGAGCGATCCTATATTATATTTATGTTTCTTAGAAATAAAATTAATATAAGTAAAATTTACGTATGTATATACGCATAATTATGATGAAGTAATTAAACTCTATGATGTTTAGTAACTCTATACGAGCGATCCTATATTATATTTATGTTTCTTAGAAATAAAATTAATATAAGTAAAATTTACGTATGTATATACGCATAATTATGATGAAGTAATTAAACTCTATGATGTTTAGTAACTCTATACTAGCGATCCTATATTATAGTTATGTTTCTTAGAAATAAAATTAATATAAGTAAAATTTACGTATGTATATACGCATAATTATGATGAAGTAATTAAACTCTATGATGTTTAGTAACTCTATACGAGCGATCCTATATTATATTTATGTTTCTTAGAAATAAAATTAATATAAGTAAAATTTACGTATGTATATACGCATAATTATGATGAAGTAATTAAACTCTATGATGTTTAGTAACTCTATACGAGCGATCCTATATTATATTAATGTTTCTTAGAAATAAAATTAATATAAGTAAAATTTACGTATGTATATACGCATAATTATGATGAAATAATTAAACTCTATGATGTTTAGTAACTCTATACGAGCGATCCTATATTATATTTATGTTTCTTAGAAATAAAATTAATATAAGTAAAATTAACGTATGCATATACGCATAATTATGGTGAAATAATTAAACTCTATGATGTTTAGTAACTCTATACGAGCGATCCTATATTATATTTATGTTTCTTAGAAATAAAATTAATATAAGTAAAATTTACGTATGTATATACGCATAATTATGATGAAGTAATTAAACTCTATGATGTTTAGTAACTCTATACTAGCGATCCTATATTATAGTTATGTTTCTTAGAAATAAAATTAATATAAGTAAAATTTACGTATGTATATACGCATAATTATGATGAAGTAATTAAACTCTATGATGTTTAGTAACTCTATACGAGCGATCCTATATTATATTTATGTTTCTTAGAAATAAAATTAATATAAGTAAAATTTACGTATGTATATACGCATAATTATGATGAAGTAATTAAACTCTATGATGTTTAGTAACTCTATACGAGCGATCCTATATTATATTTATGTTTCTTAGAAATAAAATTAATATAAGTAAAATTTACGTATGTATATACGCATAATTATGATGAAGTAATTAAACTCTATGATGTTTAGTAACTCTATACTAGCGATCCTATATTATAGTTATGTTTCTTAGAAATAAAATTAATATAAGTAAAATTTACGTATGTATATACGCATAATTATGATGAAGTAATTAAACTCTATGATGTTTAGTAACTCTATACGAGCGATCCTATATTATATTTATGTTTCTTAGAAATAAAATTAATATAAGTAAAATTTACGTATGTATATACGCATAATTATGATGAAGTAATTAAACTCTATGATGTTTAGTAACTCTATACTAGCGATCCTATATTATATTTATGTTTCTTAGAAATAAAATTAATATAAGTAAAATTTACGTATGTATATACGCATAATTATGATGAAGTAATTAAACTCTATGATGTTTAGTAACTCTATACTAGCGATCCTATATTATATTTATGTTTCTTAGAAATAAAATTAATATAAGTAAAATTTACGTATGTATATACGCATAATTATGATGAAATAATTAAACTCTATGATGTTTAGTAACTCTATACTAGTGATCCTATATTATATTTATGTTTCTTAGAAATAAAATTAATATAAGTAAAATTTACGTATGCATATACGCATAATTATGATGAAATAATTAAACTCTATGATGTTTAGTAACTCTATACTAGCGATCCTATATTATATTTATGTTTCTTAGAAATAAAATTAATATAAGTAAAATTTACGTATGTATATACGCATAATTATGATGAAGTAATTAAACTCTATGATGTTTAGTAACTCTATACTAGCGATCCTATATTATATTTATGTTTCTTAGAAATAAAATTAATATAAGTAAAATTTACGTATGTATATACGCATAATTATGATGAAGTAATTAAACTCTATGATGTTTAGTAACTCTATACTAGCGATCCTATATTATATTTATGTTTCTTAGAAATAAAATTAATATAAGTAAAATTTACGTATGTATATACGCATAATTATGATGAAGTAATTAAACTCTATGATGTTTAGTAACTCTATACTAGCGATCCTATATTATATTTATGTTTCTTAGAAATAAAATTAATATAAGTAAAATTTACGTATGTATATACGCATAATTATGATGAAGTAATTAAACTCTATGATGTTTAGTAACTCTATACTAGCGATCCTATATTATATTTATGTTTCTTAGAAATAAAATTAATATAAGTAAAATTTAAGTATGTATATACGCATAATTATGATGAAGTAATTAAACTCTATGATGTTTAGTAACTCTATACGAGCGATCCTATATTATATTTATGTTTCTTAGAAATAAAATTAATATAAGTAAAATTTACGTATGTATATACGCATAATTATGATGAAGTAATTAAACTCTATGATGTTTAGTAACTCTATACGAGCGATCCTATATTATATTTATGTTTCTTAGAAATAAAATTAATATAAGTAAAATTTACGTATGTATATACGCATAATTATGATGAAGTAATTAAACTCTATGATGTTTAGTAACTCTATACTAGCGATCCTATATTATAGTTATGTTTCTTAGAAATAAAATTAATATAAGTAAAATTTACGTATGTATATACGCATAATTATGATGAAGTCATTAAACTCTATGATGTTTAGTAACTCTATACTAGCGATCCTATATTATATTTATGTTTCTTAGAAATAAAATTAATATAAGTAAAATTTACGTATGTATATACGCATAATTATGATGAAGTAATTAAACTCTATGATGTTTAGTAACTCTATACGAGCGATCCTATATTATATTTATGTTTCTTAGAAATAAAATTAATATAAGTAAAATTTACGTATGTATATACGCATAATTATGATGAAGTAATTAAACTCTATGATGTTTAGTAACTCTATACGAGCGATCCTATATTATATTTATGTTTCTTAGAAATAAAATTAATATAAGTAAAATTTACGTATGTATATACGCATAATTATGATGAAGTAATTAAACTCTATGATGTTTAGTAACTCTATACTAGCGATCCTATATTATAGTTATGTTTCTTAGAAATAAAATTAATATAAGTAAAATTTACGTATGTATATACGCATAATTATGATGAAGTAATTAAACTCTATGATGTTTAGTAACTCTATACTAGCGATCCTATATTATATTTATGTTTCTTAGAAATAAAATTAATATAAGTAAAATTTACGTATGTATATACGCATAATTATGATGAAGTAATTAAACTCTATGATGTTTAGTAACTCTATACTAGCGATCCTATATTATATTTATGTTTCTTAGAAATAAAATTAATATAAGTAAAATTTACGTATGTATATACGCATAATTATGATGAAGTAATTAAACTCTATGATGTTTAGTAACTCTATACTAGCGATCCTATATTATATTTATGTTTCTTAGAAATAAAATTAATATAAGTAAAATTTACGTATGTATATACGCATAATTATGATGAAGTAATTAAACTCTATGATGTTTAGTAACTCTATACTAGCGATCCTATATTATATTTATGTTTCTTAGAAATAAAATTAATATAAGTAAAATTTACGTATGTATATACGCATAATTATGATGAAATAATTAAACTCTATGATGTTTAGTAACTCTATACTAGTGATCCTATATTATATTTATGTTTCTTAGAAATAAAATTAATATAAGTAAAATTTACGTATGCATATACGCATAATTATGATGAAATAATTAAACTCTATGATGTTTAGTAACTCTATACTAGCGATCCTATATTATATTTATGTTTCTTAGAAATAAAATTAATATAAGTAAAATTTACGTATGTATATACGCATAATTATGATGAAGTAATTAAACTCTATGATGTTTAGTAACTCTATACGAGCGATCCTATATTATATTTATGTTTCTTTGAAATAAAATTAATATAAGTAAAATTTACGTATGTATATACGCATAATTATGATGAAATAATTAAACTCTATGATGTTTAGTAACTCTATACGGGCGATCCTATTTTATATTTATGTTTCTTAGAAATAAAATTAATATAAGTAAAATTTACGTATGTATATACGCATAATTATGATGAAATAATTAAACTCTATGATGTTTAGTAACTCTATACTAGCGATCCTATATTATATTTATGTTTCTTAGAAATAAAATTAATATAAGTAAAATTTACGTATTGCAACGGACCAGGCCAGCACCTACGCACAGCGCCGTGCCGTCAACCCACGCCCGTTGCAGAGCAAGAATTTTGAAACGAGCCGCTCGCAGCCGAAACCACGAACTCTGTGCAATGCTCGCCAAAATCTGCCAGAGAACAAGTCACTGGACTTAAAAAAGAAAAAACCTAACTTGCTGCGGATTCTACCCTTAACGGGTAAGTCGTCCCGGGGGATGGGTTCTTTTGAAAGACATCTAAACGGCGAAATGACCATATCAACTGTAGGAGAGTGTAAGAAACTTGTTTAAAATAATACTCAGTTTGTTTGCAAGTTAGTTAAAAAATATTTATTTTTTAATTTTAAAAATTTAAAATTTAATATTACAATGCACAGCCTGCAATTTATTTGACAAAAAAAAAAATATCCTTTGTGTTGGTTCTTAACACAGTTAAGAAACCAACTCTGCTTATTTTAGTTGACATTTAAATTTAAATTAAGAATTTACGATTTTAATTTTCTTTCATTCAGAGTATGCCAAAGCGTAAAACTTCGCTCTACTTGACGGTCAATCTTACTTGTCGGAAATATAACCCTTTACCACTTGTCATAATTTTATTTCATTATCCCAGGTTCTCAACCTTGCGATTTTAAACGTCAATATATGGTTTTGTTTACTTAACTTTTTACTGAAAATTTTAATTGTTACAAATTACAAATATTCGTTGATTCAAGCAAAGCCTTACTTTTCAACACACTCCGAAAGATCCCTACTTTTCACATTTTGTTCAATTTTTTTAAACTTTCTAAACACACTACTTTATTTATGGCCATATTTTACATAGCCATTTAAATGATATAATTTTTTCTATATCTTTATCAATTTAAAATGAGCAATTTAAAATTCAAATTCTATTTACGTTAGCAGGTAAAATTTCAATCAATTTTACCAAACAACCTAAAAGCAATTTCATAAAACATATCAAATTATATAAAAACCAATTATGAAGTACATACTGAAACAAAAATTACATATAAAACATATAGCCATATCTCCTACAAGATTATCAAAATATTTACTGAACATCAAATCATAATTTATAAAAATTGTTAAAACATCTGCTGAATAATTTCAAACACCTTCCCATATTGAAATTATAATATTTAAATACATATTTTAATAAAAATGTTTACTGAAACGTATTTAAAACCTTTTTCAAACATATCTTCACTCATTTACAAAATCTACAAATTTATTTATATTCATTTAACCCTTTGATTAGAAAATATTTAACCCTTTGATTACTCTTTGATTAACCCTTTCGGCATGAAAATTTACATAATGAAATTTATTTATATTTATTAAAACCTAGTTACACCCTTTTGAACTGATCCTTGATCATTTACAAAGAAATTTACAAATTTTAAAATTTATTTAACCCTTTTTATATAAAATAAAAAACCCTTTAGTTATCATTTGGTTAACCCTTTCTTCATTAAAATTTTAAATACTGAAGTTTTGTTTACAACTTATTTAATCATAGTTAAAACCTTTTAATGTAAAATATGTAACCCTTTGGTTATCATTTGAATTAACCCTTTCTTCATGACAATTATGCATACTGAAGTTTAATTAAAATTTATTTAAATTATAAATACTGAGTTTTGTTTACAACTTATTTTATCATAGTTGAAACCTTTTAATGTAAAATATGTAACCCTTTGGTTATCATTTGAATTAACCCTTTCTTCATGACAATTATGCATACTGAAGTTTAATTAAAATTTATTTAAAATTTATCAATGCAATTTCTGAAGGAAATTGCTATTTAATAAATTTTTAGTAACCTTTGCTAAATGGCTACAAGCCCATTTGCCTTTATTATAGAACTTACATTTTTTTAAACCAATTTGCAAAGATTTCAATTTTCTTTCTAAGTTACTCTACCACCAAGATATTATTTTAAATACACATAAATCATGAAATAAACAATATATATATACTTATAATTCAAAAAAGAAAACCTATATTAACATATTAATTTGTTTAGCTAGACCCACTTACAAATTTAAAATCTCTTGTTTAACTTAACCCTTTTATTGTACCTTTTAAAAATTTAAAATCTACCCATATTGAAATCATTTCCCTTTATTCTTACTCCAACCTTGGTTTGATTCATTTATTTTATACACATATATAATTTCACCCTTTTCTAAATAAAATCAAAGGTTTACATTAAAAAGCTTCAATTTGTTAGAACCCTTGTTTATTTTAAATGAAAACAATTTATGTCAATTTGTTTCATATGGAAAAATGTCGTAATGACTCCTTCTAAATAAAATAACAATTTAGTTTAATTTAATTATATGAAGTAACACTCCTGTTTATAGGAGTACCTGAAACTAAAGCATAGCCTTCCAATCAGCTGTTGTAAACAATGGCCTTTTGTCCGCCATCTTGGATATTTACTTTTAGCAATTTATATTTAACTTTATTTCAACACATCTTTTATTTATTCTTTACATCTTCATAAGATTTTAAACTCTTTAAATAATTTATAACCCTGTATTTGATTTGTTTTTTTAAATCCCTTTCCCTTTACATAAGTTCTAATCTAAAATTTCTATTTCCCTTACATTCATAAAATACAACATAATTTCTGCGTTTATGGCATCGCCATCTTGAAACCCCCCACTCTTTAAAACAAAGCCACCAGCATTTACTTGTAAAATTTAAAGTTTACTGTTAATGATTTGAAAATTTATTTAAATTTTATAACATTTTCCCAATTTAGAAAAAATTCTTCAAATTAAAATTTTAATTTGCAAAGGGAAAACAATTTAGATCTGACCTGATTCCACACAAAGCATGGCTTGCCTTTCTTCTCCCTCTCTTCTCCGTCTCTCCCTTTGTTCTCCAACGGGGTGGGGAAAATCCGGCTTGGCTGTTGCTTTGCTTCCACGTAAGAATACTTGGATGACTTCCCACGCGTTGCCGCCATCTTTGAAATCCTCCATCCCTTTGTGTGTCTGCTAGGCCTCAGGTAGATCAGCTCGCTTCACCCTTTGGTTGAAATCCTTCCATCTTCTTTCTTCGATGCCATTCGCACCTCTTTTAAATTTTAACGGTTACCAGTAAAATTTTAGCTTTAAGCCCTTCTTTTAACACAGTTCTTGGGCATTTCTTAACACAGAAAAGAAATAGAAAAATCTTTTAAAAACGTTTATCAATTTAGTTAGATTTTGTTTAACTTTGTTAGAAATTTAGACTCACACTTTTAAAACTGTTTGCTAGGTTACACTGTTCACATCGCCTTGTCTTTCTAGTAAGGCTGTAACACACACATTTAACGACGCTCGCACTTAATTTGATGGAAATTTATGGGAACCTCTTTCGCAGCGATCTTGAAATGCGAAAGGGCCCCATACGAAACTACAGCGTCACGACATCTCAACGAAACAAACTTTCCCTAGCCACTCATAGTTTTTGAACTGTTGACGGTAACAAAACTATTGTTCATTGTTTTACCGGAGCTACGCCCGACACCGACCTTACCCTTCGAGAGTCCTGGTTTAGCTGGGGCTTCAAAAGACGCTTGGCCTGCACAACCCGGGAAAACACCCCCACCTGCAGTCCGTTCCCACGAGTTGACAACCAATAAGGATCTTAAATCGATGTCGCCTGATCGGCGCGCGCACTTCTTTTGTACTAGTGCGTAACGGCTCGCAAAATTGATAGACCGATCGATTTAATCCATTTTTTCGATCAAGCCGTATAACTCTTTAAGGGTGCTTCTGATGGAATTTTATTATTCTTTATTTTTGATTTTTCTCGTCTTGCTTTATCTCTGGAAATGTCGATGGTAACTCTAGGCCAATTTTGACCATCTTCCCCTTGCAAACGGCCTTAAATTTAAGTTTCAAACCCTTCCCACGGTGGCTTGGTTTGTTTTACTTACAGAACTTTAGACTCTTTATGTTTTACATGTTATCTTTTTGCGGCATGTATTCCAAGAGAATATTGCCCGCCGCAAGATCCCCCTTTAAAATTGAGACAAAAAAAAATTTTTGCAAGTATCTCAAAAAAAAAATTTACTTATACAAAAAAAAAAATTTATTTTTCGAGATTTACCTGTTTTCCTATTTTATTTGTGGGTGCTAGCTAACTCTTAATTACCTTACTTATATATCTATTTGTCCTTGGTCCTCTTCTACTTCTTCTCACTGAAACACTTAAAAAACTTTCACAATATTAATAAGTACAACCCTAAGTATATACATTTTTATAAAACTCACACCTCTCACTGTTCACTCACAGGCTTGATACAATAAATCTGATCTTGTTTTCTCTTTGCTTTATTTTTTTTTTAAAAGTTAAAAAATTAAAAAATTTTTTATCTTAAATTTTCCATTTCTTAATTCCCCTACATTTATACCCTCGTTAGTGGCTTTATTTTATTTTTTTCATACATATATATAAACATTTTACATTTCTTATAAATACACTCCAAAATATCTAACCAAGTTCTTACAATTTACCAGCAGTTATTTACTTACGCTCCTTATCTTAAGTGAGGAACGATGTTCAGGTGTTCCCCTCTCACTCTCTGGCGCTGTCCCTTTTATCAGCTGGCGTCTTGCGTTACTTGCTTACGCATTAGTCGGCCGCTCCACACAGCTGTGACCTTGTGTAGTAAAGCTACTTCCTTATCTTTTTTGCCTGGGTCAGTGCTCTTACTGTAAACACAACTTTGGATCGATATTTGTTGCACTACGGCAACATACATTTTTTTTGTTTTGACGTCAGGTCAGCTATCAGGCTTCCTTGTTTATTATTAGTCTACGTATAATTTTATATCTTTAACATCGTACCTTCCTCTTACTTTATTTGTCACAATATTGGCCACTTCATAGGTCTTACGCCCTAGTTTCCTGGTTATTTTAAATGGGCCTTCGTAAATCAATAGTAACTTCTCTGTCTCTTTTCTTTGCACATTGGAGCGGTTATGTCTCGTGATTAACACTAGGTCGTTGACCTGGAAGTGCGTCTCCTTACAGGTTCTATTTGTCCTTGCCGCTCTGTAGTCTCCCTTAGTCCTAATTCGCTGAAATACTTTCTGAAGCATCTCCCTCCTAGTCTCCACTACCGCATTCCTACAGTCCTCAGGGATATATCCTTCCCATACATAGTTTGTTTCCACTCCCCAGTGGACCATTGCCGGCGTGTAGCCTGTGATCTCGTGTGGCATTTGGTTATGGTTTTTTTCTATGTATTGCAAGTATTTTTGCCATGAGGATTGTGCATTACTACAGTATGTTCGTAAAATTCTTCCCAAATCTCGATTTATACGCTCGGCTAAATTTACCTGGGGATGCCGAACAGGGATAAGAATGTGTCTCACTCCTACTGCCTCGATCCATTCTTTCCACTGTTTGGAGGTAAATGCCGCGCCGAAATCGGTAAGAATTTTAATCGGTTTTCCCACTGTATTAAAATACTCAGTCATGCGATCGATGGAGGTTTTGGAGTTCGGGCTTTTCACAGCGTATAATTTTAGGAACTTTGAGAACACGTCAAGGATCACTAGTACGTGTCTCGCCCCTCCTATACTCCTGGGTAGGGGCCCTAAGAAGTCTACGGCAACCATTTCCCCTGGTTGTTGTGTAAGGATTGGTCTTGTTAATGCTTGTGAGTACCTGTTAGTATGCTTGGCGTATTGACATATTTTGCATCTCCTTATCACTTCCATAACCCTTTGGTACATATTCTTTATATAGAAGCTCCGACCTAGCATTTTTGCCAATTTATTTCTCCCAATGTGCAAGTACACCTGGTGTACTTCGTTTATGAGTGGCTCAATGTTCCCTTCTGGAATCACTATTTTATTCTTTCCTCTCACTTTAAAGCACAAATATCCTTCTATTACCTCGTATCTCGGGTACCTTTGTATATTTTCTGTTATATTATTTAAATCTATTTGTTCCCTTTGTCCTTCTTTCAATGATAGGATTATTTGTCTTAAGGGTCTCTCGCTTTTCATTTCGTTTAGCCTGATAACTGCCTTCTCGTTCTTTAGTTTTCCGATCCCGCTTTGTGCCTGGTACATGCGGCTGACCGTATCGCAAGGTATGTTCTCCTTGCCAGGGCAGTGAATAACGGAGGGTTGGTATTCTTGGATCGCTAGTGTCCATCTGGTGATGCGAGAGTTGGTGAAGTTGCAGGTGTTTAAAAATTGCAGTGCCTTGTTATCCGTGATGATGTGCAACGGCGCTCCTAATATAAGTGGTCTAAATTTCTTGAGGCCGTGCACAATGGCCAGCAGTTCTTTCTCGCACACGCTGTATGACAATTCTGCTTTCTTGAGGGTCCTACTAGCGAATCCAATAACCGCCAAATCCCCGTTATCGTCCTTTTGATAGAGTTGACTTGCTATCGCTATGTGGCTGGCATCCGTTTGTAGGAAGACATCCTGCCCAGCTCTTGGGTGTGTAATCGTTACTGCCTCGAGAAACAACCCTTTGACACGATCAAAAGCCGCCTGCATGTCTGAGTTCCAAATCCAGGGTTGTTGCTTGCGCAGGAGCTTTAAAAGAGGTGAGGTTTCCTGTGAATACTTGCTTGTAAAACGAGCATAGTAATTCACAAATCCTAGAAACGATTGTAATTGCTTTTTATTCTTAGGTACTGGGAAATCGTATATGGCCTGTAGCTTCTCTGGGTCTGTTCGTACCCCTTCCTGAGTAAAGATGTATCCTAGGAATTTCACCTCCTCCTGACAGAAAAATGTTTTTCTTGGATTTATTGTCAAGTTTCCTTCCCTGAATTTGGTGAAGATCGTTCTTAAATGTTCGAGGTGTTCCTCGAACGTCTCAGACAAGCATAACAGGTCGTCGACGTATGCTAGAATGTTTTCCTCTAATTCCTGTCCCAGCGTCAAATCCACCGTCCTAACCAATGCCGCTAAGGAGTTCTGTAGTCCGAAAGGCACTACCTTGAAGTTGTACACCTTGTTGTTGAAGAGGAACCCCGTATACTTCTTGGAGTCATGTGTAAGAGGTATTTGCCAAAAACTAGACGTGAGATCAATCTTGGAGATATACCTCTTACATCTTCCTTTCCTTAGACTCTCGTCAATCGCTGGTGCACTTTCGTAATCTGGTACAGTGATGTCATTTAGTCTCCTAGCATCAAAGCATAGTCTGATGGATTTGTCTGGCTTGAGGACCATTACCATCGGGTTGATGTATGGCGTTCTTGACCTCTCGATGATGTCGTTGGCCAGCATAACGTCGATTTCCTGTTGGACCTGTTTCCTATAGTTTATAGGGATCGGATAACTCCTCTTTATAAATGGTTTATCCTCATATATTTTCAATTTATGTTTATACTTATTGGACCTTCCTGGAGTCTCGCTGAATACCTCTTTGTATTCCTCTATTAATTTTTCCAGCCTTTCCTCCTGAGTCTTCGTGAGAATTGATTTATTTTTATCCTGCTGCTGTATTGTGCTTAAGTTTCTTACATTGTATACTCGACGTGGTTTCAGTGTTTGGCCATTTTTAAAATTTTTGTGTTTCTTTCTCTTTACTCTACTCTTCCAATTTACAACTCCTAATCTCCTCCTCATCCTGTATCTGGGTCTACTTCGTTTTGCCTTGTCCTGAGTTCTCTTTTCTCCTCCTTTTTCCTTCCTATTACGCTTGTTTTTCTTGTCCTCTGGCTCGCTCGCATCCTTGTTTCCTTCCGGGATTTCCGCATGGTCGTAGGAACATTCTGGGCCTCCTTGTCCTCTCTGTACTTTTCCTCCTATTTCTTCCTCTTGTCCTTTATACTTTTTGTGCCTACTTTCGGCTTTCTCGGGCTCTGCCCTTTTTACCGCCCTAGTTCCATGTGTATGACCTTCTTTGCTCCTCCCTTCCGGCACATTTCTGTCTGCCTTGCCATCGGCTCCTCTTCTTTTGCTTACAGCTGCTGCTCCCTTCTTGCTTTCTTTTTGCTCTATTTCTTTTGCCTCCTGGCCTTCTGGTTTTCCCTTTTTCTCCTGTTTACTACCTCTCTGTATTACTTTTGCATTTGGTTTTTCCTTTGCCACTTCTGCTCCAACATTTCCCTCAGATTGGGATCCATGTCCCAATCCCCCCCCCCCCCCCCGAGACTCGGCCACTCCGGGTTCTCGATAGGGGTAACGACGTCAGCCTGGTGTTCGGCTGGCGCCAGTACAAGCCCCTCTTCTTCGCTTGTACCAATCCATCCCACCTTGTCGATCTTTGCTCTTCTACTAATCTCTTGGAGCTCTCCTGGATGGTCTTGTGCAGATCTTACTTCTTCTCCTTCCTGAGCTTCCAAGTTAGCAACTGATGTATTTGGATGGTCTTGTTTAGGTCTTATGAAGTCGAGACTGGCCATCTCTCCTTCGACCTCGAAAGTCATGAAGCGTCTCTCCATGTTGATACGGGCTTTGAGTCGATGTAACAGATCGCAACCCATGACAATTTCCGCTCGTAAGCGTTCCACCACCATGAAGCTACTTTCTATTACATGACCTCCCATACTCAGAGGGATAAAGGCCTGCTTACGGACTCTTACCTGGGGTGTCTTCACCGCCATAATAATGCCCGTATTGCTTACCGGCAATTCCAAGAATTCTTTCCCTTGGCGCTTCAGCTCGTTATACAGGTTGCCCTGTATAACGGACACGTCCGCGCCGGTGTCAACCTCAACACGCACTACCTGTTGCCAGATAGCGCCTATGAGTGCCGGGCATTCCTCAGAATTCTGGGATTGTCGGGGCAACAAACCTTCCTCCTCGAGCAGGTCGTCTCGTATCTCCATATTGAGACCTCCTAACTTCCTTGTTTGTTCCATGTCTGGCTGTTGAGCTGTGGCTCTTATCTTTTCTGGCTTTTCATCTCCTTCCTTATTTTCCTGATTCCGAGTTTCTTCGAGTTTGCTTGCATTTCCGTTTCCTTCTTGGATCTTGGCTAGGTCACTGGAACTCTTTGGGCCTCCTTGTTTTGCAGCTTCCTTCTGCCTACTTTTTCTCTCAAATTCTTCCTTTCTTCCTTCCTTACTGTTACTGGGTAGCTGTTCTACAGCATCCTTGGGCTCTGCCCCACCCATCGCCCTGTTTCCACTGTGTTCCCTTTTGCCTTCTCCTTCCAGCACGTTTTTGCTCGCTTCCCTGTCAGATGTAACTCCTTTCTGCTTCTCTTTTTCTTTTACTATCCTTTTACTCTTCTTTATACTACTAATACTCTGTTTTATTTCTTTGTTCCGGGTCTCGGTTCCTTTTGCTCGCCATTGTCTGTCTCCATGTTGTCTGTTCTCTTCTATTTCGCACGAGACCCTCCCGCCTCGTTTTTTGGACTCCTTGTCCTATTTCTTGGTTCCACGTTCTGCCTTGGAGGTGGTCTGGTCTCTATCTCCGGCCTGGGGTTCCCATTGGTGTTGTTCCTTGGGTGAGGAGGCCTCATATTTGGAGGTGGCCTCTGTTGGTACCTAGGCGGCACCTCTCTCCCATTTATACCCCGGCTTCCGTTGTCCGTCTCCACGCCGTTCAGGAAATCAATGGCACTGGCCACTGACTCCCTATGAACGCCAAGGCTAGCATTCCGGACCTCCCTTCCGAAATGCGTCATCACCTTGTTCACGAGGTAACGCTCTGGTATCGGCGGGTCCAAATTTCTGGCTTTGTTAACCATTACTACGAAGTATTCGGACTTGCTGTAGGGTCCCATCTCATAATACCTCCCAGTGTCTAACTGCCGCCTTATTTTCTCTTGCGCTTCAAAACCCCAGTATCTGGCTAAAAACTTAGCCTTAAACTGTCCATATTGGTCTCCTGGATTCATAACGGCCTTCCACCAGGCTTCTGCCGTTCCTTTTAAATTTCTGACCACCATCTTCAGTTTGGTCTCCTCTTCTAACATGGGGTCTACTTCATCAAAGAGCTCCTCCATGCTCTTTATAAACGCTACCGGATCTTCATTATCTTTTCCATAATACTCGATCCTTTTTGCTCCTGTAAGCTCCTGATAATCCCAGGCCCGTGGTTTTATCCAGCTAACACTTGTCGCTTGTGCTCCTGCACTCCTTACTTTGTCCGCGACTCTTTTAACGCTGGTTTCCACTTTCTGCAGGCCTGTTTGCAGGTCCACGATTTTCTTGTCCTGCTCCAGTTGCTCCTCTTCCTCCTTTTCGATCCTTACTTGTAATTGATCGACTTTGCTCTCATAAGTCGACACTCTTGCGTCCATGCTCACCATGTGCTGGGCTATGTCGTCCTTATGACTTTTAAACTTTTCCGCCATCCTTTCTTGGAATTGTTTCATTTCTTCTCTATCCCTTTTTTCTTTTTCTTCTCGCTCTTTCTTTTCCTGTTCTTTCTCTTGTTGTTTCTTTTTTCTCCTGCCCTCTTTTTCTTCTGCTTCCCTTATCCTTCTCGCTTCTTCATTTTGCCATCTTAACTCGGCTTGTTCTCTCTCTTTATATCTCCTCATCTCTTCCTCCTTCCTTTCTGTCTCCCTTTCTAACCTCCACTCTTCCTTCTCCCTTTGTCTTTTAGCCTCATCTTGCTCTTCCTTCTTTTGCCTTTCTAACCTATCCTGTTCTTTCTCCTTCTGTCTTTCTAATCTCTCCTGTTCTTTTTCCTGCTGTCTTTTAGCCTCATCTTGCTCTTCCTTCTTCTGTCTTTCTAACCTATCCTGTTCTTCCTTTTTCTGTCTTTCTAATCTCTCCTGTTCTTTTTCCTGCTGTCTTTTAGCCTCATCTTGCTCTTCCTTCTTCTGTCTTTCTAACCTATCCTGTTCTTCCTTTTGCTGTTTTTTAGCCTCATCCTGTTCTTTTTCCTGTTTTCTTTCTAATTTTTCTTGTTCTCTTTCTTTCCTTAGCATCGCCATTAGCTTCTCCATTTCACTTCTTTCCTGCTGCTTTTGTGTTGCCATGTCTTCTGTTCTGTTTATCTCCTTTTTGTTTTTAATCCTTTCCTTCTTTCTAATTTCAAATTATAAACTTTTTTATAAAATCCTTTACTTTACATAAAAGTGTCGTTGGATGTCGTGCGTGTGTTTCCTATGCGCGCGTTCGTCTATGTGTTTGCCTCTTTTTCCTTACTACTATTTACCCCTACTTTATTTTCTTAACTCTTTTAAAACTATTTCTCATACTAAACTATTTAACCCTTACTTTCATCTTCTTATCTTATTTTTAAAATAATTTACCAGTGTTTTAACCTAGAACTGCAATCTAACTCTTTTCTTTAACATTTTATTATTTATTTCTTACACTTCCTAGGTCGAATTTCGCCATGTCTTTTTATGATTTTAATAGAGACCGAAATATTTATACGGGAAAGTCCGCAACTTTACCCGTCGGTCCCACTCGTTAGGGCGCCATCTTACTAACTGCAACGGACCAGGCCAGCACCTACGCACAGCGCCGTGCCGTCAACCCACGCCCGTTGCAGAGCAAGAATTTTGAAACGAGCCGCTCGCAGCCGAAACCACGAACTCTGTGCAATGCTCGCCAAAATCTGCCAGAGAACAAGTCACTGGACTTAAAAAAGAAAAAACCTAACTTGCTGCGGATTCTACCCTTAACGGGTAAGTCGTCCCGGGGGATGGGTTCTTTTGAAAGACATCTAAACGGCGAAATGACCATATCAACTGTAGGAGAGTGTAAGAAACTTGTTTAAAATAATACTCAGTTTGTTTGCAAGTTAGTTAAAAAATATTTATTTTTTAATTTTAAAAATTTAAAATTTAATATTACAATGCACAGCCTGCAATTTATTTGACAAAAAAAAAATATCCTTTGTGTTGGTTCTTAACACAGTTAAGAAACCAACTCTGCTTATTTTAGTTGACATTTAAATTTAAATTAAGAATTTACGATTTTAATTTTCTTTCATTCAGAGTATGCCAAAGCGTAAAACTTCGCTCTACTTGACGGTCAATCTTACTTGTCGGAAATATAACCCTTTACCACTTGTCATAATTTTATTTCATTATCCCAGGTTCTCAACCTTGCGATTTTAAACGTCAATATATGGTTTTGTTTACTTAACTTTTTACTGAAAATTTTAATTGTTACAAATTACAAATATTCGTTGATTCAAGCAAAGCCTTACTTTTCAACACACTCCGAAAGATCCCTACTTTTCACATTTTGTTCAATTTTTTTAAACTTTCTAAACACACTACTTTATTTATGGCCATATTTTACATAGCCATTTAAATGATATAATTTTTTCTATATCTTTATCAATTTAAAATGAGCAATTTAAAATTCAAATTCTATTTACGTTAGCAGGTAAAATTTCAATCAATTTTACCAAACAACCTAAAAGCAATTTCATAAAACATATCAAATTATATAAAAACCAATTATGAAGTACATACTGAAACAAAAATTACATATAAAACATATAGCCATATCTCCTACAAGATTATCAAAATATTTACTGAACATCAAATCATAATTTATAAAAATTGTTAAAACATCTGCTGAATAATTTCAAACACCTTCCCATATTGAAATTATAATATTTAAATACATATTTTAATAAAAATGTTTACTGAAACGTATTTAAAACCTTTTTCAAACATATCTTCACTCATTTACAAAATCTACAAATTTATTTATATTCATTTAACCCTTTGATTAGAAAATATTTAACCCTTTGATTACTCTTTGATTAACCCTTTCGGCATGAAAATTTACATAATGAAATTTATTTATATTTATTAAAACCTAGTTACACCCTTTTGAACTGATCCTTGATCATTTACAAAGAAATTTACAAATTTTAAAATTTATTTAACCCTTTTTATATAAAATAAAAAACCCTTTAGTTATCATTTGGTTAACCCTTTCTTCATTAAAATTTTAAATACTGAAGTTTTGTTTACAACTTATTTAATCATAGTTAAAACCTTTTAATGTAAAATATGTAACCCTTTGGTTATCATTTGAATTAACCCTTTCTTCATGACAATTATGCATACTGAAGTTTAATTAAAATTTATTTAAATTATAAATACTGAGTTTTGTTTACAACTTATTTTATCATAGTTGAAACCTTTTAATGTAAAATATGTAACCCTTTGGTTATCATTTGAATTAACCCTTTCTTCATGACAATTATGCATACTGAAGTTTAATTAAAATTTATTTAAAATTTATCAATGCAATTTCTGAAGGAAATTGCTATTTAATAAATTTTTAGTAACCTTTGCTAAATGGCTACAAGCCCATTTGCCTTTATTATAGAACTTACATTTTTTTAAACCAATTTGCAAAGATTTCAATTTTCTTTCTAAGTTACTCTACCACCAAGATATTATTTTAAATACACATAAATCATGAAATAAACAATATATATATACTTATAATTCAAAAAAGAAAACCTATATTAACATATTAATTTGGTTAGCTAGACCCACTTACAAATTTAAAATCTCTTGTTTAACTTAACCCTTTTATTGTACCTTTTAAAAATTTAAAATCTACCCATATTGAAATCATTTCCCTTTATTCTTACTCCAACCTTGGTTTGATTCATTTATTTTATACACATATATAATTTCACCCTTTTCTAAATAAAATCAAAGGTTTACATTAAAAAGCTTCAATTTGTTAGAACCCTTGTTTATTTTAAATGAAAACAATTTATGTCAATTTGTTTCATATGGAAAAATGTCGTAATGACTCCTTCTAAATAAAATAACAATTTAGTTTAATTTAATTATATGAAGTAACACTCCTGTTTATAGGAGTACCTGAAACTAAAGCATAGCCTTCCAATCAGCTGTTGTAAACAATGGCCTTTTGTCCGCCATCTTGGATATTTACTTTTAGCAATTTATATTTAACTTTATTTCAACACATCTTTTATTTATTCTTTACATCTTCATAAGATTTTAAACTCTTTAAATAATTTATAACCCTGTATTTGATTTGTTTATTTAAATCCCTTTCCCTTTACATAAGTTCTAATCTAAAATTTCTATTTCCCTTACATTCATAAAATACAACATAATTTCTGCGTTTATGGCATCGCCATCTTGAAACCCCCCACTCTTTAAAACAAAGCCACCAGCATTTACTTGTAAAATTTAAAGTTTACTGTTAATGATTTGAAAATTTATTTAAATTTTATAACATTTTCCCAATTTAGAAAAAATTCTTCAAATTAAAATTTTAATTTGCAAAGGGAAAACAATTTAGATCTGACCTGATTCCACACAAAGCATGGCTTGCCTTTCTTCTCCCTCTCTTCTCCGTCTCTCCCTTTGTTCTCCAACGGGGTGGGGAAAATCCGGCTTGGCTGTTGCTTTGCTTCCACGTAAGAATACTTGGATGACTTCCCACGCGTTGCCGCCATCTTTGAAATCCTCCATCCCTTTGTGTGTCTGCTAGGCCTCAGGTAGATCAGCTCGCTTCACCCTTTGGTTGAAATCCTTCCATCTTCTTTCTTCGATGCCATTCGCACCTCTTTTAAATTTTAACGGTTACCAGTAAAATTTTAGCTTTAAGCCCTTCTTTTAACACAGTTCTTGGGCATTTCTTAACACAGAAAAGAAATAGAAAAATCTTTTAAAAACGTTTATCAATTTAGTTAGATTTTGTTTAACTTTGTTAGAAATTTAGACTCACACTTTTAAAACTGTTTGCTAGGTTACACTGTTCACATCGCCTTGTCTTTCTAGTAAGGCTGTAACACACACATTTAACGACGCTCGCACTTAATTTGATGGAAATTTATGGGAACCTCTTTCGCAGCGATCTTGAAATGCGAAAGGGCCCCATACGAAACTACAGCGTCACGACATCTCAACGAAACAAACTTTCCCTAGCCACTCATAGTTTTTGAACTGTTGACGGTAACAAAACTATTGTTCATTGTTTTACCGGAGCTACGCCCGACACCGACCTTACCCTTCGAGAGTCCTGGTTTAGCTGGGGCTTCAAAAGACGCTTGGCCTGCACAACCCGGGAAAACACCCCCACCTGCAGTCCGTTCCCACGAGTTGACAACCAATAAGGATCTTAAATCGATGTCGCCTGATCGGCGCGCGCACTTCTTTTGTACTAGTGCGTAACGGCTCGCAAAATTGATAGACCGATCGATTTAATCCATTTTTTCGATCAAGCCGTATAACTCTTTAAGGGTGCTTCTGATGGAATTTTATTATTCTTTATTTTTGATTTTTCTCGTCTTGCTTTATCTCTGGAAATGTCGATGGTAACTCTAGGCCAATTTTGACCATCTTCCCCTTGCAAACGGCCTTAAATTTAAGTTTCAAACCCTTCCCACGGTGGCTTGGTTTGTTTTACTTACAGAACTTTAGACTCTTTATGTTTTACATGTTATCTTTTTGCGGCATGTATTCCAAGAGAATATTGCCCGCCGCAGTATGTATATACGCATAATTATGATGAAGTAATTAAACTCTATGATGTTTAGTAACTCTATACTAGCGATCCTATATTATATTTATGTTTCTTAGAAATAAAATTAATATAAGTAAAATTTACGTATGTATATACGCATAATTATGATGAAGTAATTAAACTCTATGATGCTTAGTAACTCTATACTAGCGATCCTATATTATATTTATGTTTCTTAGAAATAAAATTAATATAAGTAAAATTTACGTATGTATATACGCATAATTATGATGAAGTAATTAAACTCTATGATGTTTAGTAACTCTATACGAGCGATCCTATATTATATTTATGTTTCTTAGAAATAAAATTAATATAAGTAAAATTTACGTATGTATATACGCATAATTATGATGAAGTAATTAAACTCTATGATGTTTAGTAACTCTATACTAGCGATCCTATATTATATTTATGTTTCTTAGAAATAAAATTAATATAAGTAAAATTTACGTATGTATATACGCATAATTATGATGAAGTAATTAAACTCTATGATGTTTAGTAACTCTATACTAGCGATCCTATATTATATTTATGTTTCTTAGAAATAAAATTAATATAAGTAAAATTTACGTATGTATATACGCATAATTATGATGAAGTAATTAAACTCTATGATGTTTAGTAACTCTATACTAGCGATCCTATATTATATTTATGTTTCTTAGAAATAAAATTAATATAAGTAAAATTTACGTATGTATATACGCATAATTATGATGAAGTAATTAAACTCTATGATGTTTAGTAACTCTATACTAGCGATCCTATATTATATTTATGTTTCTTAGAAATAAAATTAATATAAGTAAAATTTACCTATGTATATACGCATAATTATGATGAAGTAATTAAACTCTATGATGTTTAGTAACTCTATACTAGCGATCCTATATTATATTTATGTTTCTTAGAAATAAAATTAATATAAGTAAAATTTACGTATGTATATACGCATAATTATGATGAAGTAATTAAACTCTATGATGTTTAGTAACTCTATACGAGCTATCCTATATTATATTTATGTTTCTTAGAAATAAAATTAATATAAGTAAAATTTACGTATGTATATACGCATAATTATGATGAAGTAATTAAACTCTATGATGTTTAGTAACTCTATACTAGCGATCCTATATTATATTTATGTTTCTTAGAAATAAAATTAATATAAGTAAAATTTACGTATGTATATACGCATAATTATGATGAAATAATTAAACATTATTATTTTTACATGTTATTTTTAGTGTACGTAGCCCAGTTAATTTAGTGTGTTACCGAATATGGTTAATTTATATATAAGTATTTATTTATAAATTTGGTATGCCTCTTCGGAAATAGAAATAATATACATAAGTAAGTATTATTTCATGCAATTATTATAATATTATTACTAGCTGACCCGGCGAACTTCGTACAGTATAAAAGTCAATGAGTGGCATGTTGACAATAGCTAAACTTAATTGAGTATTTTAATATCATAATAATAGCTGAACTTATAGTAGTCGATCATAGTAGAAAACTTATGGTAGAAAAATGTGACAATAAAAGTTCTTGATTGAATGTTATTTATTGAAGTGCATTCGAATGTACAATATTTTTTGTGTATTGTTTGAAATGTTTTGGACCATAACTTGATTGTTGAGTGTTGCCTAGCAACCAAAATTTAGAATGATTTCAATAAAATGTCTTAAGATAAGACAAGTAAGTCATATTTTATGGTATTTTGGCACTTAAACATTACATGTTGGAAAATATTATGTCCCTAGAAACCTTCCCAAGAATAAAACAAATAAAAATATACATAAAACTCACAAATTAATCATTTATTAACTCACACGGGTTTCAATGACAAGGTCATCATCATCAGTAAGTGTTACTACTACAAACTCTAACTTACAACTAGGGTGAAAGTAAGTTTACACTTCCATATTTAAACAGTAGGCGTTGTCACGCCCACCTGTCAAAAAAACAGTTGTTAACACTATTTAAACATGATACATCAATTAGAAGTTTTATATCTAACTCAACAATTACAATACAATTTTTAACCATACAACATAATTACAAAAAAATAGATAATAAATATTTCAAGATTTTAACCAAAAAGTTGCAATAAAATTTTTGTTGTGTCATACTTATTACATTAATATAGAATTTTGAATAAGGCTTGACTCATTATTCAATAGGGTAACCTTATTTTCACCCTAGTTGTAAGTTAGAGTTTGTAGTAGCAACACTCACTGATGATGATAACTTTGTCATTGAAACGCGTATGAGTAAATAAATGATTAATTTGTGAGTTTTGTGTATGTTTTTATTTGTTTTAACATAACCTCACAAGCTAAGCTCAAAGAATAGTTGTACTTCCCAGGAATGTACTCAACGATTTCCTAAAGTTTCATGGCGATCAGCTCAGTGGTTTAGTAATGCATAAGGCTCATACATACAAACATTCATTTTTATATAGACTATATAGTAGTTATTACTATTACATTATATACCAATACTAAATAATTACGTAACGTATAAAGCATTTTCTGCGTTCAATTTATTTGAAATGAAGTAATTTAGAGCCCCATTTATATTACAAAGCTTCATCCCAAACATCAGGATGCCGATCCAGCCTCCCACTTCAACCCCCACCCAAATCTCCGGGCTACCCCCTCCGCCATCATTTTGGCCTTCACCCGCTACAATTTCCCCAAAACATGACGTACTGCACCGTTCACGGGCACATAGGACAACCGGCTTTGTATTGAACGTTGCCTAAGCAGAAAGGAAAAGCGGTGCCTGCCTGAAAGTTTTTCGTTCAAGGATTCTGTTTAGTTACACATCGTTAAAACCTTTAACTGTAGCCATTTTATTTCCTTTTTCACACGCTGTAAAAGGTGCACTGTTAATGGTGCGACAAGGGTAATTATAACAACAATCGATAGACTCATTGGTTCAACATTAACCCCCAACACATACTGAATAATTGAATAAAGAATTGTAATTACCCTGTCCGAATTGCAATAAATAACAATAATAAACCTTTTTATTATAAATATTTTCCAACACAGTTCTGGAAACACCTGATCACA
Organism: Prosapia bicincta; assembly: GCA_036971475.1. Lineage (NCBI taxonomy): Eukaryota > Metazoa > Arthropoda > Insecta > Hemiptera > Cercopidae > Prosapia > Prosapia bicincta. The sequence continues at coordinate 236,376,876 of JBAIZL010000001.1, read as the reverse complement.
TAATTTGCCAGGCTCATAATTACAAAGGTCAAATAACTAATTTTATGTTAACAGACCACATTAAATAAGTTTGATAAAAGAGGTATTTATACTATGAACTGTACAAATTGTCAAAATTGTTATATAGGTCAAACTAAAAAGAAAATAAAGGCATGCTGTAAAGATTATTTAAATGCATTTAAAAAAGCTAATATATAATAGGATATATAATTAATAAATTAAAAATATTTCAAAAACAAGAATACTTTTAATGAATATATTTATTCCTGTTATATATTATTCTTGTTTCTGAAACATTTTTAATTTATTAACTATATTACAAGAAAACATCACCATATATACATATATATATATATATATATATATATATATATATATATATATATATATATATATATATATTTATACACACACACGCGCCCGCGCGCGCGCGCGCACGCACATGCACGCACGCACGCGCGCACACACACACACACACACACACACACACACACATACACACACACTCCATCACCTCTTAAGTAAGTGCACACATATATATATATATATATATATATATATATATATATATATATATATATATATATAAATTGTAATGTTTTTACATAAAAATACAAAAGTAATAAATAACAATAATTCAGAATATAAAAGAAGTAAATTTAAAATGGATGAAAAAAAAGAAAATATAAACAATGGAGCCATAACTTTAAAGAAATAATCATAACATATTAAAACCAAGATGGCAGCTAGTATAATTATGAAACAGCTGATGTTTTCCAAATATAGAAATGTACAAGACCTAAAAATTATTGCACAGAGGATAAAACTTAACTGTCCAGGTAAGGACATGAAGATCAAATAATCAGTGGGTTAAATAACAGATGTTTCAACAATTGACAAAGTTTTATTTTTTCTCTAGAAATTTCAATTAGAAAAATTTATTGTTAGAGAAGCTTGCATTGGAACTGGAAGCAAAAAACTTAGTTGGCCAACATTTTATTTAAAGGAAGAATTCAAGCATACAAAAAATAGTGGTGAAAGATTTGTTTATAGAAATAAATTTAAAATTCTAGAAATTTTGACAAAAAGATTAATCGTCAGATAAGTAATTAAATTTAAGAAAATATTGTAAATTATTACATTGTAAATTCAAAATTAATAACTTTAGGCCTAGGCGTTTCTTTTATAAAATTTATTACAACATTAATTGCATAAACTAAATTTTAATTTGTCATAACACCCACCGAATAACCTGAAAGAAAGAGTCTTATGATATTTAACTAAATTAGGAAATAGAGAAAGTGTATTAAAAAAAATATTGTAACTAGAATAAGATTTAAAAAAACTAAATTAAACAAAAATTAATCGAATTATAAGAAAGTGTATTATTTATTACTATAAATGGTAAGTAATAAACAATGAAAGTAATAGGAATCTAAATTTTACTGTTAGGGTTACAATTATTTTGTAATTCTAACTGGTGCCCAGCAATTTATTATTTTCTAAGTATTATTACATTTTGTTTTATTATAAAGAAATTATTTAAATTATTCAAAATTATAAAAAAACATAAAATAAATATATTATAAAATATATATATAGACTATATATACACACATACATTCCATCACCTCTTATGTAAGTGCATATATATATATATATATATATATATATATTAAAACAACATGGGTTATTCAAATACAAGAATATTTATTAATTTATATCCAAAGCTTTTCGTTGGTAAACAATAATTATTATTGTAATTTTCATTCCTGATGATGTTGGTACTTTTTACCAACGAAAAGCTTTGGATATAAATTAATAATTATTCTTGAATTTGAATAACCTATGCTGTTTTAAATTATTAAACAAGAAAACGTATTATATATATAGACTATATATACACACATACATTCCACCAAATCTTATGTAAGTGCATATATATATAATTAATAATAATTATTGTAATTTTCATTCCTGATGATGTTGGTACTGTTTACCAACGAAAAGCTTTGGATATAATTTAATAAATATTCTTGTATTTGAATAACCTATGTTGTTTTAAATTATTAAACAAGAAAATTTATATATATATATATATATATATATATATATATATATATATATATATATATATTTATATATTTATATATATATGAAACTATTCATTAACAAGAATAATTGATTTTGTTCAGCTTAAAGCCTTTCGCTAATTATAGTACATTATTACCATTATAAACAACTGCCACATCTTATTATCACTACATTAAGGCTGTTCACATTACACCGCACTATCAAAATGGATAAGTCAATCTATACACTCCTCTCGGCCTAAGAGTATGGCCTAAGCAAAATGGATAAGGCAATTTAACTTATACACTCCTCTAAGCCTGAGAGTATAACCTAAACAAAATGGATAAGGCAATTTATACACTCCTCTCGGCCTAAGAGTATGGCCTAAGCAAAATGGATAAGGCAATTTAACTTATACACTCCTCTAAGCCTGAGAGTATGACCTAAGCAAAATGGATAATTCAATTTATACACTCATCCTTTCAGCCTGAGAGTATGAACTAAGCAAAATGGATAAGGCAATTTATACACTCCTCTCAGCCTGAGAGTATGGCCTAAGCAAAATGGATAAGGCAATTTATACACTCATCCTTTTAGCCTGAGAGTATGGCCTAAGCAAAATGGATAAGTTAACCTATACACTCATCCTCTCAGCCTGAGAGTACGGCCCAAGCAAAATGGATAAGTCAATCTATACACTCATCCTCTCAGCCTGAGAGTAGAACCTGCCCTCGCGATGTTACAATATTCCCCCAATATAACAGATAATTATGACCTTCCCTTATCCCCAAAATCTAACTTTCCTAATCTTTCTTTCGCAGGGTAAGTTATTCTTCTTTATGGTATGATGCAGAATAGTTCTAAGTCAGATTCACAACCCTGATGTAAGTGATGTCTATGATGCCATCTACAACTCGAAGTCGACGATTTCCACACTGTGTAACTCGACCCTCGATTAGTTTAAATATTCCGTAATTTGGAGTTTTTTAGCTGAAATTTCGGGTTCAAAATACCAAGGTAAAATATATTTCCACTCAAGTATAAGAAATTTAGTTTGATTGGAAAATAATAACATTTAGAACTAAAAGTGTATAAATAAATAGAAAATTAAAACTGCAGTGGAGTAAACATAGTTGACATATGTTAAAGTTATTTGGTGTATATAGATAATATAATTGCAAAGAGTAATTATTCATATATATATAGTCTATAAAGACAGAAGGAAAGAGAGAGAAAAAAAGGAGGAATGGGAGAGAGAGAGAGAGAGAGAGAGAGAGAGGAGAGAGTTGTAGAAATTCAAGTTTAACTTTATAAAATGTTAAATTTAATATGTTATCTTATCTACTTGGGTACAAAAATCATTAGATGAGAATGAACTAAAAAATCTCGTTTTATGCCAACGCCAAATTCTCTACCGTCCAATAAACGTAAAAGTGAAGGAATTTGCTAAATGCAGAACACACAGCCTTCCTTTCGTTTATGCGTTCCAATTATAGTGACGAAGGTCTGCCGAAAGTACGTATCTGGCTGAGCCTAAACAGCCCCGACCTTACCCAACCGTCGCGACCTTCTACCGGCGTCATAATAAAGCAACACATTTCACTTGTTTTAAATTTAGCCGCCGAATACAAACTTATTTCGAACGGCTGATACAAGATGCCAGCCTTGCACTCATACATCTATGAATATAGGAAATGTGAAGAATGAAGACACGTTTTGATATTCAGATCCAGCTTTACTTATTGTGTTGTTATATTATTTAACAGTTTCACTCACGTTTTAGTAATTTGAAGTTTAAAATTGCTTACATTTATCCTTCTATTCTTTCTGCTCAGGTCTTTGTATCCAAAAGTATCCTATAGTCAACTCTCTCCATTCCTTTCTAACCTATTCTCCCTTATCATTTTCTTAAATTTGTCTCTTAATGCCACTTATCCCAATTTCTCTTCTCGTCTTTTCCTTCTGCTCAGGTCTTTGTATCCAAAAGTATCCTATAGTCAACTCTCTCCATTCCTTTCTAACCTATTCTCCCTTATCATTTTCTTAAATTTGTCTCTTAATGCCACTTATCCCAATTTCTCTTCTCGTCTTTTCTTTCTGCTCAGGTCTTTGTATCCAAAAGTATCCTATAGTCAACTCTCTCAATTCCTTCCTAACCTATTCTCCCTTATTATTTTCTTAAAATTTGTCTCTTATTGCCACTTATCCCCATTTTTCTTCTCGTCTTTTCTTTCTGCTCAGGTCTTTGTATCCAAAAGTATCCTATAGTCAACTCTCTCCATTCCTTTCTAACCTATTCTCCCTTATTATTTTCTTAAATTTGTCTCTTAATGCCACTTATCCCCATTTCTCTTCTCGTCTTTTCTTTCTGCTCAGGTCTTTGTATCCAAAAGTATCCTATAGTCAACTCTCTCCATTCCTTTCTAACCTATTCTCCCTTATCATTTTCTTAAATTTGTCTCTTAACGCCACTTATCCTCATTTCTCTTCTCCTCTTTTCTTTCTGCTCAGGTCTTTGTATCCAAAAGTATCCTATAGTCAACTCTCTCCATTCCTTTCTAACCTATTCTCCCTTATCATTTTCTTAAATTTGTCTCTTAATGCCACTTATCCCAATTTCTCTTCTCGTCTTTTCTTTCTGCTCAGGTCTTTGTATCCAAAAGTATCCTATAGTCAACTCTCTCCATTCCTTTCTAACCTATTCTCCCTTATCATTTTCTTAAATTTGTCTCTTAATGCCACTTATCCCAATTTCTCTTCTCGTCTTTTCCTTCTGCTCAGGTCTTTGTATCCAAAAGTATCCTATAGTCAACTCTCTCCATTCCTTTCTAACCTATTCTCCCTTATCATTTTCTTAAATTTGTCTCTTAATGCCACTTATCCCAATTTCTCTTCTCGTCTTTTCTTTCTGCTCAGGTCTTTGTATCCAAAAGTATCCTATAGTCAACTCTCTCAATTCCTTCCTAACCTATTCTCCCTTATTATTTTCTTAAAATTTGTCTCTTATTGCCACTTATCCCCATTTTTCTTCTCGTCTTTTCTTTCTGCTCAGGTCTTTGTATCCAAAAGTATCCTATAGTCAACTCTCTCCATTCCTTTCTAACCTATTCTCCCTTATTATTTTCTTAAATTTGTCTCTTAATGCCACTTATCCCCATTTCTCTTCTCGTCTTTTCTTTCTGCTCAGGTCTTTGTATCCAAAAGTATCCTATAGTCAACTCTCTCCATTCCTTTCTAACCTATTCTCCCTTATTATTTTCTTAAATTTGTCTCTTATTGCCACTTATCCCCATTTTTCTTCTCGTCTTTTCTTTCTGCTCAGGTCTTTGTATCCAAAAGTATCCTATAGTCAACTCTCTCCATTCCTTTCTAACCTATTCTCCCTTATTATTTTCTTAAATTTGTCTCTTAATGCCACTTATCCCCATTTCTCTTCTCGTCTTTTCTTTCCTTTGCAGACTTCCGTCTATATTATAAGATCCTTTGTTAACAAATTTATTTGGTTTAGTAACAGTTTCTCTGTTATAAGATCCCCTAATAGACAACTCTTTCACCATTTTAACCTTGTTTATAATCCGTTTCTTTATTACTAAATCTCACAATAGCTAATTCATTTCACCTTCTCAGTTTTTTTACTGTCTTTTTGTACTATAAGATCCGCTAAAAGCTAATTATTTTACCTTATAAATGTTTTTAGGATCCGTTTCTTTATTATACAATCCCCTAATAGCTCATTACTTCACCTTTTCAATGTATCTAGGATCCGTTTCTTTATTATACAATCCCTTAATAGCTAATTATGTCATCGATAACTTAATATTAGTTTATAACGATTCGAACTTTATGTTTTTTAAATTTGTACAAACTTTACTGAGACAACGTTTTCAATCCCTCCGTGGAGATCTCATCAGTGTCTCTACAAAATCCAAGAGTAATTATTTCACCTTTTAAATGTTTCTATGACATGTTTTTATTATAGTATCTACGAATAGCTAAATATTTCACCTTTTAAATGTTTCTATGATTCGTTTCTTTACCATACAATCCCTTAATAGCTAGTTATTTCATTGATAACTTTACATCACTTTATGACTATCCGAACTTTAATTTTTTTGTAAATTTGTACAAACTTTACTCAGACAACATTTTCAATCACTCCGTGGAGATCTTCATCAGTGTCTCTACAAAATCCAAGAGTAATTATTTCACCTTTAAAATGTTTCTATGACATGTTTTTATTATAGTATCTACGAATAGCTAAATATTTCACCTTTTAAATGTTTCTATGATTCGTTTCTTTACCATACAATCCCTTAATAGCTAGTTATTTCATTGATAACTTTACATCACTTTATGACTATCCGAACTTTAATTTTTTTGTAAATTTGTACAAACTTTACTGAGGCAACGTTTTCAATCAATCTAACAACATTTTCAAAATTAAAAAGGTATTCATAAGACCTCAGGCATTAGCGATATTGCAAAAGCTTCATACCTGGCATTAAGGCCTCAGTAACATGGAAAAAATAAAACTTCGCCAACGCCTTAAAACGTAAAAACGTTGAAAGAAATACACATTTAACCTTTCTTTACACTCAGTCGAAACTTTATAATATTAAAGGTTTCTTTACAAAATAGGGTATTTTATTCAACCCAATATAGTTATAGTAAAATATATCTAAATAATATCTAGTTATGATTTTTTTCTTACAGAAAAAAGTTTACTAAGAAAACTAGTTTATGTGCGAAGTGGAAGAAGGTGAAGTGGTGCAACAATGTACACCAAGATGGATGCCATTAATTCATCATCCGGTTAGCTTACGACAGGATACTTTATTTTACAATTTTTTTAGTGACCAAATCTATTCTAACTGGATACTTTTGAATAAAGATAAGCCGGTGGAATATAGTCAAATGTTTATTTACTTAGTGCAACGTTTCGACAGCTAATTTGTTGCCCTTATCAAGCATGAACACCATTTTACATTGCATTATAAATATGCATATAATATACAAAAACACTCACAACAAAATTTTAAAACTTTAAAAAACTCAATGAAGTTTTAATCAAAAGTTTAATAAGATAAACCACCAGCGTCGTGAATTCATCTAAAATATATTTAGAAATCGTAACAAAACTAAGAGAACAACAATATACACATATAAAAAACACCCAAATAAAATAACCCACACATAAAACCATAAACCAACAAAAGGTTCAACCATACAACCGACATTAACTAATTCTTGGTTACTTTGTTATTATACCTTAATACCATATACGCTATATCTTAATAATAACATATACGCCATATCTTAATAATAACATATACGCTATATCTTAATAATAACATATACGCTATATCTTAATAATAACATATACGCTATATCTTAATAATAACATATACGCTATATCTTAATAATAACATATACGCTATATCTTAATAATAACATATACGCTATATCTTAATAATAACATATACGCTATATCTTAATAATAACACATACGCTATATCTTAATAATAACATATACGCTATATCTTAATAATAACATATACGCTATATCTTAATAATAACATATACGCTATATCTTAATAATAACACATACGCTATATCTTAATAATAACATATACGCTATATCTTAATAATAACATATACGCTATATCTTAATAATAACATATACGCTATATCTTAATAATAACATATACGCTATATCTTAATAATAACATATACGCTATATCTTAATAATAACATATACGCTATATCTTAATAATAACATATACGCTATATCTTAATAATAACATATACGCTATATCTTAATAATAACATATACGCTATATTTTAATACCATATACCTTAATACCATATACGCTATATCTTAATAATAACATATACGCTATATCTTAATACCATATACCTTAATACCATATACGCTATATCTTAATACCATACACCTTAATAACATATACGCTATATCTTAATACCATATACCTTAATAGCATATACGCTATATCTTAATAATAACATATACGCTATATCTTAATACCAAATACCTTAATACCATATAAGCTATATCTTAATACCATATACCTTAATACCATATACGCTATATCTTAATAATAACATATACGCTATATCTTAATACCATATACCTTAATACCATATACGCTTTATCTTAATACCATACACCTTAATAACATATACGCTATATCTTAATACCATATACTTTAATAGCATATACGCTCTATCTTAATAATAACATATACGCTATATCTTAATACCATATACCTTAATACCATATACGCTATATCTTAATACCATATACCTTAATACCATATACGCTATATCTTAATACCATATACCTTAATAACATATACGCTATATCTTAATACCATACACCTTAATAACAAATACGCTATATCTTAATACCATATACCTTAATAGCATATACGCTCTATCTTAATAATAACATATACGCTATATCTTAATACCATATAACTTAATACCATATACGCTATATCTTAATACCATATACCTTAATACCATATACGCTATATCTTAATACCATATACCTTAATAACATATACGCTATATCTTAATAACATATACCTTAATAACATATACGCTATATCTTAATACCATATACCTTAATACCATATACGCTATATCTTAATACTATATACCTTAATAACATATACGCTATATCTTAATACCATATAACTTAAAACCATATACGCTATATCTTAATACCACATACCTTAATACCATATACGCTATATCTTAATACCATATACCTTAATAGCATATACGCTATATCTTAATACCATATACTTTAATAGCATATACGCTCTATCTTAATAATAACATATACGCTATATCTTAATACCATATACCTTAATACCATATACGCTATATCTTAATACCATATACCTTAATACCATATACGCTATATCTTAATACCATATACCTTAATAACATATACGCTATATCTTAATACCATACACCTTAATAACAAATACGCTATATCTTAATACCATATACCTTAACAGCATATACGCTCTCTCTTAATACCATATAACTTAATACCATATACGCTATATCTTAATACCATATACCTTAATACCATATACGCTATATCTTAATACCATATACCTTAATAACATATACGCTATATCTTAATAACATATACCTTAATAACATATACGCTATATCTTAATACCATATACCTTAATACCATATACGCTATATCTTAATACTATATACCTTAATAACATATACGCTATATCTTAATACCATATAACTTAAAACCATATACGCTATATCTTAATACCACATACCTTAATACCATATACGCTATATCTTAATACCATATACCTTAATAGCATATACGCTATATCTTAATACCATATACCTTAATAACATTTACTCTATATCTTAATACCGTATACCTTAATAAAATATATGCTATATATTAATACCATATACCTTAATAACATATACGCTATATCTTAATACCATATACGCTATATCTTAATACCATATACCTTAATAACATATACGCTATATCTTAATACCATATACCTTAATAACATTTACGCTATATCTTAATACCATATACGCTATATCTTAATACCAAATACCTTAATAACATATACGCTATATCTTATTACCATATACCTTAATACCATATACGCTATATCTTAATACCATATACCTTAATAGCATATACGCTATATCTTAATACCATATACCTTAATAACATATACGCTATATCCTAATACCATATACCTTAATAACATATACGCTATATCTTTATTTCATATACCTTAACATATACGCTGTATCTTAATACCATACACCTTAATAACATATACGCTATATCTTAATACCATATACTTTAATAGCATATACGCTCTATCTTAATAATAACATATACGCTATATCTTAATACCATATACCTTAATACCATATACGCTATATCTTAATACCATATACCTTAATACCATATACGCTATATCTTAATACCATATACCTTAATAACATATACGCTATATCTTAATACCATACACCTTAATAACAAATACGCTATATCTTAATACCATATACCTTAATAGCATATACGCTCTATCTTAATAATAACATATACGCTATATCTTAATACCATATAACTTAATACCATATTCGCTATATCTTAATACCATATACCTTAATACCATATAAGCTATATCTTAATACCATATACCTTAATAACATACACGCTATATCTTAATAACATATACCTTAATAACATATACGCTATATCTTAATACCATATACCTTAATACCATATACGCTATATCTTAATACTATATACCTTAATAACATATACGCTATATCTTAATACCATATAACTTAAAACCATATACGCTATATCTTAATACCACATACCTTAATACCATATACGCTATATCTTAATACCATATACCTTAATAGCATATACGCTATATCTTAATACCATATACCTTAATAACATTTACTCTATATCTTAATACCGTATACCTTAATAAAATATATGCTATATATTAATACCTTAATAACATTTACGCTATATCTTAATACCATATACGCTATATCTTAATACCAAATACCTTAATAACATATACGCTATATCTTATTACCATATACCTTAATACCATATACGCTATATCTTAATACCATATACCTTAATAGCATATACGCTATATCTTAATACCATATACCTTAATAACATATACGCTATATCCTAATACCATATACCTTAATAACATATACGCTATATCTTTATTTCATATACCTTAATAACATATACGCTGTATCTTTATACCATATACCTTAATAACATATCCGCTATATCTTAATACCATATACCTTAATAACATATCCGCTATATCTTAATACCATATAGTACGGTGTGTTATAAAGAAACTTGTTGTTTGTGTGCGAGTTTTATTTTCTCTTTTTTCAAAATGTTTATGTCCTTCAGTTGTGTTTTAAGGTTTGGTTAGGTTAGGTGAGGTTGGATCAGGTAAGTTTAGGTTAGGTTAAGTTAAATAGATTAATTTTGGGTGTCAGCGCCAAATTCTAATACTTTTGCGTGTTTATTGGGCTTTTTACATGACTAGGAATATTTTTAACCGTATCCGTAAAATGTGGTCAATATAAATACTAAACTAAAAACTTTAGATAGTTTTGCAAAGAAATATTCATAAATTAGTAAAGTTATATGATTAGAAAAACTACCAACTTTTTGTTTTAACTGCGTTATAATTAAAAGTGTAACGGCCGAATAATACGCGCCAAAAAAGAAAAAAGTTCCAAAAAGTACTCAGTAAGGCTCCAGGTGATTGTTTTGGTCCCATAGTTCCTTCCACGGAATTTACCTCCCAATTTATAACCAAAACTTTGTCGCTGGCAGAAACTTCTAACAAAGCCCTACACGACCTACATTTTTAATTTTTTTTTTAATTTTCACTAAAGAAGCTCGTTCTAAAAGCCTACATTTCGTAAACCTCAAATAAAATTAACACTTTTGTTTATTTTCACTAAAGACGGTCGTTCTAAAAGCTACCATTTTTTAAACCGCACTATAAAATTAACATTTTTGAGGAGTACAGTACATTTAAACTTAATCTGTACCGTACAATTTCCTCTTTAATTTATAAACATTTCCAGTATTTTAAAATATATTCAAACTTAATGCCAACTAAACAACAAACCATGATTAATCATATTCCAAAGAGTAGCCGTATAAATGTATGGAATTGTTCCTAAGCCAGCCCACGCTACGGGACAGCACCCTATCACGTTTATTGGAAGGGTAGCCGACTGATTGATCTACACGCACGACCAAACAAACACGCCTAAATAGAGGCCATAGACAAGCATCGGATCTGCATAAAGCTAATGCAAATCACTAGCGCCGGTTATTTGAATCTTACACTACTGCACTGATTAAACTTATGCAGGCGTCAACTGACAGTAGGTAGTGAGTGGGTCATCAGCCACCTATAAAAACTGGGTTTTCAGTTAAATTCTAACCAGTAAGCTTATTTATTTGAAATAAAAACACTTGGGTTCATATTCTTTTTCCTGGTACGCTTTTTAAAGCTAGATATTTACACTACAACGCATTTTACGTAATTTACATAATTTTTCTTCATTCGTTGCCACAGAAACGAATTTAACAATTACAGTTTGTAATAATTGAAAAATTATATTTTGATAATATATATTAAAAATGGTGATACGTTTTCTTGTAATATAGTTAATGATTAATATTTTAAATACAAGAATAGTTTAAATTTACATATTATTCAAAGCTTTTTGCCAATATATAAACATATATATAATAAATTAAAAATATTTTTACAAAACTTAAACAAGAATATTTTTAATACATATATTATTCAAAGCTTTTCGCCGATAAAACAGTACCACCATCTTCAGGAAAAATAATTATGAAGATGCTGGTACTGTTTTATCGACGAAAATCTTTGAATCATATATATATATATATATATATATATATATATATATATATATATATATATATATATATATATATATATATATTCTTGATATTTAACGTTATCCATTGTTTTTCCGTTGCACTGACTTTATGAAGTAAAGTAATGTAAGTAACTGACTCTATGTAAGTAATTTTATCCACCATTAAGTGCAATGATTTTACCTTGAGTGATGAGGCACCTTTCGGTCAATTGACCATTGTCGAATCACTGATGTTTTTCTGTTGTAGATGTTCGGTCTGTGAAGTTGGTGTCTGTTACGTGCGCGTTACGTCAACAGACACCAACTTCACAGACCGAACATCTACAACAGAAAAACATCAGTGATTCGACAATGGTCAACGACCGAAAGGTGCCTCATCACTCAAGGTAAAATTATTGCACTTAATGGTGGATAAAATTACTTACATAGTAATATATTAACTTCATATATATATATATATATATATATATATATATATATATATATATATATATATATTAAAACTTTTCTTGTTTTTGAAATATTTTTAATTTATTAACTATATTACAAGAAAACATATCACCATATTTAATACATAGCACAGTACGTTTCAAGGGCGTAGCCAGGGGTACACAAGGGGCTCGTAACCCCCCAAACCAATTAATTTTAACAGAAACATATTATCCTATAAAACGACGTTAGGTTTTTACCAAAACATCTTCCCGACGCCATAACAATTTTTTTCAAACATGAATTTTTAATTACCATAATAAGAAGGGAGGGGATCGAAATAGACACTATGTTGAGACTTACGGAAAGCAATATTACGTGATTATATTCCGTTTGAAGAGACATTTTCTTCGTTTTTACGTCTGTTAATGGGTCCGTATTGAAGTTTGTAACATTCTGTTTATTCCGTATGGAAGTATTGTTCTGTTTATTGTAATAGACAAAGGAATTAGCGATTGAATAATTGTCACAAAATTTCCAAAATGTGGATTCTGTCTCTCCAGGAAACAGGGAAGGATTATATCTTTCCTTGATTCTACTTATATCCGCATCTTCATCACCTTACGAGAGTTTTGCTTTGTTCTGAGTAAGCAACAATCTACAAATCAACCGTAATTTGCCTCATCTTTCAAAAAAGGACATATTTATTACCACATTTATTTATCTTTCTTTCATTTTATTATTCAATTTTAATCATAAAAAAAGATTCACATCCATATAAGATTACTCAAATACAATAAGTGTGTGTGTGTGTGTGTGTGTGTGCGCGCGCGCGCGCGCGTGCCAATTCTTTTCATCACGTATTTTTTAAGTACCAAAATAGCATAAAATACGATTTTCAATCTTATCCTAAGTTATTTCACTGAATTCATTCCAAATTTTGGTTGCTAAGCAACCCTCAACAAATTTAAAATAATTGGACTTAATTTAAAAAAATCCATGCTCCTCACACTAACAGCTGTATGTGGCTTGCTCACGTGTCAGAAAGCCTTCTGATTTATTTGTACCAGAGAGAAAAAATAAAAATATTGTATATCCGAGTGAACTTCAATAAATAGCATTCAATCAAGAACTTTTATAGTCATACTTTTCTCGATCGACTACTATAAGTTTTGCTATTATTATGATTCTAATAAAACACTAAATTAAGTTCTGCGAATGTTGACACGCCATTCATTTATTTTAAGGCGGTACGGAGTTCAACGGGTCAGTAGCTTATAAAACACGCACACACATCTTATTTTATTGCGATAGTAAGTCACAAAATTACGCAAAAGGACGAAAAAAACACAGATACAGACACTGTTAAAATAGAAAATGTTGCATTGAACATTTCCACAACTTTTATTTCTAATTTTGGCCTAAAAACGATGGAATTTACCGCCCAAAGCATTGTGAATTAAGTGTTAAAGTTGAGTTTTTTAATCAAAACTTGTAATTTTTTTAGAGCCAACAGTAAGTTTAATTACATTTCCAAGCATTTTGAAAGTTAATACTTCAAAAAAAATAAGCCAAGACGTTGAATTTGTAACGTTTTACGTGTGCCGTGACGGGGTGAGGGGCTATTGCTATTTTTGAATAGTTTTTAATTCTTGGGGCGTGACGGGAAGTTTTTTCGTGTTCCTGATGACTTTATGCATGGCCCAGAATAATATTTTCGTTACTAAGATTACGTGCAAACGGGAAATAAATAGCAAAATTTTAATACTGTAATAATGTTTTGAAAAGTTTTCAATGTAGACTACTGGACATATATAAACATAGTTCATAAATTTTTGAAATTATGGAAAATCAAATTCATCTTGTTACAAATATTTTTATTGTTTATTTCATAAACATAACTTTCTCTGTATAAAATTTGTTTCTGTATAAAATAAACCAATCCGTTTTTTTCCATCTACCATTGTAAATTCCAAAATGATAATATGAGTATTATTATTATTATTTTGGTAACTGTTCCGTTTGCCACATAAGCGATTTCGGCTGGATTTAACTGGGTACTTTATAGGTATATTTCAATATAAGTATATTATGTTTCATAAGATTACAAACAAATCTATCCTAACTGGATGCTTTGTATGTATATTTTCGTAAGCGGAGGGTGATTATTATTTTTTTGTATTCGTTATAAGTTTCTGCGTCTACCGGTAAAATTTTTCGGCTGAAATCGCTTACGTGGGTAAAGGGAATAATTACGATTTTTTTAAAAAGCTGCATTTAATCTCTCTCTCTCGCACACATACACTCAAGTACATACCCGCACAATCACAGACACAAATTTTAAATTATTTGGTTAGATTACTAAGTCCATATGAATAGGAAAAACAATTGACGAAAATAGCTGTAGTCGCATGTCTATATAATTACCAGTCATATTATCAAGCGAATATATTTTTAAAATTCACTTTCTAGTTTTATAATTTCCAGCATAACCTATATTTCAATTGAAATATCAAACACAAATCAAATTTTTATATACAGAGTTAAAGAGTACCATTGACTAATTATTAATGATCTAAATAAAAGGTATTTTACACAGGAAAAAACAGTAACTTCCTTACCTGTAATAACCTTCTAAACATTTTTCTATTTTTTTTCTTACAAACAATGTTACAGCTAACACTTTAGTAACAGTAATTATTTAAGTAACACTAACACTTATCACAGCTGATTACAAAACAAAATGGTTTTCAATATAACAGTAATTAAAATATGTAATTTAGTTATAACCTAAATCCGTAAAACGACAACACTTACGTATCAACAAAACTAAGCATAATTCCAACTTAATCTGTGACACAGATTCGGGCACGGAAGATTGCTTACATTACAATCCAACATCATAGATATGTAGATCTATTAATGGTATGTTATTCCCCTAAAATGGAGAAAACAAAATCCTTCAATTTATTAAAAGTAAATAGAAATATAAATTATAACTGTCAACGATTATATTGATGTAAATAATAAACTAAATAATCGGTAAAATCCTAAAAAGCTATAATTATAGTGGTTAAAAAAGACAGTTTAGAACAACAATTTGAACAACTTTGACAAAATTAAGATTGAAATCAGCCAAATTCACGAGTCTCTGTATTAATAATTTTCAGACTTTTATCATGGCAATTTGTTACTGATATTATACTTGTGTTTATAAAAAAATTAACCGTTATAAAAACCAAATAATTATAAAATTTATAATTATCTATCTTTGTATTTAGTACAATTATTATATATATATATATATTCTCGTCATTATGTGTTACTATGATAAACGGTTAAAATTTTGCCCGATGAATTGCAAATGAAATTGTAGAGCTTTCCATTACACATTCTACTATGAATTTAATAGCGAACTCAGAAATTGCATTGCGCTGCTATCTAGGTGTCAAAAAGAGAAGCTCGTATAACATGAACTGTAATAGGAAGAACATTAACTAATAATTGTAAAAAAACGTTTTTAAAACAAATTCTTTACGTAGCAAATAATATATTTCTATTGAAATGAAATTTGGGATTGTAATAAAATATTCATTTGGTAATATGTTTATAACGCACCACAAAAACGAGGTTAATTTATAATTTTAGCCATGAGGTTTTCTCAACAGTTTACCTTCAGACAATAATGGTATCAATATCCTTTTCATAATAAAAAATATGTGGTTTATTTACCCATTATTTCATATTCAATTCTGTAAACGGAGTTCTAAACACTAGTGACACATGCCCAAAAAGGCCAGTCTTATTCATCATAAATACAATAATATTAATAAAAACAAAAAGTAAATACTACGTAACTAAGTGAATACTTTTGAACATACTTGCTGACGAATTTTGAAGCTGATGCTCTACTCATTTATAGAAATAATAATTTCAGAAAGATGTTTATATTCTTAAAGTAGTATTTTTATTAGTTTATGAACAAATAATATTTTTTAATTGAAGGTATTGTTTAGAAATTATAGTAATTCGAATTTGGATAATACTAGAATGTCAGAAAAACCAGTAATGTAAATCATTTTGAAAGTTAACTGAACAAGTTTGAACTAAATAAATGCGTATTAGGAGATGCTTGAAAATATTAAAAGGACAGGCCGTGAACAAATTTAATATTAAATTTTTTTTACATCTATAATTCGTTAAAGTTATCAGTTTAAAAACTGTAAATTATCATATAGATAACATCATTAAGATTTCTTAATTGTCATTATCAAAATATAGACAGTCTAGATAAAATTAGCAATTGTTAAATATTTGATAAAATAATAATAATCAAGATAGCTACTTTGATAGCCTATTAAGAAAAACCACGAATTAATTTTAGATATTTTTAATGTAATTCATTCTCAGAAAACAAACAGATTGATCTTGAAAAAAACATTAGAAAAACAAACCAAAGATTAAAATTAAGAAATCGTAAATCAGAACAGTGACCTTACCAAAAAAATCTCAACTGTTGTTTTTTATATACTCAATAAAAGCAATTTGTAAAGTTTGTATAGTGAGGGAGAGTAACAGAAACCTATGAACTAACTTCATAACAAGGTTGTATCTATACTTTCTTGAAATCAACTTTACACACTATGAGTGTAATAGACCATAGCACAGTTCATTGCCTCCCCTTGAAGGTCATTTATTTAAGGTCATGTGATCATCCCAGCATGCAAATTAACTGCTAGCTCCAAATAGCTTTGTGTGGGTCCACCTATATTGTAATTTGTTAATTACTGTAAAACAATAAAAGCTTTGGAAATGAGTTTCCAGTACCTAAGGTGATTTAATTCAAGGAATTTAAAAAGTATAATTATATAAAAATACAATCAATAGCATTACTTTTATTCTCTTAAGGAATTTGTGAGATGTAGGGCCTAGTAACACTCCCAATAAAAATACAATCAATAGCATTACTTTTATTCTCTTAAGGAATTTGTGAGATGTAGGGCCTAGTAATCACTCCCAATAAAAATAATATATTTCTCAAAGTAATGAGAAATTATTACATCTGTCGCTCTTTGTGCTTAGTTTGATATAAATTCTTGAATTTTGTAGCCCATTATGTTATGTGAAACTTAATTAATCACTATAACATGTTAAAGTGATTAATTGTTATAAATTACCTAGTTTGTTATTAATCAGATTTTTTAAATATAAAAACTTACTTTTCTGATTTTCATGGATTATTATTTTTAAAGTTGATTTTTATAATCATCTTGATTTCACTTATTATATTAATAAAAATTATTTTGTAACTAAGTGAAAAAACTTACGTAAAATGCCTTTGCGTTTTGGTAACAGTGGTTGCATTGAAGATACCATTCACTTAATTACAATACTTTTTAATTTAGGGAATCTAAGAGAATCTTAGAAATCTCTAAACAAAGCATAAGATTGACAATGTCAGAATACTCCCAGTTCATTTCACTGCAAACAAAATAACAATGAGTCTAATCTGAATTACGCCAAGCAAAGTAACTAACATTGTAATAACAAAGTAAAGTGATTTTACAAAGCAGACATTATATGTTATTTATGCAATATATTTAGCTGGATTGATCGTATACATTATATACTACTAATACAACCAATTGCTTATTACACTTTTGATATGATTTGCGACCAGACTTTTTGTTAACTAAAGGTTGTTAAAGGAGGCTGAAAAAGTCGTGAGACAAAAACATTTCCTCCAAGTGTAAGTTAAAAATTTAACAACCTTTAGTTAACAAAAGTCTGGTCGCAAGTAATATCAAAAGTGTAATAAGTAATTAACAACCAGCTCGTCATGAATAGCAACAAGATTTCAGAAACCAATTGGTTAAACTAAACTTTAGTGACTTACAGGAGGAGCACTCAGGAAAAATTGAATGCTACATACAAAACAAAAATAAAGCATAAATAGAAGAAAGGTACTTACTAAAGTAGGGAAAAGTAAAAAGATAATGATTTCAAATTACCGTAT
Source organism: Prosapia bicincta (assembly GCA_036971475.1). NCBI lineage: Eukaryota > Metazoa > Arthropoda > Insecta > Hemiptera > Cercopidae > Prosapia > Prosapia bicincta. The sequence continues at coordinate 236,357,831 of JBAIZL010000001.1, read as the reverse complement.
CTCAAATTAAGCAAATGCCTGCCAGGAACCTACAAATTCCCAGAACTTTAAGCAACATTTAAAAGGAAGTGCTTGTACTCGTATAAAACTACAAGTGAAAATTACCTCAGAGTGTTTAAAGCAAAAACATTCTTAATAGTAAACAGTTACTGGCCTTTAAAGATACTTCAACTTTCATGTCAAAGAAAGATCTTTGATTATAGATCCAACAGAGTACCATTCATTCAATATAACTATTTATTGATTTACCTGACAAAAAATCACTACTTACTGATTTTATCAATAGATGTGTATCATACTTGTAAGTCACAGACTCTTGACCAAAAATTATTGTCAGAAGCCCAGGACCATGTATGCTCTGAAACATTTTTAAAGTGGCAAGCATTCAGATTTAAAAAATATTTGTTTGAATTTTTATCTCTGAAAAATGATTACTGTGAATTATAAATTCTGTAGAGCATAAAACAGTCTTGAAGATGCAAAGTATGATTAAAATAGTTACAAAATATCAACTTCATTAGGACAAAAATATTAAGGAAGTTAATGCGAAATGTCCATCAATACAGGACATGACAAGTTAATGGTTTATTTAAATAAATTTATAAATTGTATTTAGTATATTTATTGTATTATAAACAATTAAATAAGATAAATCTATAAAGAAGTAAACTATGAGATTTATAAACACCACAAATACTATCCACAACAGATTATAAACACAAAACACTCACAATCAAATACTATATTTGAACACATAATTAACAACTACTCTATGAACAATAACACACCACAGAACACCAATACACTACATACTCACACCAACACAACACACCTGAGCAACAGCCATGTCCATAACTCACAGCATTGAATAATGCACTGACCTAGTGCTAAACATGTCTGCTAAAAAATATCAGTAAGAAGTGGTTTTTTGCCTAGTTAATACCAAAAGTGTGAAGAAGTAAAACTATATTAAGTTTGAAAACCTGACTTTGAAACGAAAGTTAAAGAACTTCTCAAGTTTGTATCGGGATTACAAACTTAGCCAAATTTAATTCAAGGCAACTTGTAGCCAGCAATATTATTTAATACACAACTTTTCACAGTTGCAGTACTAGTTATGGGTCTTCTTAAGACAAATGTAGAAATGTTGAGGAGATTTTCCTTGAGATGGATTACAAGTACTGCTGTTACTGTGGAAAGTCAAACCAAGGATGGAATATTAAATAATAATTCTCAAGGACTTTATTGTCCATGATAATTAGTAAACATTTCTTTATTAAACTAATTAACAACTTACTGAACTTATAGTTTAAATAAATTTACAAAAACTAATTTCAACTGCTTTAGGGGATCTTTGTAGTATCTCACAAAGTTTGTTAAAAGTTACCTTGGTATCTTTGTGATCATGAGTTACATTTTGTTTAAAAAAATGAAATAGAATTAGAATAAAATATATTTTATTGGGAAGCCAGATGACATATATGTTGATTCTCTCAAATTTTCCATTTGAAAAACAACAACATTAAATTCAATTTTAAAAGTTATACAATTAAAAAAATATATGACATAGTTTTAAATTTACATCAGTTCATTGATTTATAGTCTAATGCGCAAGTGGGTCTATATAACAAATCCTTCACTAGTCACTATATACCCAATTTCTGTACTTTTGTCTGCATTTTAATTTGTCTCAGTATCTACGTCATCATTGAATGTAATTTATCACTTATTTGGTATTGTTTTAGAATATTTATGTCCATTTATTTCTAGAAAGTGGATATAGATCCACTTTAGCTTTACAAATATTATAATGGAGTGCAACAATAAACTAACTTCCCAAACAGCTGGATAGCTAGCAATAAGGTACTAGTTTATAAATTGATAACAGAAACTAGATTCAGTCGTCTCAAAGGGGTACGCATCACTCAAAAGGTGTGAAGGAAAATGGGTGACACCGAAAGTGATATGTAGTGCAACAATATACTAACTTCCCAAACAGCTGGATAGCTAGCAATAAGGTACTAGTTTATAAATTGATAGCAGAAACTAGATTCAGTCGTCTCAAAGGGGTACGCATCACTCAAAAGGTGTGAAGGAAAATGGGTGACACCGAAAGTGATATGTAGTGCAACAATAAACTAACTTCCCAAACAGTTGGATAGCTAGCAATAAAGTACTAGTTTATAAATTGATAACAGAAACTAGATTCAGTCGTCTCAAAGGGGTAGGCATCACTCAAAAGGTGTGAAGGAAAATGGGTGACACCGAAAGTGATATGTAGTGCAACAATAAACTAACTTCCCAAACAGCTGGATAGCTAGCAATAAGGTACAAGTTTATAAATTGATAACAGAAACTAGATTCAGTCGTCTCAAAGGGGTACGTATCACTCAAAAGGTGTGAAGGAAAATGGGTGACACCGAAAGTGATATGTAGTGCAACAATAAACTAACTTCCCAAACAGCTGGATAGCTAGCAATAAGGTACTAGTTTATAAATTGATAACAGAAACTAGATTTAGTTGTCTCAAAGGGGTATTAATTACTCAAAAGGTGTGAAGGAAAATGGGTGACACCGAAAGTGATATGTAGTGCAACAATAAACTAACTTCCCAAACAGCCGGATAGCTAGCAATAAGGTACTAGTTTATAAATTGATAACAGAAACTAGATTCAGTTGTCTCAAAGGGGTACGTATCACTCAAAAGGTGTGAAGGAAAATGGGTGACACCGAAAGTGATATGTAGTGTAACAATAAACTAACTTCCCAAACAGCTGGATAGCTAGCAATAAGGTACTAGTTTATAAATTGATAACAGAAACTAGATTCAGTCGTCTCAAAGGGGTACGGCATCATTCAAAAGGTGTGAAGGAAAATGGGTGACACCGAAAGTGATAGTGTACTTTGTTAATTGTAATGGTGTTTATCATGAAAAACCAAACTAATCAAATAAATTTTGTACCTTTTTAAGATAATGTTCTGAATGAAAGACCGTTAAGATTGTGATAATATCACACATGTTAACTTCCTATAATGCAAGTGTACTGTTAACTTAGTAAATATTTTCATAAAGTATTTGGTTGCAGAAACTAGAAGTTAGTTAGACCATATGTGCTTCAAAGAAAAAAGACACATTTATTGTAAACCTCTAAATATATTATCCCTCGCATTCCAGTAATTTTTTTTTCTTTTTCATCTTTACATCCCTTTCATTTACCTATTCTTCTCTTTCTCCTAATTTAATACAGTTCTCTTCTTTAATAATTGTGATACTATCTAAGCAAGAATTTTGGAGCTGTTTTTGACAAATTGGATTTAGTTTGTCAAAAACAGCTGAACAATTCATGCATAAAACAGCTCCAAAATTATATAAGCAATAGAATTAACCAATTTAGCGCAATTAAAAAAAATGTATTAGTCTTACAAAAACTTAATTAAACTCTAAATAATTATTGCAGAACTAAGTGAATACTTTAGAATGTAGTTGGTGACGCATTTCATTTATGAAGCTGACCCTCTACTCAGAATAGAGTAGAGGAGTTATGCAATAATTACTTATAATTTAACAGTGAATTCAAGATGATTACAACAAGCAATTTTACTTTAGTTAAATTATAAATTCGGCATTAATTAATTAATTTATTAATAAAATGTTTCTACCACTGTCATGGACAATAAAATCTCTGATAAAAAATAATCCTTTAAAATTCAAAAAAGTTGTTCTAAATAGCATTTACTTTTCAATTTAAATTGGGACAGTGATTTTAGGAGATGTCCATTTATAATCAAGAGTATATGCTACTATAGAAAATGATTTACATATTTATATACATTAATGTACATAAGTATCCCAAGATTTTGAGGTCAAAGCTTTAAAGAAATATATCTCTAAATGCAAAGTTTGACACATTTTGACACATTATACCTTTAGGCAAAATTAACCACATTTTAAAGTATATAAGCTAACAGTATTTTTAGGCTTTTAAATGGTTCAAATCAAATTATATTTTAAAAATAAATTTCAAAAAGGCAGTCTAGGTAAAAATATGTTTGTAAAGCATATATTGTCACAGCAGTTTTCTAGTGAGTTTATACTCTATTTTCTCTCTATTTTGAAAATAATTTGTTAAAAAAAGTTTTGGAAGCTTTCAAAACTTTATTCTTTTAAGATAAAAAAGGAAAACAATATTTTATTTTAAAATGTCATTGGCAGTTTCAGCATTGTGATTTATTTTTATTGATTCATGATACAAAATGTTTTTAGTAAATAATTGCCTGCAAAAGGATCTTGAACAGACAAAATTGACTTCTAAGATAATACCACATTAATACTTCCAAAATTAGAATTTATTTTTTAAATATACAAATATCACATCTTCATCTGTCCCATAACATTTGTGAGCATCTAACAATTCATTAAATGATGTTACACATATTTTATCCATAAGTGATGGATTTCTATAAAAAATCTGTTTTTTGAGTAATGAGTATCCACAGATTACTATGTAGTGCCCCAAGTAAGGTACCTGCCAAGGCAGACAACCCTTAAACATTTTATAAAATTTGAATTGCACACAATGGTAACACGTTAAATAGTTTGCATTAACCAAGACTATAATAGGCCCATGCTCTTTTAAATGCATGATTATGTCACTCATACTCACTGATTTCTTTTGCACACTTAGACCATTTTCTTTGGCTGTTTCAAACAGATTCTTCACACGTTCTACATTCTCGCTCAGTATTTTACGATAAAACCACATACATTTAAAATCTGGATTAACACCAAGTATGGTTGTATAGTAGATATGTTCTATACCAAATCTCTTCAACAAGTAACATAAGTCAATTGTCCAGGCACTTTTGTTAAACCCACCTTCTTGGCATATGTTGTTGAAGTTTTCAAGGAACTGAGTTCGTTTTTCAAAAGGGAGGACCATGATAACACACGATACTCCACAATCCCAGTTGTATCTCTGCTTCAAATGTGTCAGTTCTATTTCTAAAGTTGAAGGAACTGTTTTGTAAAAGCTCATAATAAAACCTAGAAAGTGAAAATTCTTAAACAAAAAATGAAAATGTCTACAGAAAACTGAAAATTGGTAAAACAGTTATTAAATAAATATAAACACAAAATGTTTTTTATAAATAAATATAGTTTAAAAAGTCTTTCTTCAAAAATTCACTCGTTATTTCTTGTATAGTCCTTACTCTATGTAAGGTATGTAGAAACAACATTTATCTAAGACAGAATTTGTTAAAACTTACCTCAAATTGAAATTGAAAACATTTAATACTGGAATAATACACATCAGCTGTTAAATGCTCTATTTACCATATGATATTTAATATACACATGAAATTAAAACACAATAATTAAGAACAAGTATTGTGAAGTGCTTTTATAGTCTTTTATAATATAGCAACATATTAATGCCAAAAATATCTAATATCTATTTTGTAGATTTTATATATAAATATATCTACAATTGTGAGAATTTTTTATGAAAAAATATAATAATTCTAAGTAAGAGTAAAGATAGAGCATTATACAAGTAGCATACCCAGAAATTTGTTCCAGAAGGTTTTGGGATCTAATTTATACAACTAGGCAAACTTTTGAAAATTAAAACGCCATTTTACACCACTCTAATGCTTAAAAACAGCTACTAGTTGACTAAATATGTCAATTAATTAATTTTAAATTTTGAAAATATTTTAAGTCTAAATAGAATTAAATGAACATTAATATTAAATACATTTGCATAGTGGTAATTATTCAATTCCTTCTATTTGTTCACACTCTCCATAATGATATACATCTTGTGTTCAAATTTTCAATCCTTAGTCAAATACTTTTTATTAATCCACTTAAGTTCAAATAGATTTTCTTAACTGGTAGGGGGCTGATACTTGTTGTTAATACAGTTTTTTTAAAATATCAATTCTTAATAAATTAATTTTACTATTCGATTGTTTCAAAACGTGTCAGTAAGTAAGCGCTAAAATATTCACTTAGTTATTTAATAATTAGTTATAGTTTAACCAGTGAACTCAAAATGATTACAACAAGAACTTTAATAAATTTTTGTTTTTTATGGGAGAAAAACTTTTCATAAAAGAAGCAAGGTTTGCAATATAGTTATTTTGTCTCATTTGGCTCAATCTAGTGATAAACATTTGATTTATAAAACAGCTGATTCTATATTAAATCTATACAGAGCATAGTAACTTAATTAAACAACAATAACCCTTGCTACAAATATTTAAACACCCTTGATGTACATTTTGCTAACACTGTGCGCATCATCAGAAGGTCACAAACATACTGGTATCTAAAAACTAAAGACCTAACAAGAGTTCTTGTTCCTGTGCAGTGCTGGTATTGGTTAAACCTTTCGCTGGGCGAAAAAATGGGAGAGATGCCCACTAGGAGTAGTCATTCAGTCTTTAGTTTTTAGATTCAAGTATGTTTGTAATCTTCTGATGATGCTAAAAGTGTTAGCAAAATATACATCAAGGTTGTTTAAATATTTGTAGCAAGAATTATTGTTGTTTAATTATTAGCTAATTCTAAATTATAGGTTATGTGATAGAACAGCTGTTTTAATGTATAGGATAAGTAACTTTATTTAACAATTGTACTCTATTACTAGTTTAATAAAAAGTAACTAAAATAAAATTTCACTTTGTTGACCTATGTAGGTGTTGACTTTAAAATACTTTTTTTATATTACTTCTTTAGATAGTCAAGTTAGAGGTTGGAAGAAATAACAAGGTGTTAAAAGCAATAAAGCACTTTTACATCAGTTTATGACTAACCGAACTTTAATATTGTAAATTTAAAGTGTCTCACTGATGAAGATCGCCACAGAGCGATCAAAAATCGTTCTGTCTCAGTAAGTTTTTACAAATTTAAAGTTCGGGTCGTCATAAACTAATGTAAAAGTGATTGATTAAGTTTCACCAGACGTAATGGATTACACAATTGGAGAGTTACAATCAAAAATATAGTAAAAAAAAAGTTATTCATTGGTAGGCTAGGCAACTACTTAGTATAACTGGCAATTGTGAGTCAATAATGCCAGTGAGTCAATATTGAGAAGAATTGAAAGGTTTTGTATTGAAAATGAAACAGAAATAAAACAAAAAAATGAAGAGAATATTTAAGACGACTTATATAATCCAGGAAAATAAATTTATGACTGAAATGTAGTACAGAGTGTAGACTTCTACTTTAAATTGCTATATTGAGTTTAATTCAAGAATTTTTAATGAAATATGCCAGAATATAACTGTAATACAACAAATGCAAATTCCATTAGGAGAATATTTGTTGTCAATACTTTTAAAACTTCCATAAGAAAATTTCAAACTTCCATTTCTTGGTAGAAAATTCAAATTACTTATATGCTGCTACTTTTGGTGAAGAAGGTATTTTAATGAATGTTAAATTGGGGATCTCTTGATGTCCAAGAATTTACTTTGAAGTATTCTATTATGAACACATAAAAACCTAATCAGCCTGTTTAGTTTTCTTTGATTATTTGAAAATATATTTGGTTAGGTAATAGGATGTCTTTGTTGACTCTGAGTCAGTCCTCTCTCTGGCTGTATACTAAGTAGAGTCAGCTTAAAAAATATGAATTTCTAAAAAGATGTTATATACTCTTTAGAGGGATTAATAAAGATCTGCATGTTATGTATATCATACTCACCGAAATCTTAAAAAATTATAATTTCCTTTGCAATTAAAACTGGGCTGATCGACAACCTTATTTTAATTAACTTTTATTTTGCTTATTAATTGGATCATTAATGAATGATCAGTGTAAAATAGATAAATAGTATCAAAGACCATATAATGGGGGAACTGTTTCAGTTCAGACGATGAAAACGTTTATTTCTTCAGTTTTTTAACCAAAGCAAAAATGAAATACTTGAATAATTCTGGAATACAATTTTTATGAACTTCCATCTCTTGATTTCCAGTAACCTATTGTATTTTACTTGTTTTAGTAGTAGACACTCTTAGAAAAGAATATTTCAAGTAACAAATTTAAGTAGGTTGTATAAAAACATGTTTTAAAAGATGTCTCATCTACTAAAAATTAACTCTTTTACGTTGATAAAATCATACAACAACAAATTTTCCATTTATTTTTCCAAGATATTTATCTGCCAAACATACACAGTTTAAATTCTCAACAATATCTAACATAGAAAACAAAACGACTTAGTTAGAAAGCCGTTACTGAATTTTGTTACTCTTAATTGCATTGCTAAAAATGACGTTTCACAACATGCACTATTTAGGAATGGATAATTCTTTGGGATCTAATTTATACCACTAGGCAAACTTTTGAAAATTAAAACGCCATTTTACACCACTCTAATGCTTAAAAACAGCTACTAGTTGACTAAATATGTCAATTAATTAATTTTAAATTTTGAAAATATTTTAAGTCTAAATAGAATTCAATGAACATTAATATTAAATACATTTGCATAGTGGTAATTATTCAATTCCTTCTATTTGTTCACACTCTCCATAATGATATACATCTTGTTCAAATTTTCAATCTTTAGTCAAATACTTTTTATTAATCCACTTAAGTTCAAATAGATTTTCTTAACTTGTAGGGGGCTGATACTTGTTGTTATGACAGTTTTTTTTAAAAATATCAATTCTTAATAAATTAATTTTACTATACGATTGTTTCGAAACGTGTCAGTAAGTAAGCACTAAAATATTCACTTAGATATTTAATAATTAGTTATAGTTTAATCAGTGAACTCAAAATGATTACAACAAGAACTTTAATAAATTTTTTGTTTTTTATGGGAGAAAAACTTTTCATAAAAGAAGCAAGGTTTGCAATATAGTTATTTTGTCTCATTTGGCTTAATCTAGTGATAACATTTAATTTATAAAATAGCTGATTCTATATTAAATCTATACAGAGCATAGTAACTTAATTAAACAACAATAACCCTTGCTACAAATATTTAAACACCCTTGATGTACATTTTGCTAACACTGTGAGCATCATCAGAAGGTCACAAACATACTGGTATCTAAAAACTAAAGACCTAACAAGAGTTCTTGTTCCTGTGCAGTGCTGGTATTGGTTAAACCTTTCGCTGGGCGAAAAAATGAGAGAGATGCCCACTAGGAGTAGTCATTCAGTCTTTAGTTTTTAGATTCAAGTATATTTGTAATCTTCTGATGATGCTAAAAGTGTTAGCAAAATATACATCAAGGTTGTTTAAATATTTGTAGCAAGAATTATTGTTGTTTAATTATTAGCTAATTCTAAATTATAGGTTATGTGATAGAACAGCTGTTTTAATATATAGGATAAGTAACTTTATTTAACAATTGTACTCTATTACTAGTTTAATAAAAAGTAACTAAAATAAAATTTCACTTTGTTGACCTATGTAGGTGTTGACTTTAAAATACTTTTTTTATATTACTTCTTTAGATAGTCAAGTTAGAGGTTGGAAGAAATAACAAGGTGTTAAAAGCAATAAAGCACTTTTACATTAGTTTATGACTAACCGAACTTTAATATTGTAAATTTAAAGTGTCTCACTGATGAAGATCGCCACAGAGCGATCAAAAATCGTTCTGTCTCAGTAAGTTTTTACAAATTTAAAGTTCGGGTCGTCATAAACTAATGTAAAAGTGATTGATTAAGTTTCACCAGACGTAATGGATTACACAATTGGAGAGTTACAATCAAAAATATAGTAAAAAAAAGTTATTCATTGGTAGGCTAGGCAACTACTTAGTATAACTGGCAATTGTGAGTCAATAATGCCAGTGAGTCAATATTGAGAAGAATTGAAAGGTTTTGTATTGAAAATGAAACAGAAATAAAACAGAAAAATGAAGAGAATATTTAAGACGACTTATATAATCCAGGAAAATAAATTTATGACTGAAATGTAGTACAGAGTGTAGACTTCTACTTTAAATTGCTATATTGAGTTTAATTCAAGAATTTTTAATGAAATATGCCAGAATAAAACTGTAATACAACAAATGCAAATTCCATTAGGGGAATATTTGTTGTCAATACTATTAAAACTTCCATAAGAAAATTTCAAATGAAGTTCTTGGTAGAAAATTCAAGATTACTTATATGCTGCTACTTTTGGTGAAGAAGGTATTTTAATGAAAATAAAATATGTTTGTATTCCATCTTCAGCTCTATTTACTTTACACTTGATATTATATTTTTATATAACCCTTGCCTTAATTGCTCTATTTTTGTGTTTCAGGATAATGTTAGTTTCGCGAGTTGTAGTCTGCACTGAGGATAGAGCACATCTCCTGAAATACCTGTGTCTTCATTAAAGAAAAAAATAAGTGCTGCTATATATACAGTATATCAATAATGTTCAAGTATTTAAGAAAATATTTATTATTATTCAAAATATTAACAATTAAAATTTGAACGAAACAATTATTATTAATGTTAAATTGGGGATCTCTTGATGTCCAAGAATTTACTTTGAAGTATTCTATTATGAACACATAAAAACCTAATCAGCCTGTTTAGTTTTCTTTGATTATTTGAAAATATATTTGGTTTGGTAATAGGATGTCTTTGTTGACTCTGAGTCAGTCCTCTCTCTGGCTGTATACTAAGTAGAGTCAGCTTAAAAAATATGAATTTCTAAAAAGATGTTATGTACTCTTTAGAGGGATTAATAAAGATCTGCATGTTATGTATATCATACTCACCGAAATCTTAAAAAATTATAATTTCCTTTGCAATTAAAACTGGGCTGATCGACAACCTTATTTTAATTAACTTTTATTTTGCTTACTTATTGGATCATTAATGAATGATCAGTGTAAAATAGATAAATAGTATCAAAGATCATATAATGGGGGAACTGTTTCAGTTCAGACGATGAAAACGTTTATTTCTTCAGTTTTTTGACCAAAGCAAAAATGAAATACATGAATAATTATGGAATACAATTTTTATGAACTTCCATCTCTTGATTTCCAGTAACCTATTGTATTTTACTTGTTTTAGTAGTAGACACTCTTAGAAAAGAATATTTCAAGTAACAAATTTAAGTAGGTTGTATAAAAACATGTTTTAAAAGATGTCTCATCTACTAAAAATTAACTCTTTTACGTTGATAAAATCATACAACAACAAATTTTCCATTTATTTTTCCAAGATATTTATTTGCCAAACATACACAGTTTAAATTCTTAACAATATCTAACATAGAAAGCAAAACGACTTAGTTAGAAATCTGTTACTGAATTTTGTTACTCTTAATTGCATTGCTAAAAATGACGTTTCACAACATGCACTATTTAAGAATGGATAAGGAAAAATTTTAAATGATTATAAAGTTAAGATAGATAATGATATGCTCATTTGAAACCAGAATTTAACTAATTCTTCAAAAAGGTTTTAATAAAATCCAACATTATCTGATTTGACCAAATTTTTTTAGATTCCAATTCCTACTTTAAGTATGATTTTTGTTCAAACCTTGAACAGGATATATAATATGATAAAATATTCATTATTTATTCAAATTAGGTCTGCACTTCTTTTTAAGCTTAAGTTCATTGTCATCAGTTAAACCGATAATGGTTAAGCATTGTTTTTAATCAACATACCCTCTAAAACTGGTCTCTGGTGTAAAGAAATTGATACCCTACCTCTAATATCAACCCTATACTACTCAAGGTTAATACAAGTTATCATTTCACCTTGTTTTATGTTTTTAGATTTATTCCAATGAATCTTTCATACCTGATATGAAGTGTACTCTGTACACTGTATGTTATTTTTTTCTTCCCTGTGTAAAAATACAAAAAGCTACTTTCTTTTGAACATTTTATTAGTTTTAGTGATATTTTAGCCATGAATAGTCTATATACATCTACTAACCATGAGTGATATACAACACTAGTTTTGAAATAAGAGAAGTGCTATATTAACTAGAAAGGACGGGTTTTGTTAGTCCATCATGATCAATGAAACTTAACTGAGGTATAATGTTTTTGACCCCATTGAGATTTTCACCAGTTTTTAGATTGGGTGCTGGGAATTGTTGTGGAGCTGATATGCAGTGGTTTTAAAGGCATGTGTTTCATAACGTGGATAAAAAGTGTATGTAATTTGTACAGGATTGATCATATGGTTTTATTTTGTGTTTTGGTATGTTTGTTAATTTCATGTTTCACTAGTGTGTTAAAATACAGTGGCAGACCTATCAAGATCTGGCCTGTAAATCTCCTCAAGCCCCTTTATTAAGAAGACCATCATTCAAAATGCTAACATAAATATATACTTGACATTTATTAGTGTAATAGTTATTTATTTATTAATAATATTTTTTTAAAACAACAAATTTTATGACTCAAGTAAACAGCCTGCAAAAGACAAACATATATTTTAAAAACTTGCATTTTCGATGTTTGAAATATTTGTAACTATTCTGACTATAATGAAATAAGAGCTAAAATTTTACTCTCATAGGAGCAAACTAATTAGCAGTAATACAGTGTGTTGTAAAATTGTAACATAGCTCATCTAACAAACATTTTCAACAGAAACAGGCTACAATTGTACATAATCCTCTATCCTGATAAAAAAAAGTTCCTTTTTCATATTATTGCAGGTACATAATGCTTTAAAAAATATCCAGTTTTAGTCTTTCAAGTTTACTTCTAATTTGAGAGTCATGCTAGTCCACTCCCTAAGTTGTACCATTGTTGAGATACGTTTTTATTGGTCTATCATCATTAACTCTAAAACAACATCACTCTCACTAAAGTAGATAAAGGCAACATAACTCTTACAACCATCCTAAATGATAAAATTAAAGAATATATCTCAACTAACAACAGATCTTTATTATTTAGAAAGTTTTCCAACAGAAGTATTTAGTATTATTTGACTCCATCTTCACTTGACCTACTAGTTTTACATTAAAACACTTTAACATATATTGATATGATACACCAAATTATATTAGCACTTACTTTATTGATTATTGAAGATGGCATTTCGGAAGATGTATTTCATTCAGACCTAAACTCTGTCTGACAATGGGATACATATCCCGAAATGACTATCTCTAATAATCAAAAATATAACTGCTAGTTGTCACTTTGTCAAGTGTAACATATAAATATATGTTCAAGTATTTTAGTGAAAGTATGTAACAAGCTTGATTTTAATTAATTATCTTCAGTTTGTTCTACCACTTTGTATAGAATAAAAAGGTAGTTGCTCTATATTTAGAAGAAATGAATTTAGGTAGGAAGAATGAATATTTATTAGCATTAAGTTTCTCTTGAATTTTGTAGGCCATTACATTCGGTGAATCTTAATTAATAACTTTAATATTAGATTAACGAGACTTACTCAAACTTAATCAAACTTACTGGGACAGTAATTTTTACAAATTTACAAAATTTAAAGTTTGGATAGTCATAAACTAATGTTAACGTGATTAAGTTTCTGTAACTAATTTGTTGCTCCTTTCAAGTTATTATTAAACTTATGGGCTAAGGAAAGAACATCAACAATGTCGCTTTTAAAATTAACAGACAATAAATTCACAAACCACTTACTTCTGTAAATTACTTGTAAAAACGTCATCCTCATAAATAATAAATATTTAATCATTAAAATAACTACCTTTTTATTCTAAACAAGTTCACTCTATTAAAGGTTACTAAATTCTGGTTTAATACAAAAATTAAAATTATTTTGCAAAAACTCTACAAATAAAAAATTTCAAAAAAACAAAAACCTCAAAGAATCACATGAGCCCCCATTAGATTATACATTTTTTGCAGTAACTAATTTAAAATAAATTTTAAAATATAGATTGTCTTACTCTACTGCTGTGTATTGTAATTTCAGGATCCAATAGGGTATTGGTACATAGATTTATAGCAGAATTATTTATCTGTGATGCTACGTTTAGAATTTAAATGTTAACATTTACTTTCGGAGGTAGCTGTCATAAAAAAAATTAAAACCTGCAGTTTTTGTATTGAACATCAGAGTTGTTCGTGACTCACAGCATTGAACAGTGCACCGATCTGGTGTGAAACGAGTCTGATGAAAAATATCAGTAAGTAATGGCTTTTGGCCAAGTGATACCAATAGTAGTAAACAAAATTAATTTTGATATTTAAATATACTTATAGAACTTCCAACATAAATGTAATAAATATTTTCCTTCTCTTCTCTAGTCAATTAATCACTCAGTTAAGAAAGAAAAGGGTTGGTGGCTCCTGAGGTTAAAAGGCTTCTGGCAACCAATAAATTTTATAAAATTTTACATCTGCTTTATATAGATTGCAGCATGTGTAGGACCACAAATTTTATTCCAAAACAAGGTTTTGCAAATAATCATGAAGGCACCTAGATGAACAAGATTAACACTGCTTATACTGACTTGCAAGTGCCTTTCATCAAACAGTAACTTCAACACTTAGCAACAAGGTTCTAAAAACAGGCCCTTGTACATACAACATCTACACTCATTTCTTCATTGGGTAGGTATGACCCCCACCCACGACACACAGACGGCTGCTGTCCCTACTGATCGCCTAACTCTAACCACTATATGCAAATAAAATATAAATACTAATATTAATCTGCTTCACAGTTATGTTCCAGGTGACACTGGGGCACATCCCCAGGGTCACAGTTTAGCCCCAATGGAAGTACTAATTTTGATTCGCATGTCTTTACAGTTTTGAGTATTCAGTAGAAGAAGAGCTGCATGTCATTCCTGCTATAGCCTCGCCCAAGTTATTTGTAAGGTAATACCCCTCCTTATCCCTTAGCATAAGGATATCCTAGCCCTCAGGGTTCCTGTTTGATCTGTCACGGGGTTTTTTTCTGGCAGGGTTTCTTTCTTGCCAGGCTTTTTCATCCCGTTCTTAGTGCGACACTTACCATACTCTTTCATTTCACTATCTCCTGATTCTCCATGGAAAGAGCTTATCAGCTTGGTACAGGGACAACCAATCTTGTTTTCTTTCACTCGGGGCAAGGATACTAACCGCATGTAAAAGTGAGACAGAGGCAGCTCGCTAGAGGTTGGCTGTCACTACGGCTGGGCTGGTTTTGGGGGCCCAGACCCGGGTTATAAAGAAAAGAACTATTTTTGAAATAATTGTTTAGATAGATTACAATGTTTTTACCAGGTGTCAGCATCTACTGGAGTATTAAATATGTATAAAGTAATTTTGTTTGTGACATTGATTAAATGAAGAACTTGTCTGTTATGCTTGTACAAAATTAACAGTTTTATTAGAAAGTTATCAATAATTATTAAACACTATCAATATTTGTATGTATTATACTTGTTTAAACAAAGATTTTTACTAAAACATTTGTAAATATTTACAAACTTGCCTACAGTAGCACTTATTTATATTTATTGAGGACGGCTGTTTCGGGAGATGTGTCCCATTCTCAACTCAGACCGTAACTCAATCAGAGGAAGGCAGGTTTGTAAATATTTACAAGTGTTTTAGCAAAAACTAATAGCTTACGTGAAGATGGAATCAACAAATATGAACTTCAAAAGCTAAATTGTGCAACTACGTTTTATCATTAAACAAAATACACTCAACAATTTACTTAACATTTTCACTTCTGTGCATGCAGTAAGGTGTAGAGCCTAAAGGCCAAAGGTAACAATGTAGGTTGTAAAAGAGAAACAAAAATTTCCCAAACTCTGGGAGGTGGGAGAGAATCATTGCACTCATGTGCATGGTTGTAACTTTGAAGTAGTCTTAGTTTCTATTGGTAGCTACCCTTTGGAATCTTGTTGGAATAGCGATGGTGAATAATATGTAGAGCTATGCACATGGTTGTAGCTTTTTGTAAATATTTACAAGTATTTTAGTGAAAACTAGTAGCTCACGTGAAGATGGAATCAACAAATATAAAGGTTTTTAAATAATTTTGACACAATTTTAAGCATAACACAAAATATTAACCAAAACGTGTATTATCTGCTATTTTAAAATGTAACATGTGTTAACTAATGCTTTATACCATAAAATATTTTACTATTAGATATTTACATAGAAATAAATTCATATATAAAAAATTCATAAATAAAAATCATATGTATCATGCAAAAGTAGTCAAATATCTGCAAGGCATATTAATACTTCGTCACACTGTATTATTGATTTGAACACTACAATAATATACAATAAATACATTGGTCTCTATAAGAACAGGTTCATTTAATTTTCCCGCTCTAAAAAAAAAATGTGTATTCTGCTTCTAGCAGAATATGCGCAACAGCCATGGTGATATGGTAGGATATTTCAATAGTGAAGGAAAACAGCTGTTTAATCCATTTCACTACGTTATTGGTTACTGCATCAGTGCTCCAATACTGTCAGTCTTTTATTTTGTTGTAGCTGTGGCGGCCGTTCTGTTTATTGTAATAGCAGAAGTGTTAGTTTATGCACATATTGTGATTTAAATAGGGACGTACTCTTTTCTAGAAACTTGCAACTATGAAGAAAATGAGGGATTCAGCACATTTCATGTTTATTTTATTCTTTATTTTAGAAGTGAAATCGCAAAATTTATTTTCCAACCTGATGGATGATGGTTTAATTCAAAATAAAGCTGGTAAAATTATTTTCTTATCGTTAATTACTTTTGTTTGCACATTAATTTTTAAAAATGTGATAAAAGTTGTAGATTACAGTACTTTAGAATTATAATAATATAGATTATTACAGGTTAGTAAGCCATATTTTACACATTATGAAATTAATTGGATGTTGTTATATAAAAATATTTTATTAACACATATCATTAGAAAATTACTATTCCATCTATTGAAAATAATTTATATTGGATCAAATAGTAGTTTGTCAACTTTCAGGAGTAGTAACTAATTCATCAATTATTGCATTGTACATAGATTGTTACAGGAATATGAATTGAAACAAGTTAGGCTACTAAATAAAAAGAAAAGCCATTTGTTGATTCCATCGACACATGAGCTACTAGTAATCACTAAACACTTTTAAATGTTTTAAACTTGCCTATAGTAGCACTTACTTTGTTTGTTGAGGACGGCCGTTTCGGGAGATGTGTCCCATTCTCAACTCAGACAGTAACTCATTCAGAGGGAAGCAGGTTTGTAAATACCAGGTTTTTTCCAACAAAAATTATACCAACAGATGCAGAAAGTCATCAGGGATACGAAAAAAATATTAGAACTCTCGTTCAAGCCCCAAAAAGTTTGTGGGGAATTAGAATTTTCGGTAATTATTAAGATCAGCTACACCGCTCCGATCGGCGAAATTTTCTTTTCTTGTTTAATTTGACCTTGCTGAACACGAATCTAAAGTTTTTTTTTGCTGCAAACCCATTAAATAATAATATAATCTAACCTGACCTGACCTGGTTTCCTTAGGTTAATATGTGTTTGCCGTTAAAAATAACTTCAGATTCGTGTTCAGCAAGATCAAATTGATCAGGAGAAGAAAGTTTCGCCGATCGAATCGTTAGTTGCTGATCTTAATAACTACCGAAAATTCTAATTCCCCACAAACTTAGTGCTAATAGTGCTGTTAGAAATTCGCGTTGACCACCCCCAATACAGTGCATATAAAATGAAATAAAAACATGTCCTGAAGCTGTATTGATAATTATTGTTTGTTATTGCCACGGAAGGTTAATTTTATACACCTATGAAGTATCCAGTCAGGATAGATTTGGTTATAATTTTATACATGTAAGGCTAGAATAGAGATCACCTGGCAAAACGTATTACTCCGCGGAAGTAGACTTCTAATTAGATACTGTTGTGTAAAGTAACAATCAAATCTATCCGGACTGGACATTCTACAGGTATATATTCATATAGGTATATAGTAATGTATAAAATTACAACCAAATCTATCCTAACTCAAGGTTTTATAGGTATATTTAAATATAGGTGTACGTAGTATGGCTGACTTCTGACTAGTTCGTACTTGAATTTTTTACCCAACTTTAATTTGATAAAATGGTATTTATTTCTCTGAGCGAGAGTTTTTGTTATTTTGTTCGTATGATGATGATATCCTTATGACTTCCGGTAAAATTTTTTTGCTAAAATCATATACATGGGCACGGGAAGTAAATACCAAAGAAAACATTTATAGGTTTCAGACATAACAAAAAAAATTTAATGAAAATAGCATTATGACTTATTTAGAATGCTCTATATTAATATATAGCTGGGTTTGTGAATCCAAACATTTACCCTCACATTACTTATAGTTTATTTAAGATGATTACAACAAACAAAAAAATGAAACCTGATAATTAGGTGATAATTAGGTGTTATGTCCTGATAATTTAAAGTTTTGGTAAAAACCATATAACCTTACTTTGTATACTTGAAGAACTATATTGAAATTGAAATATAGCTAGAAAATATCTGGTTAGGGTGAAAAGGTTAAAAAAATAAGCTAATCACCAACGTAAACAGTTTAAGCATTAATATGAAACAGTGCTTCCTAGGTCTTTGGGAAAGGCCATTTTACTTAAGTTTGCTTATTTAAATAAATTTTTTAATTTCTATAAACAAATTTATCATAAACCACTAATTTATAACTATTATTGAATGTAGTATAACAGTGCTCTCTTTGTATAAATAGACATAATTATAAATTTTGTTGTATTGTGAAGTTTTTTGTCGTTTTTTAATTTTGGCCTTATGTACAAATTTTGGTTAATTTTTCTGTATTTATAAGAAAGATATAACTTTTTTTGATGGGTCGATGATTAGAACAATGATAATTAACTGTTATAATAAAAATAAGAGTACTATATTATATATGTACATTTTATGTAATAATATTTATTAATTGTTACATTAAATGATTACAAAATGAATTGGTATAAAATTGATTTTATTTTCCTTTCTTCATATACTGCTTACTAACATTTACTATAATCGGATTTCTTTGTGATACTATAAAAAGATTGTAGCAACTTCAATTTTTTCCAAAATTATTTTACTTATTGAATTTAATTGTCATAAAACATAAATACTGGTTAAAATTAAAAAAAAAAGTACAAGCACAACATCAATGCAAATATTTAAGGAAATGTAGGTAAAAACTGAATGTTTCTTTATAAAAATAATTTTATTTTTACATCATGAAATTATTAAACAGGTTTAGCTTCTAACAGCATGCGATTTTAAGAACAAATTGAACCCAAACTATGATCAATCCCGAGTTTATTATTTTAATATTATACATGCGAAGTTTCGGTCATATTTTAGATGATCCTTTTCAAACTTGAAAAGAGCTACCTAAAATGTGACAAAAACTTTGTTTTTATAATATTAAAATAATAAACTCTGTATTGATCATAATTTGAGTACAATTTATTGATGAAATTAATAACTCATATTTTACAATCTAGCAACAAATATAAAAACCAATAGCAACCAGCTAGGATTGGTTGAAAAAGAAATGTTTTTATTGTTTAAGGTTAAAGCAAATGTTGAAACCAGCAACTGATAAGCATACAGGGATTACTTTTTTTTACAACCGAACCTATCCTAACCAGATAGTCCATACTATATTAGTCTGCAATATAGTCAAGTTAATTTTAAAATAAATACTTTAATGTAAGCGTATGTGTAAAAGTATGTGGTAATTCCTTAACACTAGTTCCTTTATGAAGGAGTGCGATTCTTAAAAATAAGGCAATATCTTGAAGTGGAAAAACAATTCTTTGTATAACGGGCTCATTATGACTATTGAAAAAGTGTTAATGTTTTTTTTTCAACATATATATAGTGTACTGGTCTTGTAAATCAGCCTTGGAGGGTTGAGTTAGTTATTAGGTATCAATGTTTTCCATTGGTGCCCCAAAAATGTTGAACACAATCGTTTGAACTTTTTGCAACATACTTTGCACAAAACTTTATAAAATCGAGGTTTTATTTCTAAAGCAGAGCATTGTGTTATAGTACATTAAAATATAGCTATAAATTGTACAATATAGTTACAAAGTAGCTGGTCAATGTATGATTGGTTTTGAACGATTAAAATTTCCTAATGTGAGATAACGCATTAATGTGTAAAGTTGAAGATACCCTCTTTCCTTTTTGTGGCAATGCCATCTACCATAATATACGTAGTTCTTCAACCATTCCTCACCAGAAGAAACACCATAATAAATCGACTATTGCAAACATTTTTAGAAAAACAAGAACAACATGAAAACTAAGAATTAGACATGTAGCACAAGCCAATGAATACAAACTACAGTAATTGATAAACTTTGTTACTGCATGAAAAACAAAACCAAAGTTATTGGGTTTTATTAAAACTCATTAACCCTAAACAAAACAGTAAAAGTTAAAACAGTTTACTCTAAATCTCACTACACATTAGTTTTTTAAAACAAACAGACTAGTTTCGATGACGATGTAGCCTTCATCATTGGTTACGACTCAAAGCACTGATGAAGGCAACATCGCTGTCAAAACTAGTATGTTTTAATAAACTAGTGTGTTTCTTTAATAAACTAGTTTGTTTGTTTTAATAAACTAATGTGTAGTGGAATTTAGAGTAAACTCTTTTAATTTTGACCATTGTGAATTACTCTTACTGGCTAAGCTCTGATTAACTTTAAAAAAATCCACTTGACAAACCTCCAAAAAGTATATAACACTATACTACAGATCATATAAAAATTAAAACCTTTTATAACAGGTAAATGTTATGAAACCATCAGTTTATTTATTCTTTTATTTCTTACTTTCAAATAAACACAAAAAATTAAGACAACTTATTACACTTTTGCTATTAATTGCAACCAGACTTTTTGTTAACTAAAGGTCGTTAAATTGTTAACTTACACTTGGAGGAAATGTTTTCGTCTTACAACTTCTTCAGCCTCATACTTTCAACCTTTAGTTAACAAAAAGTCTGGTCGCAAGTAATAGCAAACTACCCATTCTTTTCCCACTGCAATGTGTCACTTGGCATGAATTACAAGCCAGCAAGTTTCTGCATCCTAGACTGTAGTACTATATGTTAAAGTAAAATCCTTAATTTCCACTGCTTGAATTTTAAAAAAATATTAAAACTGTAGTGACCAAATACAAATCAAATATCTTATAAAAGAGAAGTATAGACAAAAGAATGATGGATATTAAAAATTAACTAGATAACTAACTTATACCGATAACTCATATCATCAAAGTAAATTTTTTTAAAAGATGGTCATGTGAATATTATTAATACTATTTAATATCTTTTTCTTATTCGCTCTTCAGTGTATTTTTTTATTAAAGGGAGAAATTAGATATTTTACTTAAAAGAATGGTATAAAGCCTAAATGGTTCTATTGGTTGTGAAGTCATTTTAGGTTCTATTGATATTTGAGAATTTCGATTATATTTTAAGTGCAAATCAAACTTCAGGAAAAGAAACAATTATGATAACACTAATTGTTTTATAAGTGTGTATGATTTCTTACACACCACTTCAAAAGGAATACAAAATTTAAGGGGTTTCTTTATCTTAATTGGGCACTTGAGGGACACTTAACATTAATTGCAATTGCTTGTAATAAGTAATACGAGTGTGCTATGTAGAAATCGGTTTTAATCTTAAAATTTATTTTACAATGAATTAAACAAAGATATTTAGTAGTTTTATAGAAATCTAACATTATTGAAAGGATGAAAGAAAGTTTTGCCACTAATGGTATTCCAACACATACTTGAGCAACGCAAATCTCAATAGTTAACCATCAGATACAAACATTTTGTTTATACTTGTGTTTGAGAAACATTAGGTTTTAGTCATTCTATTAGAATAATCAATTTGTTTTAAATGTCCACAGAAAAAATTCTGCTGGTTCCATACATTTTGTCAATCCCAAACACATCATTAAAGGGAAAGCAAGTGTTGAGAAACATAAAAGAGCATTTTTCAAATAAGTAAAATGGCAGGATTATTATATTTAAAGAAACAGTGTTCTTTTTTTTCTGGTGTTATATTAGGAACCAATTATTGCATACTTTTTCAATTTGTAGTGTAGGTGAATTGGTGTAGGTGAATTCTATAAGTACAGATTTGTGGAGAAATATTTTCTAAATAAAACCTCCAGAGGGATATTTTGTTTGAGGATCATAGTGGTTTCTTGAAAAGGACATCTGAAAATGTTATTTAGTGTAACATTAGTTGTACCTCAGCTAAAATGCGCTTTGTCTAGAAGTTGAGTTTATTTACATTTTCCATTTTTACTCTAAATATTCTGAGATATACTTATCTTGTGAAGAGTTACTGATTCTAGAAGCCATTTAAATTGCTTTCATTCATTAAAAATTAATTTGAATGTTTATAAACTTGCCTATAGTAGCACTTACTTATATTTGTTGAGGACGGCCGTTTCGGGAGATGTATCCGTACGGTCTGAGTTGATAATGGGGCACATCTCCCAAAACGGTCGTCCTCAACAAATACAGTCGGCGCAGCTTATTATGATCACGGTTAATGTTATCATTCGGTTATTGTTATCGTTTCATTGAAAAACAAACACGGACGTATATTAATACATTGTAATTAGGCCGCTTATTGTAATCATCTGTTCGCTTATTATTATCATTTAATTTCCCATTCAAAATCATATGCGTCAACGTATACTAGCATAGACCAAGTAAAAATGTCTACAAAGTAGTGTAAACAGCACGTGCAACACACAATGACGCCCAATTCATAGAATGTTTATTTTTAGAATGACAGAAATACTTTATAATGGTTTCAGCACTTAGCACAGTTCTCAGAATGTCTCCCTTACTCTTTGTTTACGCAAACCCCTAGACTCGCTGAATCGACCTTAATTGTTTGTTAACATTAGTTGATGTACTACTGAACCATTTACAGTACAGTCCTACTGTATTTTTTAACAGTGAATTTTTATGAACGTTTATTACAGTATTTCAGTGTGATTTTACATAACTTAATTTTTAAAGATCTTTTTCGTTTGTTTTGTAGAGGCTAGTGTCACTTGAAGTTTCAAAGGACAGTATAGCAAGATGTCCGAATCTCAAAAGAAACGACGCGATTTAAGTCTTAAACAAAAACTTGATATTCTAGATAGGTACAGTAAATTACCAAAAATGAGTCAAAGAAACCCTGCTTCTCAACTTGGCGTTTCTCAACCTCTCTTATGTAAAATATTGAACAACAAAGAAAAAATCTTGTCATTATCAAAGTGTAATGCAAATGTTGACAACAAAAGACATCGTTCTGGGAAGGATTCGCAAGTGGAATCAGCTTTGAAATTGTGGTTCAAAAATGTTCGCGAAAAAGATGCTCGAGTTGACAGCCCACTAATGCGTCTAAAAGGTGAGGATCTTGCCAAAAAAATAGGAAAACAGGATTTTAAAGCCACAAATGGATGGATCAATCGATGGAAGAAAAGGGAAAATATTGTTTACAAGAAAACGTGTGGTGAAAAAAGAAATGCTGATTTTGTTGGAGCTGAGGACTGGTTACAATACGAATGGCCATAGATTTTGGCCGAGTATTCTCCTAGCTGCATATACAATGCAGATGAAACAGGACTTTATTATCGTGCTTTACCCAGAACATACTTACTTATTTAAAAATGAAATTGCTAACGCCTGTAAAATATGTAAACAAAGAATAACTGTTTTGTGTTGTGTTAACATGGTTGGTCATAAAGAAAAACTCTTAATTATAGGTAAATCTAAAAATTCATGGTGTTTTCAAGGTATCAAAAAGCTACCGGTTGAATATCATTCAAACTCCAATGCTTGGATGACATCAAAAATTTTTAATGAATGGCTGACTAAATGGGATACCAGCCTCAAACGCAACATTATCCTTCTACTAGACAACTGCACTGCACATAATGACATAAGCACTACGCTAAAACACATCAAAGTGATTTACCTTCTGGCCAATACTACATCAATTATTTAGCCATGTGACCAAGGCATAATTAAAAATCTCAAAAGTTTTTATCGACGAGAGATGCGTGCTAGAATTATAGAAAATATGGATGAATTTCAAACCCTTACCTCAAATAAATTGGCTAAAAAAACTTCTTTACTCGATGCTATTCATCTGATAGCAAAATCTTGGAATGAAGTTTCTGAAAAAACTGTGAAAAATTGCTTTAGAAACGTGTTTTTTTTGTTGAAGAAAATCAAGAGCAAGCTACATCTGAGGAAGACTCTGAAGAGAACTTGAAGCCTTTCGATTTGTCCTTAAAAGAATATACTGAGTGGATGGAAGTTGACGATAGTATTGAAACAGCAGCAGAAATGACTGAAGACGATATTTGTGAGGTAGTTGCTTCAACATCAAAAGTTACTGAAGAAGAAGAAGGCACCGATGATGACAAAAATGATAAATGTGTACCGCAAAGATCTAAGCAGGAAGTTCACCAAACTCTTGAGATTCTAAGGCAGTCTGTTCAACAAAAAGCAGAAAATTTCAACAAACATTATGAATATGAACAATTTATAAACAATATTTTACGAGAAGACTACAGACAGTCATGTATAGAGGAATTCTTCGAGAAAAAGTAAATGTAAATTTGAAGTGTAAATGAGATTGAAGTGTTTTATAATGAAGTTTTATGTGTTAAAATGTTTTAATCAAGTGTTTTACGTAGTTCTATATATTTTTTTTCAATTATGCTACATTCAGTGTTTAAAAAAAAATCTACAGAGGAATAAAATAAACTGACATGAAATATGCCCACTAATTTTAACAAGTAGAAAACTAAATTACAGAAATTCTACTACTGTACATAAAACTGTCCGGAATAGCATCAAAATTTGGTAAGTACAGTTTTATTATAGTGTTACAGAATTAGAATTACTTAATGTAATGATAGGCTTACATATCGTTTAGAACAAACAGTTGTGGCAATAATACAGTGAGTTCAATGCAGTACGGCTGTAGACTACATCGCGATTAAGCGTTCGGTTATTGTTATCATTCGGTTATTGTTATCAAATATGCTTCTGACAAATATGATCACAATAAGCGGCGCCGACTGTATAAGCAAGTGCTACTATAGGCAAGTTTAGGAACATTCAAAAGTGTATATGAATTAATTTTTGTTTGATAAATACATGTTCAAACCAAATTACTTTATGCAGTCATTTTTACTAGATCCAGATTAAAAAAGGAGTGTATATATATGTGTATGTGTGTGTGTGTGTGTGTGTGTGTGTGTGTGCATGTGCGTGCGTGTGTGCTATAGTGGTATGCTAAAAGTAAATTCGTAATTTAATTTGTGGATTTAATTGTTCTTGATGATCAGCAAAGTTTAAACATTTCTATTAAACAAATTAATTAATTTAAACTTAAATTTCATTATGACTATCTACAATTGATTATAATAAAAGATATATATATATATATATATATATATATATATATATTTCTTTTCCTGGGGAAAAACCATCTCCCAATACAACTCAAAGACAAAAATACATACTCAAAGAAAAGTACAAGGAATTTTCATCTAGACAAATAATTGTCCTTTACTCAAATTAGAGTGAGAGATTGAATAGCAAACTAAATGCTACCTAGTGTAGAACTTCCTTGATATCTGATATGCCCTGAATAGGGTAATTAGATACATCTTGATTACTGCCTAAGTAGAGGTAACATTTCAATATAAAATATTCAAAAACAACTGAAACATGTATTTATGGTATACATATTATTATTTTTTTGTTCTTCTGTCAAGTATCTAAATTTTATATCATAAGTAAGTGTACTAAGTTTTATATAATTCTAATAAATTAAACCTTGAAAATTTTTATTAAAAATACTTCATTTAATTGAATTTTGTGATCTTTATTTATATTTTTATAAATTTCAGATGATGTGGATGCTGTTGTTGAAGACACTCGGCTTAAAATGATCCGTTTAATGCGCAGAAGTCCTGTTCAGAAGTAAGACCTGTTTACCAAAATTATTTTTTTAACTTGTAATATATAGAGTCACTGAAAATTTGTTTTTTTTCATACAAAAGTATAATTTGAATTGCATCAGTGGTATGAAAATATGTATAAATAATTTTTTATCAAGGACAATAATATTTTACTCTATAACTGAATGTTTTGTTAATTATGACCAATATAGGTAAAGTAAAAAATTGAAACATCTATAATTAATGATTTAAAATTTGTTTAAAATAACTTATTAGCTTTTAATTTATTTATTAATGTTTGTTTAATTAATATATGATTTGCCCTAAAGGGAGCTGTTTTCATATTTTTTTATGTGAAATAAGAATCTAAAAAATTTGAAAAACTGGCATATTTATGATTTTGTAGTTTCTGTTTTTACTCAAATATTTTTGACCACCCCATATATTCTTAGGGAAATTATTTATACCATCAGAATCATACATGGTTTAGGGCAGTGGTATGATTTAGTGCAGTGGTAAGATATTGTTCAGCATAGTAAAATGTTCGCTAAAATATCGTTCCTCAACAGAAATGTAGACTGCAAGCTATTTATGCAATTAGTTCCATGATATGCCAGAAAAAATTCTCAACTGGAAAAATCATCTATTGTTTAGCAGGAAAAATATAAGAGGTACTTCTTTTATTTGTAAGAGATGTTAGAAAGATTAACAATGTTAGTTGTTTAAATAAATCAATAGCAATTTGAATTAATGAGGAAATAAATGAAATATTGTTGCAAAGTGAAAAGCACTCTACAAGTTGAAATAGTTGTATAATATTCACAATAGTTGCAGTATCAGAGTAATGCCTTTTTATAAAATGTTCAGTTTGTCAGTGGAAAATAAATGTGATTTTTGAGTAAATCATGTAACACTGACCTTGTTTTCCTTCCTGTCGATCAAATTTTACTTTGCCTTTATATTTTTGTGTGGATTGATCATTGTGAGAGCTCTGTCTTAACATCGGTTACAAAGTTAACACAATCTCAGTAGCAATGGCCCTGAGATTTTAAATGGTTCCATAAACTGCGTTGTAGTTCCAAAAATCATCACACTATGGTTACAGTATTTTAGTTTAATGGGCTCTGAAGTATGTATTGGGCTGGTTTACGTTTTTTTTTTTGTTTCTTTCTGTGATAAGCAACAAGTGTTTTGACAGCGTAATTCGATGAATATTCTGCCTTGTGATAAAGTTCTAAATTATTTATTTTGTTCGTTTTATGTAAAACTAATCGAATAATCTTCCAACAGTTCAGATGTAGCTAAAGGAAATCACCTTCATGACTTGTAATGAGTTTTTAGAAAATGATGGATCAGACCAAGTGATGACCCCCTAGAACATAAAACAATGAGGTGGTACACAAATGTTTATGTGTATCGTTTAAATATTTATATTTAATTGACACTACTTGTTCAGTGATGCATTCATTATCAAAAAATGAAGTTTGTAAATACCATAGTAGATTCTATACCTTAATGTATGTTTATAAAATTCATGTATGTTACCTTGCCCACCTACATACTGCTAATTATAATAATACCAGCAATAATACTGGTCATAAATTTTGTTTATTCAAAAATTATTAAAACTGTATTAAAGTGCATCAGAAGAAATATTGTCAATGTACAAACATACTCTTTTAATGCTCAGTTTTTCCAGAGAGACTAGGATATGCTGTGATTTGATATTTGGACCTGTGTCATAAGAATTCAAAAAGTACATCTCAAATTGAAACAAGTTGTGTAAATATGTTGTTAAATATATGTTTATAAATAGATATTTTTAACTTTGATTTTAAAATTTTCAGTTCAATTTTGAATTTTGTTGATAATTTGTGTGATTGTGTGTGCTAATTTTTTTCTCAGTCCCTCAAAAAAAAAGAAGTTTTATAAATAGACCTTCCTTTTAAATGGGAAAATAAACAGTTGTTTATTCCCCTATAAAGATAGATTTTTATGCTAAAAATAGTTCTATCTTTATGGGTATATAATTGTTGCTTTTTCATTAGGAAATGGGTTTAAGACAAAAAAAATATGATATCTGTGAAGTATGGTATAACATATGATAGCCCAAACAATGTGCAATCCAACACTGACGTAAACCCGTTCCACTGATATTAACACATTTTTTCTAAACAATACCAGTACTGATTGGGAGTGTTAACATTTTGATATTGTTCCTTCATGCGTCAATAAAGCATGACGTCAGTATTAAGCATGTTTGTATTCTTGTCATTGACACTCAGAGAAGAGGATTTCTTTTGTGAATCTTTTCCAAACAGCTCCGTGTGTTCTGTTCCATTTTTAAAAGTGTTTGCCATTTTTATTTTCTGTAAGAAAAATCCATCATTACTTTTTCTATTATCTTGACTAAAATATAGTTATAGGTTGTAAACAGTTTTTTTTTTAAAGATACTAATATTACAATATCTTGAAAAAACTAATTACAACCTATGTAAACAAAAATATCCGAAACCACTAGCCAGTTTAGAATATTATAATGAGGGTAACAAAGCTAGGTTGATACACCCCTGAAAATTTTAATGAATTAACGTTAAAATAAAATAAAATTGGGCGGATATTAAACACTCATCAATCAAAAGCAACAATTTAAAAAATTTCAATTATACCATTGAGATCAGTATTATTAGGAAATTTTGTTAAGTGAATGAGGCCATAAATTGTTAAATAAATGTGGTTGACTTGCGAGTAAGGTACAACTATTTATTTATAAGGGCAACGTTTCAATAACGGGTGTGTTATCATCTTCAGGTCTACAATACATAAGTACACATATAAGCATATTAGTTTACACACATAAGTACATTATTGTGTACTTATGTATTGTAGGCCTGAAAACGATAATGTACCTGTTATTGAAACACTAAATAAATATTGAAACATACCCGCCTATATAAATAAATAGCTGTTCCTGACTCGCAAGTCAACCGCATTTATTTAACAATAATCTCTGTGAGTGTAAATGGGATTAATGAGACCATAAATTGTTCTACTTGATCTTGCAGTATTGTTGATTGCAATTTTTTGTGGAATTTCGAACTATGTTTACAAATTCCACTTGTCGCTGAAATTATAGCGAATATTGTTATTAACTGTTCACAAATGTTTGTCACTTTTTATCAAATCATTATACCTTATGTACAAGATTCAGTCTGTAATACGATAAAAGGTACTGTGAAATAATGTTTTTTTTTTTAAATAAGCCCAAGAGAACACTAGCAGGAATTAAACACCATAAAATATATAGCACAAACGAACGGATACAACCCAACAATGATTGACAAATTATACAACCGTCTAAAAAATAAACATAATAACCCAAATATAAACACACAAGATGACAATCCCATAAAATATTTATCAATACCATACAGATCATCCAAAACCCACAATCTAACCAACACATTATGAAAATACAACTACAAAATAGCTTACTCCACACACAACACTCTCAACAAACAATTTAAACCCATCAACAAAATCAACGACATTTACAACACCACTGGAATTTACAAACTAACTTGCATTTCATGCCCCAGTTTTTACATAGGCCAGACAGGGAGGTCATTCTACACACGTTACCAAGAACATATAAAAGCACTAAAAAACAATAACTACCAATCAAATTACCTACTATGTTCAAGATTCAGTTTGAAATATGATAAAAGGTACTGTGAAATAATGTTTTTTTTTTAATAAGCCTAAGAGATAATGAAAAGATACTTCATGTTTAATAAATTTGTTTTTTTTTTTATTTGAGGGAAACCCATAAAAGAGTTGTGATAGTTAGGATTAAGGTAGTGTGAATGTGAGAGAATCATGGTCCCAGTGTATAGGTTGCGATCCAAAGATAGTCCTGCTCTCTCTTGATATATAACCGTTATACCGACCTTTAATCTTAAAACCACATTGATTTTAACCTGTAAATAAAGTGCTGTGGCCAGTAAGAATAAAATTACATTTTATCACTTTAGAGCAATGACTTTTTAGAAAATTATAATTTATTAAAAGCTTTTAAACAAGTTTTTGCTTGAAGACTGTAATAAAACATTATGTTTTGTATTATATTTATATATAATTGCATTGTAGTATATTTGATACTTTAATTTATGAATAATTAAAATTATTCTTTATATTGTAAATTGAAGTCAAGTTGAGACATGGACTGGAAGATGGTTTCCAGATGCTGTGACGGAATCGCCTAGAAGTCAAGTAGGCTCTTCATATACAACTATATCAAAGTAAACACTGCTATTTTTTTTACTTTGAGGGTTTTTGTTTGTGGATACATGATTTTTATAAAATATGGAGACCTTGAAAAATTTGTTTCATTGCTTGCTGTATTGGGAATTTTGTGGTGGTTTAGATTATCATGTATTTTACAGTAATTATATAAGTCTATAAAGTACTAAAATTAAAATTGGTTTTAAAATGTATTGTATATTTCATTTAAGTAACATAACGCTGGAGTTACATTTGTAAATAAAATACAAAATTGCTTTAAAACCATATACCATTTATTGTATTTTGTGTTCATTATATTTTCTGTAACCGACTATAAGATTTCATTTGTAACTTAGATATTACCCAATTTTAATAAATTATAAGATTTAAATTTATTCATGGATTTTATTGTCTATGACAATCAGTAATACTTTAATCCTTTTATTGAAAACAAATTTAATGACTGGCCAAATTCTTTTAAAAACCTTATGAGAAAAAGGGTTCTTGATAGTTCTAAATGATCTTTGTCAGTGTCTTCGCTTGTCAGAGACATTGACTACGACCTGTTACAATGATTGAAAACATTTTGTCACTTAAAATATAAGTTTAGTAAGTCGTTAATTTCTTTAATAAAAATATTTAAAATTGATTCACAGTATAATCGAAAACTCAACCATTCCTATGCAAAGCTATATTTTTTTTTAATATATCACAAAATGCCAAACAAATTTTGAATTTAAAGTCTTCTTTACATAAGCTAACTTTTGTTCCCTTTCTTCTTGGAAAAAAATTAATTGAAAAAACGTGTTTCTAGGTTTGTAGTTCAAAATAATTTTCTGGGTGAGGTGCACAAAGGGCTAGTCTCCTTACTTTCACTTTCATCACTGTCACTTATGTTGGGAATCTCCATGTTAGTGCATCTTCATAATCACTGTCAATCACTTCACCTACTTTTGGAAATTACATATGCATAATTTGGATTCCAAAATTATAAAAATCTGAGTATCTGCTATAATAATATTCTGGCTTGTCAAGAAGATTATTTTGTCATTTTTAGTTTTAACTGTAGCAGATGTACATAATATTTCATTTCCCCCTATCCTACTGATATTTCCAGTCCATTCTTTCTTTTTTACCCAATTAATTTACTATGTTTCTCAGGTTTATCGTAGATTTTTAATTTGCTTTCTATCCATTACTGTTTCACTCATAATTATTCTTACTACTTTTATTTATCGTTTTACTAGTTGTCTATTTGTCCTTAGATATTAAATAGGACGGAGCTTAGTAAGTCTTCTTGTCCTATTTCCCTTTATAACAGTTATGTTATAACCTCTGTTAACTTGTTATTTATCCTTGTCTGGATCCTGTTATGATGTATATGTTTTAGATTATTTTGATGATATTCAAAGATATAGTGTTTATAACATATTCCAACTCCTTGTTGGCTAATGTACATCATACTCCTACCATTAGGCCTTACATGCAGTAACTCCAGTCTAGTCTGTCAGCATTACTGAGGAATATAAGGGAAATGTAGGGAAACAATTTGGGCTATGGCTCTCCTGGACCCAAAGCTATGATGACATGCACTATAAGTGTCAGTTATACAGAAGATAAATTATATATTTTAGTTGCATGCGGTTGAAACATTTTTGTATTATTGTAAAACAACAAAGTGGGATTTTCTCTTTTAAAGGTTTTGACGACCTCCCTTGTCTAAAATCTCAAATGAATTTAATTCTGCAATTCATTGTTGCCTCTTATCAGCTATTTTATATAATTTTTTTTACAATGAATTATTTTTTTAATAACATCTTATATAGTTGATTACAAATGTCAGAATTGTCTTGAGATTATAAATGTCAAAAATGTCTTGAGATTTTAAATGTTAGAAAAGTCTTTATTTGTGTTGGTACACAAAATTTTTTGGGGCAAAAATTTATTGATATTATATATAAATGATATTAAAGTAAAAAAATATATCTGGTGATGTAGAATGTTCTCAAGAATATGAGGCAAATTATAAAACTTAAAACTGACGTCCAAAAATTAAAATTTTGAAGAAATTGACATTTATCCTCATTTTACAATAGACATTAAAACTTATAAATTCTTTGCTTCTTATAAAACAGTGATTTATGTTATACTGCATTATAACCGCAAAATATCTGGTTAGGATAATTTGGTTACTAAACAAAACTCATAAGATGATAAATTTAACACTTTCATGCGAATAACAGGTGTGTTCATTTATTTAACACAGCCAGTGTAGATCAATGAATAACAAGCTAATTGTTTTGAAACTTTTCACAAATGTTCATCAGACATGTATTTTCTTCACCTAATTGCATTAACCAATATGATGCAATTTTTGTGCTCTTATCATGAAATATCGGTTTGGGATTTTTTTAAAGTCATACCATATAATTTTCATTTCTTTTTTGTAAGCTTTCATGTGCAATAACCAGACACATGACAATTAATTTTGCTGAATTATTTAATATGTTACATTTAGATCACCATAAATTTAAATTTAGGTTTAAATTAATAATGGAAATGAAAATAATGGGAATTAATATGCTAACAGTATTACTATGATAGATGTTGAATATTTCAGTTATATGTTACATGGTTTATAGTTAACCTGCAAAGGTTATGTGGATTCTAATTGTATTAATAAGAGGTATGTTTCAAAGAAAGACACGTTTTAGGAATAATACAAAACAAGAATTTATTAATTGTGAGTTCCAAAAATAAACAAAAATTGAACAAATGAAAATATAATGCTAATTACGCTCATGTTAAAATATTAAATCTCTTTGACTAGGAAGTTAACCAATTTGTACAATTAGTTAAATTGTGGTATAGATATGAGATATCGACTTGCAAGATTGTTTCCTTAATTAAATGTTTCATTATACTAAAAATTTCTAACATGTTTCATTATACTAAAAGAATCTAAAAATTGGTATTTAAAAAATAGAATTTTAACACCACATGCCTTAATCACATATTTAAAACACTTGGACAGTAACATGAAAATTTAAAATTTTCACTATTCGACCAGCTAAAACCGTTTGAAGTAAAAGATTGTACCAATTTATTGTATTACTTATCTGGAAAACTTATGTGGAGTTGATAATTTCTGTTTGTTCTTTCCGCTATGTTCCTGTTTAGATCGGCTTAAATGTTGCATTGAGATATGTAATTAATTAGTTAATTAATGCAAAAATTAAAAAAATTACATTCAGAACTCATTTTAAATTACTAGTATAAAAAATCTTTACTGAACATAACTTCTGTTTTAAAAGAAATTTCTATGGGTCATAATTGAAAAAATCCCCTCTTCCTTTAATTTAATGCATTTTAACAAGAACTTCTCTCTCCAAAAGCATATGGTTAAGTGGGGGCGATAATTTGTTACATGGCTACATTAACCGTCTGTACATCCCTCTGCGCCTTTCACCTAAGATGTTTGGATACATGTTTCATGGCTTGTGGACATTGATATCTTTACTGTTTTCTTTACATATATTATTAATGAACAAATTATTTAAACACAATTATTTAAATTATTTTTAATTAAGTGTTCCGATTTGTTTTTGAATGCTGGCGACTAATATTAATATTATTTTATTAAATAAAATAATGTTATAATATTACACAGGCAAAATAGAGACAAATTAGTTACTAGCTAACCATGTGTATTAATCCTTCATCAAGCACATACTGGAAGGTACCTGCATAGTAGTAAATTTTACCTTATAAAATACACAAGAGTATGCCAATCTTGAGCTTTGCCTACTTTACAAGCCATGAAAAAACTCACGAGTTACTTTATTTTCTAGGAAAAACTCATGATCTATTTTGTCTGAGTTTATTCAGTTTTCCAGTGAGTTTCCAACCAGACTAGAGGTAGCATCCAAATGTGCCCGATTAAGAGCCTGTTTATGTGAAAGTAACTTTAACTTGTGCCCGATCGTGTTATGGAATTATAGTACATAATTGTGTAGAAATGTATGCCATATTATAAGACTATTTCTGTGTTTTATGACATAAGAAATCTCGCTAGATATTTTCAAATATTTATTAATAAAGTTGCTTGTTGTAATCAACTTGAATTCACTGATTAAACTGTAATTAAATAATACTTAACTAAGTGAATACATAAGGGTTTACTTGCAGTCATGTTTTGAAACAATCATTCCTTTTACGAAGCAAAGCCTCTTTGTAAAATCATTAGATTATTTAAATATATTTGAAAAAGAATATTATATATACACAGAATGAACAAATAAATGTCAATTAAAATATGCCCACTTTAGCAGCGATGAGTCAAGCCCAATTTTTGGATTGATGGTAGCAAAAAGTTTTATTCAAACCCTTTTCGTTACTAAGCAAAATGTTTTTCCTTGTAGTGCCACTAATAGCATTGTAGAAGTTCCTGGTAAAACACCCTTCATTCATTTGATCTATGAATGAATCAAAAATCATTCCTATAAATTTTCGCAGCAAGTTGACAAAAAACGTCTGAGTAAAACAAAAACATTATTGCTCTTTGTCAGAAACTTTATTATTTGTCTACGTATAATTATTTTCTATAATTAAAGTTAAGATTTACTAACTAGTTTTGTACTAAGTTTTTATAATGGATTCATAAGCTAAATATATGCCATATAAACTTAAAAGGTTGTCAAACTTTTATTTATCATAACAGCCATTTAACACATCTAAACAGTAAAAATACTGTAACAGACTTTCAGTTTTCTATTTTCATTCTCATGAAACGTAAGAGAGTTTCCAAGATAATGACATTTTGATGCTACATCTATGTTAACGTAATTTCTTTTTATCACAAAAGAGAATGTCATTTTAATCAGACAAAACTACAAAAAAGCTAACATTTCAGCTTAGGTGATGTTGTATCAGAGTACATTATAACCAAATTCAACTCTATTTGTTTTCATCTTCAATAATACAGCTACCAATATGCACTTACACATGCTAACATATAACAATATGTAAGCACTTGCCTGTAGTAGCACTTTATATATGTCAGCGAAACCGCAATTTTGGAAAATGTCTTTTTTTCCACTTCAACTAACTCATGGTGTTTTAAAGGATATGTTGAGGGTTGGAAAACTATATTAGTTGGTTTTAAGACAGTTTTGGGGGAAATATCAAATTGCATGAGTGTATTGTAATATAAATGGGTGTTGAGTATGTGTGTTGGGTTTAATTTGAAAGTCTCATATACTTTATATGGCGGGTTGTTCAGAACTAGTTATTATTTAGTTATATTTAAATTAAATTTTATTTGCAGTTTTTGTATTGTACATCTTGAGGTTTTTGTATAAATTATACTATTTTGCATTAACTTGGCATAAAACAACTACTCTATGAACAATAACACAACACAGAACAGAAATACACCACAGACTCATACCAACACAACACACCTGAGCAACAGTCTTGTCAGTGATTCTCAGCATTGAATAATGCGCTGATCTAGTACTAAATGAGTCTGCTGAATAAATCAGTAAGTAGTAGTTTTTTCCAAGTTAATACAAAAGTAGTATAAATTTTATTTGTTTTCTGTTAGTTTAATACAAGCACATTAAGAATATAATTTAGTAAATGTTTTGCAAATATTTATTCTCAAGAATGACATTTTTTGCTTTACACAAGCATTTTAAAACTACAAATATATTTAAAATGTGCACATATATCTAAAAGCCAACAATTTATAGTTGTTTAAAATTAAAGATTTTGTAAAATTAAAATAACTTCTTTAAACGTATTAACAAATTTTATTCAACTTATCTCTACCCGTAAATATATAGTAATGTTTTCCTCTGATAACTTTAACTATGTATAATTAAGTCATCATCAATGTTTATCATCAACTTATATCTCCTACTTCCTAATTCCTCCTGTCTTGTAGGTGGTAGAGGAGGTGTCTATTTACAAGGCACATTATGTCTACTTTCTAGGTAGTAGATGTGGGAAACATTTACTAGAGAAAAACAACATCCTTTTTATTTACAAAATGTGAGTGTTTAGGCCTAAAAAAAGAAGTATACTTGTTTCCTGTATAACAACTTAAAAAAAAGGTTTGGAATAGGTTATTTGTTTTATTTATCATCAAAAAAAGAAAGTGGAAAAAGATGTAAATACTATTCTAGAAAGAAATTTGTAGGCCTTATTCTTAATTTATATATCCTAATAATATCAAAATCTTGTTGCTGTTCATGACGAGCTGGTTGTTAATTACTTATTACACTTTTGCTATTACTTACGACCAGACTTTTTGTTAACTAAAGGTTGTTAAATTGTTAACTTACACTTGGAGGAAACTTGGTAAGACAAAAATGTTTCCTCCAAGTGTAAGTTAACAACTAAACAACCTTTAGTTAACAAAAAGTCTGCTAGCAAGTAATAGCAAAAGTATAATAAGTGCCTTAATAATATTGAAAATATGATTTAAAGTTTAAAAAAACATGATTTTTACTTTTTTCTTAATATAATTTGTTAATAAATTTAAATTTGAGGTTGAAAATTAGAATATTTGTAATATATCCCTTCTGTTACTTATGCTATATTAAATGTAGTTGTATTTTGCAATAAAAAAATTTTGCGCTTTTGAAGGATGTAACAAAAATACTTTTTGTAAAAACTGTCGTTTTTAAAAGTCCTACATATTTACATAAGACAAACATAAAATAATTTTTATTCACTATAGAGTTAACATGCTTTATACTGCCTGTAATTTCATTGCTGAAATTATATATAATTATTTTATATAATATTTGAAATTTATGCTCCAGTAAAACACTGTTTTGAGTTCTTAAGGTAAAAATTAAACCAATTTACTACATTAAACACGTTTCTGTATATATTGTTTAAGAAATTCAGAAGAAAACTGGACAGGAAGATGGTTACCTGAAAAAGTCACTGAACCCCCTCGGCAAAAGACCAATAAGATGCTCCCAGACAACAACATGTGGCAGATGATTAACAATACGTGTGACGATGGACATGTATGTAATGTAGAACTTATTAAAAGTTTTTCTTGTCTTTTTATCTATCTGATGAAGTATCTTGTTTCAGTTGTAGTTGTCTCTTCTCTATAAGTCTCATGTGTTAAATATTTTTCCTATATGTTGGAAAAGTCAGTTTAAAACTTCCTTCCAAGTTAAAGGTTTAAAATTGAAGCTGTTATCTTTATTCTGAGTCAGGTTAA
Source organism: Prosapia bicincta (assembly GCA_036971475.1). Taxonomy (NCBI): domain Eukaryota; kingdom Metazoa; phylum Arthropoda; class Insecta; order Hemiptera; family Cercopidae; genus Prosapia; species Prosapia bicincta. The sequence continues at coordinate 236,320,307 of JBAIZL010000001.1, read as the reverse complement.
GTTGCAGATACGTCAGTTACAAAACTCCATGACTTTTAATGGATTTTCAGAATTCCTTGGATTTATTGAAATGTATAATTGTAGTTGTTTTTTACCCATTGTTTTAAATACGTGAATCTCTGCTCGCCTTTTAGTCTCAACTTATGATTATCTCACATTATTATTCTTATGTTTTTGTAATTCAAGAAGCAATCAGTTCACTTATAACTATTTTGAGGTTTTTTTTTTTTGTTAAAGAAGGATATATTTATTTTTAATATTAATTAAGTACCTAAAGTATTAATAAATAAAAGTCAACCTTACACACTAATATTATTAATTACAAATTTATAAACAATATTAAGATTGTTCACATCGCAAATAACTTACTATCAAAATATTTCTTATTTTATTACAGTAAATTTGTTTACTTTGATTCATAGAAATATGAGACTTATCTTAATTCAATGTAGTTTAAAATGATAATACAGTAGAACCCCTCAAATCCGAACCCCCACAAAATCCTAACATGATTTGATGAATTAATTAATTTATTTATTCATTAATTTTATTTAACTGTAATGCCTTTTCTTGTATTAATAGGCCACTAATAGGAACTCCTTTCTGCCTCTCTTGTGTAAACTATAAAAATACAACCTCGTTAATTTTTTCATTCACAGAAACTTCCGCGTGATGGCGTTGTTCCAAACACTTTTAACTTGTAGCACTTTAAAACTATTCAATTTTTGATACAGAAATATGTAATGAATGCTCTAATATTGTTTGTTAATAATCAAACGCACTTCTGTCAAATGCAAAATACACAGCAAATCCGAAATCCAAACTTTTCCGGCAAATCCAAACTTTTCCAAATCCGAACAGGCTATAGCCCCAATTAGTTCGAATTTGAGTTGTTCCACTGTAGTTATTTTAAATAAATAAAACGTCCTAACCACAAAAAAACTTTTGATTTAAATGCTTAATTGTACATTTCTATTGGAAAGCAATCATCTTCAGAGGAAATTATTATAATAATAACTATTCTATAGAATAAATACAGTTATTCTTGTAATAAATTGCTCTGAAGATGATTGCTTTCCAATCGAAATATAAATAAGGATTTAAATAAAAGTTTTTGTGGTTAAAAGGTTTTATTTATTTAAAATACAATAAATACACCACAACTGGTCCAAGTTGTTAATAATAACTAGTAAAAAATATATTTCTTAAAGAATTGTTATAAAGTGATTTAAACAATCGTATAAATTATAATATTGGCATAACCTTGAAATAAATCAATTTAAATAAATATTGGACTTAAATTATTTACATCATTCTATTAGAAGTGATAGGTGGCACTATGCATTAACATCAAGTGTACCTTTTGTGTTAATATTTACTCCTAGGTATTGTAAGTAATGTTTTAATTGAGATAAATAGTAAAAACGAAGTACTTATACATCATGTCTGATATTATATTTTTTCCGATATTCTTCCTTCTTTCCCTGGTAATTGCAACATTATAAATTTGTTACTGGCTAATATCAACAAGATAGAAGCAAGACAACATCCTTAGGCTCAATGATATATGTATACAATACTTTAATGTCCCATACATGGTTGTTTCTTCCTATATTATTGAAAGTTTTAGGCAATTACGAGTATTTATTTAGTATCATATAATTCATTTTATTCTCTATAAAGATTTTGTTTGTTCCAGACAAACCTGACTGTTGACTGGGATTTGTCTCCAATCAACTATACATGTTTTCATCCCTCCAAAGTGTTCTTACCTGATCCGTCTTTGCAGGGTATCATTGAGAGAGACTATATACCTAGTGCATACTCGGTAAGTTTTTGTTGTTTAACGCTTTTAAGACCATCCATTTTTGTCAAATAGCACGCGAGAAAGACCATGCCATTTTGGCGGTTTTTGTAGTACATATTTTAATGTTGTGTAGATGCCATATAATTACAGATAGAAATCTGATTTTTGTGTTATTCATTCCATAATTACTTAGGTTATATAATATTGTTATAAATCATTCATTTTCAAAGATTTTCATACATAGAGTTAATAAATCTTACTTACCATAATCAGTTTTCTTGATTTTTCAACTTTCCCAGCATATAAAATCTGAAAAAAAATCCTTTCACCTTGAAACTCTCACTCATTAATTACTAAGAGGTTATCTACATATGTTGTGAATTACAATTGTCTACACTGATACTTACTTTTTAAAATTTTAGTCTATGTTCACTACCATCATTATGAGTCTGAATATATCTATGCCTACATTGTTCTATATTTGCACTATATTTTTATTTACAGTCTGTCTATTTACCTATATTATTTCCTAAAATCTATGAGGATCCTATAATATATGTGAAATGAAATTTTAACAAGTATGTTTTGAGATGCATTGCCCATGAAGTTCCTTATCACATCGTACATATACAGTCTGTGATTGTTTTCTAGTTCCCGGCTTTGAACAAATAACCTGCTTCACAAAACGTTTTCACCAACATAAAAAAACAAAAATAGAAAACAACAGTGTGTGTTATTTTCTTGTTAATTTTTAACATTCTTTGAAATGTTACTTGTAAAGTTTTATCCAATATACCTACATAGACAAGATATTCATATTTTGTTACCATATTTTTCAAATTTATAACAGTGAATATATGAGTATGTAAGTCTTCTTTCTTATTTCTTCACATTCCAATGAGCACTTCTTTTTCATCCTGTCTATTAACGTCACTTTTTTAAAGATTTTTATTTACAAGTAATGAGCAGGTTTTTATTTGGTGTGGAATGCTAAATTTGTTATAGAAATCAATAAGCAATTAACATTGCTCAACATAGTAATAGAGCTTTTCTCAGTGCCTTTGCCAGTCAACCGATCTTTACTTTCAGCATACCTTCATACTTATCAGTAGTCTGTAAAAACCACTTACCAAGTAAAATTTTGGCATTTTCTCTTGAAATAATTATGAAATTGAAGCCAACCTCTCAATTTGTGTACTTGGGTAATGGATGCACTTAGTAATAGTTATTTTCATGTTTAATAAATATTAGTTATCTTCTTGGAACAATCAGCTACATAATTCATTTTGTTAAGTTGGATCACAAAACTTGCAGGAGTTGCAGGGTGATGAGATGAAGTAGGTGTTTCAGTATTTATTGTTGGAGAAGGAGTAGGACAACCTTAAAGTGACAGTAAATTTCTGACTGTGATAAATTTTAAACAATGGCAGATTGTAAAGTTGGAATTTTGTTACGTTTCTGGAGTTTGTTCAGAGGTTTAGAAGTAGTATGAAACACCAAAACTGAAAAGGTTTTGAACTCATTAGATTTCACATCCTTCCATTTTATATTTCTATAACTTTTCACTGTGATTTTTGGTCCACAATATATGCATTTGTAAATTGACATATTGAATCAATAAAAACTTGATTAAAAATATAAAATCAGTCTGTAGATTTCAGGAATAGGAACAAGAAGTTAAAAATAAACAGCTTTCATATGCAGTGTAACATTTTACAAAGATGGAGGGCATTCAAGATAATTTTCATCATTTCCTGCTCTTTCCGAGTCGGGTTCAGAACTAATGTTGTTACTTTCAAACTGTCTTTCAGTGTTATATTGTAAATATATATTGATGTACAGGTTGTAAAAATAAAATAAACAATAAAAATTACTATATTCACACTGTATAAACAATAAAACAATGCTATTACTGTACCCACAAAACCCACAAGATCATAAATAAAAAATGGTGCACAAACATTTATCGCTTGACTCCCTACAAATGGAAAACATAAGCAACTTCTTTTCACAAGAACTGAGGACAGACTGAAAGAGTGAATAATTGTGAGTAATATTACCTGGTCTCAAATTTCTTGCCCAGATGATTGATTGAGGCGACTACGTGGAAAATTTGCATCATTATTTATAAAAGAAACTAAAAATAATTTAAATATAAGCAAGTTGTTTACAAGTTATGGCAAATATAAATTTGGTTATTTGACTTTTATTGTTACATAATAACAAAGTTGTACAACAAAAATATTGGAAAGAACCCCAATACCACAAAAATAATCAGAAATAACAAATAAAACAAGTTACTTATGATTAAACCCATATGTACATTTCGATGACCATGTCATCATCATCAGAGGGTCTTATTACTAAATTACAATCTAGCAAACAAGAAGTTACAAACATCACTATAGTTTGTAACTTCTTGTTTGCTAGATTGTAATTTTGTAATAAGACCCTCTGATGATGATGACATGGTCATTGAAATGTATATACGGGTTTAATCTTAAATAACTTGTTTTATTTGACATTTTTTATTACTTTTGTGGTGTTGGGGTTCTTTCCAATATTTTCATTGTAATGTATTGTACCACTGTGCTCTTGATATTGTTTGGTAATAAAGTTGTAGTTAATCAATATTTTAAGCCAATGTTATTCTTTTTGGGTTTTTTTTCAGGCTAGACATATTTGTATGAGTTCAAGGATAGAATATTACAATCCACTGCCGACTTTGTAAGTAAATGAAGTTATTTAATATCAACAGAATTTGTTTTTTTAATGTACTGCATTGCTTATTAAATATTTAAATTAATTTTTGTTCCACAAGGACTGTTTTTCAACTTTCAAAACGCCATAAAATAAAGACAAATGAATATAAAAAATCTGTTTCATTACTAAAAGTTAAGTGCACTTGTTACTTTTTTACATAATTACCCTGATGACTAGGCATTTGTCATACTTGTGGACAAAAGGTGTCAATCTGTGATAAGTTGATCCAGGTTAACATCTGTCTTTACAATGCTTATGCAATGTAACAGGTGGTTGAATAGTTTCAACAGAACATTTTCAATTACCATAAGGTCTCACATGGTGTTGATTTATTTCTATATTTTTTCCTGAATTATAGAAATAGCTAGAAGGTTAGCACATACAGATTAATTAATAATTTCAAGAAAATGCTAAGACTCATTTAAATTCATTAGCGGCAACAGTTTTTGAAGAGGGTATTAAAAAGGTTGTCCACAGGTATGCCAAATGCCGCAATCGTCAAGTGATTACATTGTGTTGCAATTTTATACATATATGACTGAAACAGAAGGTAGTCAAGAGATGTGGTTAAAAAGTGATTGAATTACCATGACATTCTATACAAAATTGAAGTCTAGATGTTTGATAAGATGCATTCAATCTATGCTCAGAATCTAATTTTCTTTACTATTTTTCATAAATTTAATACTCATTCCTGTTATGATAATTTAACCAAAAATCCATTGATAATTATCAACCAATGCCACTCACTACTTAAGAAACGTCAAATGAAAAAAAGTTTTTATTTGGAGTTTATAACATCATAAGAACTCCAAATTTTTCTTTTCAGCACCAACAATACATATTTCAGTCAAATCTATCTTAATAGATAAACCTTCCTGACATATAGCCCTTTCTGGTAATTTTTTTAGTGGTTTTCCTATAAATTTGAAATAATTCCTGTTGTTTTACATTTTTTGAAACAAGGGTTGTCCAATTCACTAAATTTAACAACTCTAGTGATATTTTGTTGAAATAACTTACTCAGATCATTCATTTCATTTTTATTCTTAAAGTTAAATTTTCATCTTCAAAATATTTTGATCACTTTTAGTTTATATTACTCCTTTAATTTGAAAGTAAGTGACTAATTTCCTCATCTACATATAGAAATATCTTTAAGTCAGGAAAACAATAGAATTTCTCTTTGAATTTTCTTCTTTCAACGTATTGTTAATTTTTTTGAAAGCTTGATTTTCAGTCATTTTTACTATTTTCATTCTTAAAAACTCTTTTTTTAGTACTAATTAACTCTTTAAACGTTTTAGTCGAATTTGTAACTTCTACAATTTATTTGCAATCTGTATAGAATTTTGGTATAACTTAATTATTATTTCAAACAAATTTTCTGTAGTTGGTTAAAGTCAATTTTTTTAAAATAAGGATGTATCAGGACAATTTAAAAATTAGTTAAACTTGTATAAAACAACCTTTTTAGTAAAACTTTTATTACAAGTAATGTTACAAATAACAATTGGAAATAATGTCAAAATCAAATGTCTCAGTTTGATATAAAAAAACCCTAATTTGTATAGATAAAATCAACCAAGTTTTAAGAAACATAATAGAATTTAAAATGCTAATAGTTTTTGTTTAGTGTGGTAGTCTTCAAAGTTGGTGTTTTTTGTGGAAGGGGGTGGCTTGAACAGGTCTTACAGATATCACGAGTAAGAGGTTGAAGGCCTCTCTTGATGTATAGAACTAAGCAGGCCCACTTTTTGTCCCTTATATTCAAGAAACATGGGCACCCTTTTTCTTGTTTTTAGTCTTCTTAGCCACTTTGTTAGATACTAAGTCCGGAACAATAAATCTTTGAAAGTTTTTGAAGTATTTCTGGGTTTTATGGTATATAATATAGGAATTGACAAGTGTGACCTCTTCAATCAAAAGAAATATTTCTTGTACAATTTTTTTAAAATATAAATTGATATCTCAAAATAAAACGATTGCTCAGGTCCAGCCGGCTCGATGTTTTATGTAATTTAAAATGGCATTGGATTTGGCAATACTGGTATTAGGCCAAATACTGGGAGCAGATGTCTTTTACTTTTCACTTTCTTTGCTTTTGGTACTTAGTAAGTATACTATTGTTTACTAGCACCAAGAAATTAAAAATAATTTTTTTTTTCTCTAGACATAATCTTTGACTTTTTTAAAAGTTTGGTTCTCGGTTTCTTATTTTTAAATTCCTTCTATTAGCTCACACTCTCCTTATATATATCTTGTACACATTTTCAGTTGTTAATAAAATATCTTTTTATTCATCCAATCAAGTTCAAATACTTTTTTTAAAACATATAGTAGATAACAATTTATGTTAATACGGTGTTTTCAAATTTTTATTCAATAATTAAATTATAAAAATTTAGGGGATCTAGGTCGGATTCGAACTGTGTATTTTCATGTTCGAAGTCTAGCGCTTTGCAGTGTATGAAGTTTTCTCTTGCCCCATCTGGTTGTCATCGAAATCTCCATTGTAAAACCTTAAATTGTTGCCATGGTTACCACACAATATTATAGATAACGATGTATGATTAAAAATTAGTGAAAAGGATAAAATAAACAAACTGGATTAACGGTATTTAACCTTGTTTCACAAACAGACAATGAGAAAGGAAAGCGAAAAGAAACTACAACACAATGCTGGCAACAAAAAAAGAGGGAGTATAAATGGTAAACAAAGTACTATTAAGTTTTTTTAATAGTACTATTAAGTACTTAAAGTACTATCAAGTTGACTTGAGTAGGAATCGTCTTTAAAAAAATATATTTCTTGTTTAATATCCAGTTCAGTTTGGTATAACAGTGCTTGTCAAATAACGTTATAATTTCAAGATGTCTGAAGCTAGCTCTAGACTTTTGTAACACAATCTCCATAAATGTGTAACTTAGTAGTTGGGTTGTCTTTTATGAATAATGTTTGAGTTGTTAAATTAGGAAATAACTGTAGCAATTTTCTGAACCCAATAAAACAATAAAAATTTATTCAAAATTTTTGAGGATTTAAAACTCTAAAACTTATTTTTCCTTTGTACAAAGTAGTTCTTTCATCTACTGCTACAAAATTGCCAGGTCTGTACAGGCGCGTATCCAGTGACTTGCTTTGGGGGAGGGGGGCGATTAATGCATTATATATATATATATATATATAATATGTGTGTGTGTGTGTGCGCGCGTGCGTGTATGTAAAAACATAGAACAGAAAAAGTTCTTTCTACACTTGCGTTTGAAATCGGTAACGTGATAAAGATTCGTAGCAAATTAGACTTTTTAATAAATAATTATTCCAGTTTCGATAACGCTTATGGCTAGAGAATATTATTAATTTCATAATAAGCTATTATTATAAAAATGGTTTATTAATTAATATAAGTAGTTATTCTTCCAACACGAACAATTCCGGAGTCAACTGCGAATATTACGCTTGCAAAATTACGTATTGAAAATCATATGTTCGAAACTAAGCATCACTAGCGCTATCTGTTTTTTAAAACGTTTAGACGTTTACGAGGGTATGCCGAGAGAACGTGTCACATTTTTAAATTAAAAATTAAAATTTTATTTTTTATTTACAATAAAAGACGAATTAACTTAAGTAAAAGTCTAATTTAATAGAAAGTCCTAATTTAATAATATATTGTCGATTTTTAACCCTAAGTTCTTGAGGGTTGGGAGGGGCTATCGCCCCATCGCCCCCCCCCCTTGGATACGCGCCTGGGTCTGTAAAATAAATTACAAGCTGATTTTAAAGGTGAAGGAGAAAAACTTTCACACTCTCCTTGTCATGGTCAAAGTGAAGGTTCTAAAATATGTCAACAATTCTCGTGAAAAATTACAACAGAAAAGTTTCTACTACAAGTTACCCAGCTGCTTGAAGAATAAGATTCAAGATTAGCTATAAGTATCAGTCCCATATTTATTTTTCCTAAAAAGATCTTCGATCAAAAACAAACAAGTAATATAAACACAAATTTGTTAAAATCAAATCCTTTTTAGGTTAACAAAGAAATCTTTTATTTTAGTTACGTTTTACTAAATAATTACACACAATCATAAAGTAAAAAATCAATCAATTGTAATTATAAAGTAACATAACCTATAAGTTAAAAGAACCATATAACCTATGCCATAAAATCAGCTGTTTTATGAAGTCATATGTTACCACTTATTTTAAATTAAATGGGATGAATTAACTATTTTGAATACCTTACCCTTTGTAGAAAGTTTTTCTTCCAAATAAAATTATTTAATGACAATTATAATTAATATTTGAAAAAAACTGTATTAACATCAAGTGTTGTTGAATACAAGTTTAAAAAATATATTTTAATTTGAGTAGATTAATAGAAAGTATTTTATGAACAAAATATTTAGAGAGAGGGTGAACTAATAGAAGGAATTAAAAAATAATTAATAGGAGGTGTATTTAATGCAAAATTACTTGATAAATTTGGTCCTGTATTTACATTATACAGAGGAATAGTAGGTGGTGGGTCAGGGTCATTATTAGTCACAGTTGTCTAGCTCGAGTCACCCTGTGGGAAAATTCTTGTCTTTGACTTAAGTTTAGATTTACTTGGTTATATGATCACGTCAGTATGTGTTGGCTCAAAGGCATTATCCAATCTATCTGTCCAGTCCTGATGATCACGTCAGTATGTGTTGGCTCAACGGCATTATCCAATTTATCTGTCCAGTCCTGATGATCACGTCAGTATGTGTTGGCTCAAAGGCATTATCCAATCTATCTGTTCAGTCCTGATGATCACGTCAGTATGTGTTGGCTCAAAGGCATTATCCAATCTATCTGTTCAGTCCTGATGATCACGTCAGTATGTGTTGGCTCAAAGGCATTATCCAATCTATCTGTCCAGTCCTGATGATCACGTCAGTATGTGTTGGCTCAAAGGCATTATCCAATCTATCTGTCCAGTCCTGATGATCACGTCAGTATGTGTTGGCTCAACGGCATTATCCAATTTATCTGTCCAGTCCTGATGATTACTTCAGTATGTGTTGGCTCAACGGCATTATCCAATTTATCTGTCCAGTCCTGATGATCACGTCAGTATGTGTTGGCTCAACGGCATTATCCAATCTATCTGTCCAGTCCTGATGATCACGTCAGTATGTGTTGGCTCAACGGCATTATCCAATTTATCTGTCCAGTCCTGATGATTACTTCAGTATGTGTTGGCTCAACGGCATTATCCAATTTATCTGTCCAGTCCTGATGATCACGTCAGTATGTGTTGGCTCAACGGCATTATCCAATCTATCTGTCCAGTCCTGATGATCACGTCAGTATGTGTTGGCTCAACGGCATTATCCAATTTATCTGTCCAGTCCTGATGATCACGTCAGTATGTGTTGGCTCAAAGGCATTATCCAATCTATCTGTCCAGTCCTAATGATCACGTCAGTATGTGTTGGCTCAACGGCATTATCCAATCTATCTGCCCAGTCCTGATGATCACGTCAGTATGTGTTGGCTCAAAATCATTATCCAATCTATCTGTCTAGTCCAAAATCACTGGCAGCGCTGAAACCATTTGTTTATGTATAGTAGGGTGGGCCGAAAAAACAAAAATTATTTTTTTTTCAAGTCGTAATAAATAACTTAACTGCGGAAAAGTTGCGAATGTATGAGACTAAAAAGGGGTAAAAATTTAAAAAATATCGGTTTATATCTTCCGTTTGCGCATGAGCCATAAAGTTTGCCGAAATTTGTAAAAAACATATTTTTTACGATATTTTTTAACAGTTTAAATTTAGCGTTAATACGTTTGTAATAGCTCAATTTCTAATTCTTAATAACCATATTAACTAAATTTAACCATGTTATTAAAATCTCTTAACATTTTCCGTTCGTGCATAAGGCATAAAATTAGTTAAAATGTGACAAAATTGCATATTTCATACACGTTAAATCTTTCGTATTAAATGTTTTTCCGAACGTAATTGTTCAAATTGTGCCGTATTATAATCATTGATAATGTATTTCTAATATTACTGTAATCTTACCATCTTCCGGTCGCGCAACACCTTTATCATGGCTCTACATAAGAAAGTTATAACAAGAAAGGTATTTGACTGCCCTATATTTGGATCACCAAAAGAGTTGCCATCTAATAAGCTACCCACTAGTGAGGATGTGCAGCGGTGTTGCTGAACAGAGCAGCAAAACAGAATATTCCGATTGAAGGCCTGTACTTTGATGGAAGGAAGGACGACACTTTAGAGATAGAAGTAGCTCATTCCAAACGATTTCGCAGAATGAAGAAAGAAGAGCACATCTCGTTAATTCAAGAACCTAGTTCAGAATATATCGGACATGTTGCTCCAACCTCCGGAAGTGCTGAACATATTGTCACATGTACTGTTTCTTATCTGTCTAGTCGTGATATTTCTCTTGATAGACTAATTGTTATTGGATGTGATGGCACTGCTGTAAATACCAGTTTGAAAAGTGGAGTAATTCGCTGCATCGAAGTACATTTAGGGAAACCGTTACAATGGGCAATTTGCCTCTTTCATTTCAATGAGCTCCCATTTAGGCATTTGTTCCAGCACCTAGATGGTAAATCAGCGGGACCAAAATCCCTTAAAGGACCGATTGGAGAAAAGCTTATTGACCGTGAAAAACGTCCAGTAGTTGCATTCAATAGTATTGAGTGCCAAATACCTACAATTGACAGAAGTCAACTAAGCAAGGATCAGCAATATCTGTTTGATATTTAATTTGCAGTACATTCAGGGATCTGTAAAGAAGACTTGTCCGTACGAGATCCTGGCCCCTTGTCACATTCTAGGTGGTTGACAACAGCAAATCGGAACCCTCAGGTTATACTTAAGTGAAGAGAATCCAACTTCTGAGCTCAAAGAAATTCAAAGAGTTCAATTTAAATTGAAATCATACATGCCCATGTGGTTCAGTATAAAAAATAGTAACAGCTTTACAGATGGACCAAAACTTGTACACCAATCAATACAAACTACAAGGTACCTGCCTGAAGAATTGCGTAATGTTGTTGACCCTGTTATTGAGCGTAATGCCTTTTTCGCCCATCCAGAACATTTGATGTTGGCCATGACACAAGATAACAGAAAACATATAAGAGAGCTTGGACTTCACAGAATTTTGAAAGCTAGACAGCTAGATAAAACTAGATCTAACATTAGAATATTCAACCCGCCAAAACTAAATTTTGAATGTCGAGACTATTCAGAAATAATTCATTGGTGTGACATGATTGAAGACTGTGACTTATCTTCTCCTCCATTATTAAAAGATATAAATGGTGATGAAATAACATCAATTATTCAGAGTGATTCAGCCCATAACTGGGATGTAACATTAAAGTCATTTCCTGTTCATACACAGGCAGTAGAAAGACGTGTAAAACTCGTAACAGAAGCCGCTGGAAAAGTTTGCGGAGCTGAGAATTGCGACGGTTTCATTAAAACAACATTGTTATCAAGGTATGCAATGCTGGACTTTACACAGAAATCACAGTTTAAAGTGCTTTCTACTATTTAATAGCAAAAAGTTCTTAAAATAATACAAGATGGACATGACATATTGTCGAATTGAAAACTTGCATCTCGTAAAAAAATTGGTTTTTTCTATATAAAGTTCTGAAAATGATATGTTTAAAGTGTGTTTAAGTGTTCTCAATACAAGTTCAACAAAATGTATATGTGAGTATTATTTTCATTCAACTAAACTCTAATTACGAAAAATTAAACGTGTATGAAAAGAACTTTATGGCTCATGTACGAACGGAAGATGTATACCGATATTTTTTAAATTTTTACCCTTTTTTAGTCTCATACATTCGCAACTTTTCCGCGGTATTACGACTTGAAAAAAATAATTTTTGTTTTTTCGGCCCACCCTAATGTTTAGTATGCCAGAAGTACAATATCAAGTTATAAATATTTTTCTAAGGATAGTTATAAACAAACTTTTCATGCTACTGCCATTTAATGACACGTTTTTGGAAAATTACAGTAGAAAGAAAATAATTTTTGATTTCATACAAACTCACATCAATTCTGAATAATGGAATATATTGGTTAGCAGGGATTAATCTCAGTAACAAATAATGAGTTAAACACCACACATCGGTTGTCTCAAAAATAAGTTACATCTCTTTTTTTTGTATAATTTTTTTTTGAATATTATATTAAAAAACCTATATTTCTTCATAATTACCTTATTACCTACTACTACCTTATTACATAATTACCTTATTTTTCAATACATTTTTGGTACTGTGGTAACATTTTTTCAATCTAACGTCATACCATTCTGTCACCATAGTGATCTATCAACGTCTTGCTACAAATCACCCTCATTTGTGAAAAGTCTTCCCCCATGATATTGCTTCAGCTTCAGAAGATAAAATCACTTAGTGCAAGGTAATGGGAGTAAGGCAGTTATCCGAAAACATCCCATCGAAACTCCTCAAACAGGTCTTGAGTCTGACAAGCAGTATCTGGGTGAATGTTTTCGTGGACCAAAAAAAAAACAGTTTTGGTAGCTTTGATAGATGTCAGAAATAATCTTGTGAAGGGACCACTTATTTCCATATTCGGACACAGTTGAGAAAGGATTTTACCAAGAGTTAGACACAGGTTTGTGTAAATGGCTCTTTGGACATCAACAACAACAGTCGGAGCAGCTATTTTGTTGTTAATCATGTAATGTTCTACTTTCAATCAATGACTGGGAACAACGAGAAACCATTGGCTTTGATATAATTTCTTCATCATAAATTCTACACAACTCGCGATGAATTTCAGTTGCAATTTTAATTTTTTAATGTTAAAAACAAATAACACCTCAAACTTTGCAGTTGATGGCACAAACAAGTGTAATCTCCATAGCGGCTGGAGGCTGATTGCCCGCTTGTTCGACGCATGCACTTAGGAACTTTACAGTGCTGCCCCATACTCAGATCCAAATTCCCCATGACTCCAGATGTTTTCTGCCTACCATACAGATTTTAAATATAGTATAACTTACTTGTTAGACCTGGTATTAATTTACTCACTGTTTAAATTAATTATATTCTCAGTTTTACTGACCAACATTTAATATTTCAGTGGACCACACAGACCAGCATGGCCAAAATATGGAGAATATGTATTTGTACCACCACAAAGATGGATACACAACCTAGAAGTATGTTTTTATAAATGTTACATCTATTTTTATTGGATGAATTATTTTATTAAATAATTTTGTAGTTACATGGTAATCGCTCTGTATCAGTTGTTGTATATCATGACAATTTCTTTTATGTCAGCCTTTTTTATATTCTAAGATTTTGTGGTTTCATTATAATAGAAAATAGGATAGGATAAGAATATAATGACAAATTGAGCTGAAAATTGGTAAATATATCTTTTTTGTATCAATGAATACAAATATAAGTTAAAATAACTCTTTTTTAAGTTACTATTAAGTGAACAAATTTTGTTCATTATTTTTATAAAATATATTTTTTTGTCAAAATCACATAGAAACCATAATAACATTAAAAATTAAAGTGATATTTTAGCATGCAAAACTTTACTGTGCAAAAAACTAGTATTATACTTGAAACAAAGGATTATAATTTATTATATAAGGCGGGATGTGTATAATGATCCGATTACATTATCTGGACCGAAGTAATCAGAGGGGTATTCTTAGGATACATTATACTGGGTCATTTCGTATATTCTACTTCATTAGTTCTTACAAACAAGTACTTTTACTGTTGTCATGAAGCCCCTCGATCCAGGTGACACATGTCCCTTAGGTTGTTTGTGACAACCAGAATTTGATGTTAGATTTGTGCGGGTAGAGGGTTTGTTCGATATTGATATTTCTCCGCAGTCTATTCAACAGTTTGAAAACTGTTATGAGCCAGGTAGCCCGACTCAATTTATTCGCAAAATCACTTGCGTCATAATTGTATGAAATATATCGATAATCATTACAGGCCAATTATAGGCTTTTGGAGTTGCTGCTGTTTTTATAAAACAAATATGGTCCTAAAATAATTAATTTTTGGTATTAAGTGCAACAATTCTGGGATATTGTTATTTTTTACAATAGCTTTGAAGAAAATATTTTTAAAAAAGTTGAGTAAAAAACTTTAAAAGTCATTTAAAATGAAAATATTTTCTCGCAGAGAATAAAATATTTTTGGAAAACAAAAATTTATATTAAACTTACTGGATTTTCTTTGATGTTAAAGTAAATTTTAACAGTGAAATCAGATTCAGTAGAGAATTTTCTACATACAAATTAATGACAGAAACTTATAAATAACTTCATCTTTCCTAACAGATGTTCAATTTGTGGATTTAATAGGTACTTAACAAATAAAATAAATATGCAGCAGCTATTTTAAGGTTTTGAAAGAGTCTTTGACATTAAAAATGTAAATAACATATACAGCTTACCTAGGCGCATTGTTATTATTTTTATATCTCATGATGTTAGGATGAGAATTTTAATTTTGTATGTCATCAATCACTATCCAACTGTATTACTTTGATCTAGGAGCTTTATGTTTCTGACCATGTCATATTTTTCTTTATTCAGAGATCACAGTGCATTTTCTGAAAATGGTATTAACATCATTTACCTAGCAGTATGTCACTAAAGTTTTATTTTGGTTGAATATTGATGAGTTATAAGTAAAAATATTCTCAATTTAAAAAAACCTTATATAAATTTTAAAATAGCACTATAATTCACCTATAAACAATGTTAATGGATTGTTTTTAACTAATTGCATTAATAGTCTAAGATATTGGTATTATGTTGTTCTAGCATGGCGGTGTTGTGATGCTATATCATCCATGTGCACATCCATTGTTGGTGAATAAACTTCGCAAAATAGTTAAAAACTGTTTATACAGACATATAATAACACCTTATACACTACTTCCTCATGATCGTGTAAGTATAACACCTTTGTAGATTTATGTTGTGTTGTAGGGTTTATGTTGTATTGTATATGTTGTGTTATCAAAAAAGTTGTCAAGGCGATTTATTACTTTGATTAAGATTGGCAATTGAATTTTATGTGGTATTGTAAGGAGAGAGAAACATAAATACTGTGGGTAGATTCATAAATTAAACAGTTTTTCACTAAAACCAGCTGGTCATTTCTTTCTTGACGTTGACAGAGGGCACTAGCTGACCTCAGTTTTACTGGGACATGGCACAAATTTTGTCTACTTCAGTCATGTCCATATGAGTCATGTTTTCACCCATTAGTAATTGCAAGGGAGAATTGTATGTTGAAAATTTGTATTAAAGTGACTTTAAAAAACCAAATTTTTAAAAATCTTATTGTGACAATGTATTTTCAACTGCACTAGGCCACCATCATGTGAGAACAGCTGATGATAATTGCCCAGTGGAGGTGAAAATATTTTGTCTAAGTAAATTTTATATTACTCTAGTATAACAACAACTTGAAGCAACTGTGGCGTAAATGTTTATATTAATTAAAACAACCTCTCACCACAAATTCAACAAATTTTATATGTACATTTCGATTTGAAAGTATTCATCTTCAGAGGTATTTTACAAATAATTTATCTTATAGCTAAACCTATGCTTGAATTTTTTTTTCAAAATAATTTAACGGTAACTCCTTCTGTTGGACCAGACATAGTTGTTACTGGTAACATGATTGGTCGGATAGTGTAGGGGGCGTGGCCAAGGAGTTCCCGTTGCATATAAATACGCATAGGTTTAGCTGTAAGATTAGTTATTTGTAAAATACCTCTGAAGATGAATACTTTGTAATCGAAATGTACATAAGGTTAAAATAAAATTTGTTGAATTTGTGGTGAGAGGTTGTTTTAATTAATATATACTCTAGTATAAGATCTTGCAAGCTATAATAATATCAAGTTACAACTTAAAAATTCGCTTAATGCATAGAAAAACATAAGGACCCTTCTTTTACATCAAATATTGTTCTTTATCCTACTTTATTGACCTTGTAGCTAGTGATCCTGATATTAAGTTTATCTGCCTCAGAAATCCTTCCCTACATCTCAGCCAATATTATTCTTATGTCATACTTTTTATTTTAAAATTTTTTCCCATAGTTCATAAGGTATAATAAATAAAGGTGCTTGCGGTAATCATCTTTAATTTACTGATTAAACTATAATTATATGTACTTATCTAAGTGAATATATATTGGCTTACTTGCTAACAGACAGGCACCGTCATATAAGCTAGCTAAATACATAGATAAACTTATCAGAGACAACATAAACTTTCACAATCACACATCCATACCCAATAACATAGACCTCATTCACAAAATTAAAGATATCCACATACCACACAACTCCACCATTGCATCATTCGACATAAAAAAAACCTATACACTAACAAACCCATTGAACAAACACTCCAAATACTACAAAACATACTCATAGCAAACACAACTCCACAAAAACGCACTCACAAAATCATAACACTCACCAAACTCATCACAAAACTACTTCACATACCAACACAAATTCTACACACAGAAAGACAGCCTACCTATGGGTTCCCCCATCTCAGGCATCCTAGCAGAAATATTCCTACTTCACAGTGAACAACAATACATTCTATAGAACAACAATCATACACAAAAAATAATTTATTACCATAGATATGTAGACGACATTTTAATATAATACAGTGGGAACAAACAGCAAATCAAACAACTACACAATTACATTAATGCCATAAACCAAAACCTCACATTCACCCTCGAAGTAGAAGAAAACAATAAAATAAACTTTCTAGATCTTACCATGACCAAACTCAACACCTAACACAATTTCAAAATATACAGAAAACCAACAGCCACCGATACTGTCATACATAATACATCTAATCACCCCCACACAACACAAGCACGCTGCATTTAATCATATGTTACACCGCTTAATCAATATACCTATGCTACAGAAAGACTATGACAAAGAACTTGACACAATAAAATACATCACTTAACAAAACGGCTACCAACATACACTCATAGACAACATAATGAAAATTAAACATGAACAACATCATCAAATGGCCATGCTGACAAACGGAACAAAAAACAACAAATATATATCCCTCACCCACCGCAACAAAAACACGCACAAAATAGCTTCTACATTCAAAAAACTTCACTACCAAATATCTTACAAAACAACAAACACTTTGTCAGTACATACAACTCTTACAAAAACAAACAGACAAATACAAACTATCCGGTATTTACAAATTAACATGTATCGAGTGTCACAGCTATTATATCGGCCAAACCGGCAGGCCATTCTACTCATGCTTGGAAGAACACATTGCCCAAAGAAACAAAACAAAGCCAAAATCTAGCTATGCAACACACCTAAAATACACACACGGACATACATACTAAACATTCTTCACTTATTAAAACAAAGTAAAAAACTAACAACTTTAGAAAAATACAAGATATGCAAACACTATTCAACAGATAAAGAAAGCATATTAAATGACCACAAACATTTTGAAGCTAATACCCTGTTCAATTACATAGCACACAACCAACTTAACCCACCCTTGCTACAGTCATAAACCTCATCCTGACAACCTTTGTACCAAGCGCCAGTAGAGGCTTTGCTTCATAAAAGGAACGGTTGTTTCAAAACGCGACAGCAAGTAAGCCATTATGTATTCACTTAGTTAAAGACATTTAATTATAGTATAATAAATAGTCTAATTGCAATGTTCGTCTTAAAACATAAAAACTTTATTTACTATTTACTGTTTAAAAAAACAATAATGAAAAGAAATTTATTTTTGATAAAAACTAGCAAATTTTGTAATTACAATTTCTAGTTATTATTACATCCTTATACTTATTACGTCCTTATTACACCCAATAATTACATCCTTCA
Organism: Prosapia bicincta; assembly: GCA_036971475.1. Lineage (NCBI taxonomy): Eukaryota > Metazoa > Arthropoda > Insecta > Hemiptera > Cercopidae > Prosapia > Prosapia bicincta. Next base: position 236,301,745 of record JBAIZL010000001.1, on the reverse strand, counting down.
TAAAAGTTTTATTTTATAAATTGTTTTTTTTTACAATTTTATATTAGAAAATAGGGGTATAGAACTATAATTAAATAATAAAAATATATACAACTCACAAATATACAATTTTTTATTTCAAACGCGTTTCGACGACTACTTTGTCGTCATCTTCAGTGAAAATACACAAATGAAATTAACTAAAAAATATATATATATTAAACATAACCTATAAAGTTTTAGCAAAGGTAAAAACAAAAGTGAAAATCAGATCTGGGCATTGTCAAATTTATAGCCACAGCTACTAATATAATTACATTAAAATAACATATGTTTATAAATATTTAATTTTGATGAGCCTATATAGCTGGTAAAACATAATAATAACAAATTATTTAAATAATTTAAAAAATTTAAAAAAGATAGTATTTAACAATTAATAAATTTAAAATAATATTGAATTTTGAATTGGTCCTAATTCATTATTAACAATTTTATCTTTATTTCTATTTATAAATAAAGTTTCCCATGCATCTAATTCATTAAAATTTATCACATTTTTTAAAAGGACAACATTTTTACTTTTAAATTCATGTTTTTCGTCCAAACAATGTTTTGCCATAGCTGATTTTTCAGGCCTATTAAATTTAACATGGGAAAAATGTTCTTTTGCTCTAATTAGTATGTTTTTTTTTGTTTGTCCAATATATTTCATCTGGCACATATCACACTGCAAACTATAAATTCCTGATTTATTTTCATTTTTTATTATATCTTTTTGGTTCCCTAATAGATTTTTTAGGTTAGTTCTTGTAACTAACGTTACTTTTACATTACTGTTCTTCTCCAAAGCTTTTTTAGCCAAATTAGATAAAGGTGGATGGTAAGCTAATCTAATCCATTTTCTTTCTTCTCTATTTTTTAGTAACATGCATCTTGAATTATTAATTTTCGTCCGTTTCATTTTGTTATGGATGTTATCTATAAATGATTCATTATACCCGTTAAATTTTGCTACACAGTAAATATAATTTAATTCTTTTATATAATCTTCTTTCGAAAGAGGTAGAGTAATTAATCTATCTATCATAGAGTTAAAAGCTGCTCTCTTATGTATTTCAGAATGAAAGGAATCTTTAGTTATGTATCTATTTGTATGTGTAGGTTTTCTATATATGTTAAATTTTAAATTGTTATTATTTCTAGAGACCAGGACATCTAAAAACGGTAAACTTCCATCATTTTCAATTTCTATGGTGAAAGTTGTTTTTATGAAAACTATTAAGTTTGTTGCAAAAATCTTTTATCTTATTATAGGTTATGTTTAATATATATATATTTTTTAGTTAATTTCATTTGTGTATTTTCACTGAAGATGACGACAAAGTAGTAGTCGAAACGCGTTTGAAATAAAAAATTGTATATTTGTGAGTTGTATATATTTTTATTATTTAATTATAACTTTCACTCACAAGCCAGCTCGAATATTATTTATATTGTATAGAACTATGTTTATATTTTCACTCATAACTGTGAAAATAACTAAGATTTAAGCTTGGGTTCTAAGTTTGAAGTAACTATTCAAATATTAAGAGCACAAATACTCTCAGCTATTGATTCTATTACCAAAATATATTTAACCCTTTCAGTGCTCTGGCCATTTCTTCAAGCCCTTTGCATAAATTTTACACCTGTTTTTGTAAATTTTGCAAGCGTTTGTGAAAAGTCATTATAAAAAACTGTTTAACCAATTTCCATAATTCTTTTCAACTTTGCTGGCATATATCATATTTCCTTAAGAGAAAAATATATAATTATTAAATGTGCTATTTCTACAATAAAAAAAAATTAATAAAAATTGAGTTTGAACTAAAAGTTTGGTTATGTAGTATTTTTATACGTCATTTTCAGTTATACTATTAAAAAAAACCATGGAAAGATAACTCATTTTATGTATATTTGTGTGTATTACATTACTTTAAATAAAATGTCAAAACATAATATAAATTAATTGCCCAAGAAGTAACTTGCTCTGCAACCAGAAAAATAATTTTGTAACACTAATAACTTTTGAAATTTGGTAACACTGTCATATTTTCTGTTAATGACAAGTACTAATAAAATAGCATAACATATTAAGATAATAATTAGATTAAAAAATTGGTTTCTTGTGGCAAACATCTGTTTTTCTGAAATTGAAAGATGATTTTTTCAAAAAAGATATTTTACCTAAATGTCTATATACAGATACAAATATATTATTTATAATATACATATTATAGTGATAAAACAAATTATTTATATATATATATAATTCTGGAAGAAAATCGGTCCCCATGAAATTTCTGGAGCAAGGAACATGATAGGTTGGTTTAATTAGATACATTGTAAAACTTGAGGACTAAAGACAGTGGGAAAACTATCTGACATGTCAAAAATTACCTGGGCTTCTCCCCACTGGCCCTGATAGATCCAATAATTTTAAAATGGAAATATCACTACAGTGGGTTTATTAATAAGTAAGAAAATTAATTTTTTAACCCAATGCACGCGTATAACGTGATTTATTGTGAGGCTGAAATCTCTGCTAGCGCGTATTACGGGAAATCACATATTCACTATATTTTGTATATGGAAGTCCTAGTTGTTTGTTTAAAGTCCATTACAATGCGTGGCAATGTTTGTTTGGTATAAATAAACTCCTCTGCTACGTTTATTGTTCTCGGCCACGTGTTACCGATCCACATTCTGTTGTTTTAGCCACCAGGCGCCATTACGTGGTCTATGCATGCGAGTATGACGGGAATTCTCGGAAATAATTAGAACTTTGAACATTTCGCAAAAAAGTTTTTCTTGCCTAATAGTCGCTCTTTATATGTCCCGCGTGCTAAGGGTTAAGATCATTTCATCATTTTCTTTTAATTTTTAGTTTATTAAATAGAATTTTATTTTGTAAAATACACTAAAAATAGAATCTTAAATTATTTCAGGACCAAAATCCTATTATAAATTTGTTTAAATTACAGAAATTTTTGTAAAACAGACGCTCATAAAATAGGAGTTCAAGTATATTTAAAAAAGACTAGCAATATTTAAATATTTATATTTAGAAATTTTTCTAATTTCCAGCCCTTAGCTCTTGTTACTTGGGGTTGGTCATACTTGATGCCAGATGTCGATGTAGACAGTGCCGTAAACTTCATTCAAGAACACGCACTTAATGGTCCTGAACACACACATGCTGATGGTCAATATAATCAAATGCTGATAGAACACGGAGAGGTTGTTTCTACCATTGATGATGCAGTGTTGTGTCCAATGCATAGATTTCAGAACTGATGGTAGAATATTTAAATTTAAATCATTTAAATGTTTTATATTTGTGTTATATGTTTTCTGTGATGTAGAATGAAATATTTAATTATGAAAAACTAATTTTAAGATTTTGTTGTAAAACCTAGAAATTATTTTAGGTTCATTTAAAATCATAATTTCCTATTAGCATAAATTTACTGATTAATCAATAACTAGGAAAATGTTATAACTTGAATTTTTTTACTATTATATAATCAGGTAGAGTATAGTATTTTGTTTTTCATAAAATGAAAATTTCACTCTTCATTAATATATATGTATGAAACCGATATTGTCAAAATTCCCTAAATTGTGTTTTAAAAAATGTCAGCAAACCACTTGATGTCTGAAGTAAAAAATGTTCTACAAAAAACTGTATATCTCCTCACAAATGTTTTACTTTAGGTTCAGAAATATAATTGTATTTCTTCAAATTAAACATAGGCATTAAAACACACATGTGCAAGATAAATGTGAAAATATATTGTATTTGTTAGTCTGTAGTATGTGCTTGCTATAAATGTATGTTACTGACCATATAGGTCATACCTGACAATGAAATACTTTTTATGTATTAAAAACAAAAAATAAAGTTAAAAAAACATTGATAAGCAGAAACTAGTTTCCACTTCTTATAAATGTAAATATTTGGTTATATAATAATCTAAAATTTAAACATATCTGAATCTGAAATGAATCATTTGTAAAGTAAAAGATGATTTATTTTAGAAAAGTTCAACCTTCCAATAATAACTGGTCCCTTTCAGCAAACTCAGAGCCTCCAGATATTTCCTAATGAATTTCAACATTTATTAAAATTTAGGGAATGTCAAAATTCCCTGTTTGCTGGCATTACGTGTAATGTATATGTATGTATACAATATATTGCATAATTATGAATAGGCTGCCATAATATATAAGGAATATAGTATAAGAAGAAATTACAATAATTCTAAAAAAAACAAAGGTTCCATCATACAAAAACACAAAAAATATAATAAATAAAATAAACTGTGAAAAAAATCTCATGCTTTGTAATACAATTTATAAGATGTAATCCCCAAACTATACATTGGTCAGTCAAAAAATAAATTAAAAGACAGATATAAAGGATACCTAAAAGTATAAATTAAACAAAATACTTCAAATCTTGTCACATACACCATTGAAAATAATCATACATTTACAATTAACAAAGAAAAAATAACTATACAAAGTTTGTTGGATACAACAAACACCTTATAAAAAACATATACAATAAATTTACAAAAAAACCTAACCTCAACACAACACTACAACCTGAACACAAAAATAAAAAAATCTACCTAAAATATAAATACACCAATAACAAAATAGAAAAACAAACAAATATATACAACAAAGAATACTACACTCCAACATACAAACAAAACAACAAAATAATAAAATATCTTAATAACACAAACCACAAAACAAATACAGAAAAACATAACTATCATAAAAACCTATCAGGAGTTTACAAAATTACATGTAACGACTGCAATGCATTTTACATAGGGAAAACGACCAGATCATTTAAAATAAGATTTGAAGAACATTACAGAGCATTCAAAAATAAAAATACAAAAGTATCAAATTTTGCAGCACACCTAATATCACATAAACATAAAATAACAAACTACGAAAATAACCTAACCATACTTGAATAATTATTCACATTATACAAATTATAAAAATGCAAATAACAAAGTACAAAAGCATAAACATTTTAATATATAAACATAAATTTATTTATAAACCCATTTAAATACAATTACTCATTTGAATTCCATAGTTATTTAATTGGTCACATGAAACACAATAACACAGCGGTTTTATTTTTACTGTTTCATTTACGAAGGAAAAAATCCACAATAAACCTAGTTAAACCTTCAGTAGAAAGAAAGACATGGTTGTAATTTTGAGAAAAACCACCCCTAATTTACTACATTGTGGGAGGTCAATATTTTTTTTCAAAAGTATTCTTTGCGAATACATGAATAGAATTACTCATTGCTAAATATAGGTGTAGAAGAGTGAAATATGAGAAATTTGTTGACAAAATGTCCGCAGGTCATGTATTGTTTATATAAAAAAAGGAATGAATTAAACTAAATAAGAAATTAAAGTATAAATGAATCGTTACCATAGTAAAATGTGTGAAAGTGAAGCAGCTTGAACATAAAAAATCAATTGATTTTGAAGATTTCAAAGACATCAGGAATTGTAAAACTACCATCCAAACAAGAGAAAACATGCTCAGTTTGTACCAAAAAAGTTCTAGTTATAAAATAATAATACATTAATGGTAAACAAATATTCTTTGAGCTTAGCTTGTGAGGTTATGTTAAAAACAAATAAAAACATACACAAAACTCACAAATAATCATTTATTTACTCATACGCGTTTCAATGACAAAGTCATCATAATCAGTGAGTGTTACAGTTGTAAGTTAAGAGTTTGTAGTAGTAACACTCACTGATGATGATGACTTTGTCATTGAAACGTGTATGAGTAAATAAATGATTAATTTGTGAGTTTTGTGTAAGTTTTTATTTTTGTTTAACATAACCTCACAAGCTAAGCTCAAAGATTATTTGTATAAATATGGCACTCAAGTTATTGGTGCTTAATTTACTACATAAACTCAAATTGAAAGTAAGGTTATTATCACAGTTGTAAGTTAGAGTTTGTAGTAGTAAGACTCACTGATGATGATGACTTTGTATTGAAACATGTATGAGTAAATTAATGATTACTTTGTGAGTTTTGTGTATGTTTTTATTTGTTTTTTTCATTAATGGTATACTTTATTTATTGTATATGTTTCAATATATATATATATATATATATATATTTAGGTTAGTTTTGGTTGGTAAAGATTATTTAGATTTTTTAGACTAGGAGACTGACAGACTTACCTTGGTAATAGTCCACTCTGTAGTCTTGAAATAGAAACACATAAAAGCACTTAACCAATGAAATATTTCAACCACACAGTGGTCTTTGTCAATCAAAGGGAAAACACAAAATGAAAATTAAAAAAAATTTATTTCATTCTCTCGTATTTCATTTTTGGTTTTCTCTTTGATTGACCAAGACAACTGTGTGGTTGAAATATTTCATTGGTTAATTGCTTTTATGTGTTTCTATTTCAAGACTACAGAGTGGACTATTACCAAGGTAAGTGTCAGTCTCCTAGTCCAAAAAATCTAAATCTCAATATATATATATATATATATATATATATATATATATATATATATATATATATATATAGTTTTTCAAAACAAAATTTCAAATAATTTGTTTTTTAGTTAAACACTTGTTTGCAAAAGATCTTAGTGGAATTAACTTTCATGACATCAAACTACCTTAGATTAAGTAGACAATTCTACAGTGCAGAGCTGTCCCTAGAGGGGAAAGAGTGGCACGGCCGCTCTAGGCACTGCACTGAGGAAGGCCTTGTGTCGCAAGACTTTACTTGGGCTAAAAAATAAGTAAAAAGTTTTGGTTGAATGAAAATAATATAATAATGTACATATATAGGTGCCTAAAATATCTGTCTGGTTACCCGCACAATATGTTAAATTATTGATTAATGAAAATACCTACAATCGAGATACCGCCATCGCCACTAAAAGATTGCAGATCCTCGTTCGATAGTGGCGGCATTTCAACCCTGGCAAATAAAAAAAATTAGACGAAATGACTTCATCAAAATTGCTCTAAACACGCCTTTTTGTGTGAGAATTTTAAAGATATTTCAGAAAAACCCGCCTTTTTAAAAAAGCCTTGCAAAAATTTTTTCCTTGCACCTCGGACTTGCTAAGTACACCTCTGCTGGTGGGAAAATGTTGACACATCATGAAAAAATATCTTCTATTTGGGTCTGGTATCAATTTTTTTAAAATTAATTATGTATGAACATTTTTTATGAGCCGGTTGATCCTGGATATTTTCAACATATCTCATTAAAAAAATTGTGTTTTTTGCTATAAATATTTCTATTCTGAGACTCTAATGGTTAAAAAATCCTGTTTATATAAATGTGACCTCTTTAAAGGTGCATTTTTAAATACATTTATTGTATATAACATTCAATAAGAAGTGGGCATTTGGTATGAATATTAAAATGTTTTGCCATTGGAATATATTTCTTTTATACTATTAATAATAAAAACACAATGACAGTTTAAAAGATTCTCTTTCATATGAAGCTGAGTTCCATAGAAGTTGATTTATGTAATAAATAATAAAACCATTTATGTTTGTACAATAAAAAATGACTACTGTAAATAAAAGATTTTACAAACAATTTTTATTCCCACTATTAATTTTTACCATCACTCTTTTATAAATTATTATGTCTGATAATTTATAAGTCATTCCATAAATAATTGTAATTTAGTATAATTATGTCTGATAATACGGACCAAAATACACCCACATTCCCACGTTAATATCCCACCCCCAGCCTAACCCACAAAAACCTTGAGATCAGTTACCAATTTAGTTGTGTTAACTTAAACAAAGTGAATATTTCATTGCAATATGTATATATATATATATATATATATATATATATATATATATATATATATATACACACATATACATATACCTGTGTTTTTCATTGAATACCTGTTTGACTCGAATATATATACTCGTACTACAATTATTACTGAGGTCGATTACAAGAAAAAAATTGACCCTTTTCAGAATCAAACAGACATTTAATGTAAAACACAGGTTATTCTTTGGAACATCATAATGGGATTTGAAAACCAAATAGGAGGAAAGTCAAAAGACAAATTGACAAATAATTATATAAATGTAAAAGTTATCAAAGTTTTTTCACATAATATTATTTATTCATCTCCAAAAATAAATTTTAAAACCATTTCTTTCTTTCTAAATTTTTTCAAAATTTGTTTCAGGATTGAGAGTTAATGGATAGTTTTGAGCCTGCAACATCAAATTTGATTCTACATTTTGATGTTTTGTTTTGCATATCAAACTGCTTTTATTTATTTATAAGGTTAATGTGCCATTATATTAAGGGTATGAGTGTGTGCAATGTTCCAGCCAAAAAGTACATTTGTGTCAGTTTAATTTTGGACTTTCTGTTGAATTGTTTATAAAATGTAGATTGAAGTTTTCAGTTACAAATTTTTAAAGCGATATTTCATTAATAGAGAATTGAAAGACAATTTTTAATTTATCATGATATTTATTAAATTACAGCGGCAATTTCTTTGCCTTATGGTATCATTATCACGATAACTAAAATGGAAAGTAATATAAGGTAACAGTATAAAGTATGTTAATCAGGTAATAGAACAGTTGGTAAGGCAGTGGGAGTATTGGTAAGAGTAACAAACAAATAACAATAAAAATTGGGAGAAAAACAACTGTAGACATATCAACTAACAAGAATACTTTAAGTTAAAAGAAAGTAAAACTTAAAAACTATGAAGAATTGCTTAAATTAGGGAATGGTTGGGGTTCTAATGACATTTGTTCACTTTTGCCAGATGTATGCATTTTCATAATATATCTGTTAAACAAATTCTAAATTGAGTTTTCTACTTCTGTTTTTAATATAAATTTGGCATTTTTCAAGGATCAAAACTGTATTAACAGATGTTTACATTTAAATATAAAAAACAAATATAAATTTAACTAATGATAAATGAGGTTTGGATTATATTTACTCCAACTTTGAACATGGTCCATGATTCTATCTCACTGCCCTTATATCCTTTTCACAATTATCTATTCCTCACCCCTAACACAAACTTTTAACCTGCCTAAAAACTTTAAATTTAGTTGGAGCCTGTTAAAGTGAAATCATTACTGTTGTAAAATAAAATATTGTGAAATGTTAGAAAATGTTTTATAATCAATATTTCATAATGGAATTTCACCAAGGACCATCTATGTATCTTAAATGTTCTCCCCTCCTTGGTACAGTGGGAATAATAAGTAGATGAAAAGCGTTAAAATATGTCAGATAGATTCCTAATACAGATAAAAAGTTTATCTTATATTTAAGTTTATTTGTTTTTCGTTTTACAGCAGTAATACATTTTCTTTTTATTAAATTTTTTAAATTTATTTTTCAATCGACAACTTATTGGTGAAATGTTAAGTCTGTGAATAACACTGTTCCGATTTGTTTAGCCTTAAGTTCTGTAGTCATTTTGTTTTCAAAACGCTCATTAAGTCAACACCCTCTCAATATATATGATTGTAAAATAAAAGCTTAGTCTGTTCACAGAAGTTTTCTTTTCAGTTGCAAACACATGAAATTACTAGAAAATATTCATTATTGGATGGGTAAAGATGTTAATAAGATATATTCCCAAGAAGTGAGAGAAAAAAGAACTTAATAGCTCAAGTTTTTGCATTTTTTTCAGTCTCAAATAAATCACTAAGATTTCATGAGCGTTATTGCAATATAATAGCAGTATTTTCCCCTTTCATTATGCATTTGAATTTTTAATTCCAAGTAACCAGCTAATGTATTGATATTTGTGTAAAGAGTACATCAATTTATTAGAATAATAAATTATAAACCAGGAAATATTTTACTATGATCATACTATTTTTAATAAATTGTTTTAAAGTGATACAGTTAATTCATGCATAAGCACATTAAATAAAACCGCAATGTGACTATTTTATTGTTTGAAATATCTATTTTTATTTAAAAACTTTACATTTATTTTTTATTTGAATTTTTAAAATATGTTTTTGTTTAATTTCAGATACAAATTGTTACAAGAGAAATTAATGTGGCTTAGAATTAATTTTTATTTTAAAGTAAACTTGATTGTAGTAGACATTCCATTCTGTGGATTAGCTTAACTCTTGCCTTAGAAACTAACCAATAGTTAAAAAAAAATTCCTTGCTGAAGAATTTAAATATGATTTTAAACAGTGTATAGACATATGCTTTCACAAAGCTGAGGAAACTGGTTTATCTTGGAAATATTTATGATATTTAACATTGCTCTGTGCCTGAGAGTTAGGTTTATAAAGTTAACAAAATATCACATTTCTTAGTAATGAACTCTTTTCTTCAAAAATTAAAGAAGAAATTGTTTAAAGCGTAAGAGAGAAAGATGAGGAAGATTAAAAACAGAGGGAGAAATGTGGCTTCAATGTCACGGGTAAACCTCAGAGCTTCAATGCAATATACCAAATTGATTAAAAATATAGAAGACCAAGAAAATGCTCAAGAAAATACTATCACAAAAAATGCAGATTTTTTATTGTACATGTTGAGGTTTTTTTAATATATAACTTACTTTTGATATCACTTGGCAAAAAACCACAACTTACTGATATTCTATTGACAACCACAACACATTTTAAATGATAAAACACACTTACAATCTAACAATATATTTAAACACATAATTAATAACCACTCTATAAATAAGGACATACCACAGAACACCAAAACACCACAGACTCACAATAATACAACACACCAGAGCAACAGTCTTGTCTATGACTCAGAGCATTGAACAATGCACTAGTCTATTGACAAAAGTATCTGTTGAAAAATATCAGTAATTTTTGTCTTTTTCCAAGTGATATCAATAAGACAAAAAAATGTTTTTACAATTATGATTTACACATATGATTATAATTTTTCACAAAGTAGAGATTGGAGTAGCTTTTTTTATTACATGTAGGATATTTGTGATGAATAAATGATTAATCATGAGTTCACTGGCATTTTTTATTTCATTATTGTAGTCACAATATATAACTTGTTTTAATTTGAAATTAATATAACCATTACTTGTTTTAATACAAATTATTTTAACTCGAATTTCTTGGAGTTACATATGTGCTATTGTTTTATCATTTAAGAATTTGCACAACTTTACATAAGTTGATCGTATACATATGCATGTGCTTAAAATGATATATATATATATAAAATAAATTAAAAATATTTCGAAAACAAGAATACTTTTAATGAATATATTTATTCAAAGCTTTTCACCGATAAAATAGTACCAGCATCTTCAGGAAAATAATTATCTAATAAAATATTTTTACAGAATTTTGTAAAAATATTTTATTAGATAATTATTTTCCTGAAGATGCTGGTACTATTTTATCAGCGAAAAGCTTTGAATAAATATATTCATTAAAAGTATTCTTGTTTTTGAAATATTTTAAATTTAATTACTATATTACAAGAAAACATATCACCATATTTAATATATATATAATTAAATATTTATTTATATATATATATATATATATATATATATATATATATATATATATATATATATATATAGTCATGTATTTTTTTCACATGCACAGTTCAAAATTTTATATAACACATATTTTATGTAATGTAACATTTATAAATACAGTTCACACACATTGTTACTAAACTTTCCATCCATACTTTTCTATTTGATCAGAATATTTTGCCATATAAACATTGTAATTGTTTAAAGTAGAAATCAAAAGATACTCTCTAAATTTTTAATTTTAACGTTGTTTTAACTTTCAACTTGAGCTACTAGTCTACACATTAATATGTAGAGGTTTTACTTCGTAAAAGGAACGATTGTTACACGTGTCAGCAAATAAGGCCTTAAGTATTCACTTATTTAAGTATTATTTAATTTTAATTATATAACATTAAAAATTGTATCAACCCTTTAGTAATATGTAGTATCTCCCCTCAGCAAATAAGATGTTCCAATTGTTTGTCAGGTTTTAAACGAAAACTTCCTAAATCTTCTTGGGTCCCTGTTTATGCTATAGTTGTAATTCCATTCTGTTTTTTACCATATTATTAATGTATGTAATTGAGTATTAATATATATTTATTGCATGTTGTAAATATTTTGTGTATCTATATATAAGATTTGATAAATCAATGTTTTGGAAAAAAACAGCTGTTGGTTCTAGACAATCAAACATATGGGACAAATGAAACATTTATTTCTTGAAAAACTACATATGTAAATATTCTATGCTACTTTACTAGAGTAAACAACTCAACAGTGAACATTACATTACAATATTATTTCTATAAGGTTTCATTGTGCTATCTCTTCAGCATTTTGCTTTTATTATGTTACGATGTTGCATTTTTCATATTATGTATAAATTCAATTAACTTTTGATGATATTAAAAGTTAAATAGAATAACTGAAAAAAATGTAAAAAAAAATACTGTATAACCAAAATATTAGTTCAGGCTCATATTTTTAATAAATTTAATAATTACTTTTTAAAATATTGGCAAAAACAAGCAAGCAATTTATTTACAGAAATAACCTTATCACTGAAAGGTAAATCTTGACTATTTGAACTACTACACATGTTTAATACAATTTTATAATTAAAAAAAGTTCTTACTAAAAGCATTTCTTGAGGAAAAAGAAAATACAACATTGGTTTTCTAACAAAATTGTATTTTATGGAAAGTTTAATCAGTTATTACTTTATTTTTAATTAACTGTATGAACAGCTTAACATGTTGACAGTGATAGTACAACAGTTTAACACGTTCACTGCGGAAGCCCTGTAAAGATCATTAAGATGCTGAAATTTTTTAAAATTTATTCTGATGGTTTTGCTTTAGAAATAAAAGAATATAACCATAAAAATAAATTTTGAGCCTTGAAAATGGAAAAAATACTAGGCCGTCATTTTGTCTCCGATCAGAGATGGCAGTAATTTGTGAGCGTCTCATGATTATCAGTATTTTATTTTTCATGTTATGCAATTCACATTTTTAACTGTAATAAATAATAATAACTGAATTAATACATAATCGTGAAATAAAAATTACAAATTACCATTTAAAATATTTAGTAAAAATTATATACAAATTTTTGCGACTCCCTATGAATCAGTAGGCCTATGAAAATTTTCAGTTCAGGTATTGTCAACTCTTTCCAGTTATTTATTCTTGACAATGGCATGAGATTTGGTTTACCATACACATCCTATTCATAGCTATTAGTAGCTTTCACAATATTCTCCAAAAACATGTCATCAGAAAGTAGTCTGAACCTGGCATATGGTAGATTTTCTCCCGGGAATGGAATGATAAATTTACTTTCCTCAGTAAATGGAAAGCTTAATGTACTAGGTGTCCATTGAGGATTATTATCTATTTCTTATTCCAAATCAGACAGTTCCTCACAATTGTAATCGGCATCCTCTTCAGCTGGATCTAGGTCATTGACATGGTGGTCATTGTCGCTTTCCTCAGACTTCGTATATTCCAAAGCCTCATTTGTAGGGTCCCTAATACACTCTACTGCAGCATTGGTATTAAATAAACAGTTCTTAGAGGTCTCAGGCACATCTTCCATGTCACACACAGCCATAAAAATATATGGTAATCTTAACCAAAGTAAAACAAACATCCAAGATACGAAAACTTGACGCTGCAACACTCTACTATATCTCTTGTACAATGTTGAGGTAAATAAGAACAGGTCCGAAAAAAATGCTGTCTCCAATTGGACACAGCTTCATCTAACTAGCGCTTGACCTGCCTCCAATCAGAGACGGCCCCAGCGAACGTGTTAACTTAAGTCGTCTTCATCAAGATTCAAATGGATTTTCTTGGTGTTGATGCTAATACCATTATAGATATTCTATTGGAAGGGCCAATTTGATCTCAGCTGTCATTCATTGAAGTCCTTTTCTAGAAATTGTCATTGCAAGCCACAAATAGCACTTTAGGCCAGTAATGATTAACTGCTCTCTGCTGGCAAGTTATAAATGTATTTTTAAGATTTGTTTTTACTAGTAGTTGTGTATTTGAAATTTGTAAAACTAGATTTTAATGGCTTAGGATATAAATCTCTGATTTACATACAAAGGTTTGTATATATAAGCTGCAAAGGGGTGGAATACAATAATCATTTAATAATAAAAAGTAACTAAAATAAAATTTGTTTTGTTAATGTAAGGAATTGATTTTTTTAATATTGTCTACATTGCCAGCACTAACAGCATTATAAGTATAATCTTCTTGACGCATAAGTCTGGGCCTAAGTATTATTGTATATTTAAAAAAAATTTCAAATAGTCTTTATTTTTTAAAATTAATATAGTATATATTAACCCAAAGATTAATGCTTTTGTGATTGTTAAAAAAATTCTACTAAACCATTCCAAAATTAACATTAAAAAGTAAACAATAGTTTTGAAAACTGAGTATTTTTTTGTTATCTGTGATTATAATTGAACTAAGTCACTTATAAAATATATTTGTTAAATTATGTCAGAGTTTATTATGTAATGTTTGTGTAATAAAATTAAAATTATCATTTTATTCAGTTTGTTTTAATTTGTATTTTTCCAAAACCTTTTGAAATAAAACCTATTTTCATTTTATTAATCATTTGCATAAAATTTCAGTAAAACTGTCTGCCTATTTAAGTCTATCAAATTGTATTTACTAAATCAAATTATAAATGAGCCATTTTCGAAGTAAGATAATTTTATTTGAATACTCTATGAACAAAATTACAAAGAATGAACACTAAAATATTAAATTACATCTGTAATCGCAATTAAGTTCTGACACTTGTTTAGGTGGGCATTTTCTTATAAATTTGTTGGAAAGAATAGAAGTCTTAAGATGGAAGGTCATGATTGAAAGGCAGTAAATCATACAACTGGTTCAATAACAACCTTTAACATTTAGTGAAAATTTTAAAAATAATTTCTATAACAATATAAAGGCCACCAGGATGTATCATAGAACTGAGCAGTATCTGTTTTCCATGTTAATTGATTCTACCTTCACATGAGCTACTAGCTTTTAACTAAAAACACTTATGCATATATAAGTGTATGTTACACTTGCCTCTTAGTAGCACTTACTTTCATGATTGTTAAGGACGGCTGTTTCAAGAGATGTGTCCCACTGTCAACTCAGACTGCAACTGACCTCTTCATTATCTTACGTTAGAGTGGGGGGGGGGGGATCTATCGTACGTTAAACCCCCAGTACTTTTTATAAATGCACCACATCCCGAATATCCCACTCCCATCATAACCTAAAACAATAGATGTCAGTTGTGGTTTGAGCTGACAATGAGACACGCATCCTGAAACAGCTGTCCTTAACACTCATAAAAGTAAGTGCTACTAATATGCAAGTGTATCATATATACAATTAACATTTTTGGAATATTGACTACATTGTTTTAAAAATTGAGGCTAGTAATATGATATTTAGTCTACATGCATGAAACATGTACTCTTTTCTTACAATTTTAATCAGGTGGTACAGATGTTATACGTTTATTAATTTAACAGCAACATATAAAATGATTTAAGAATTTATATTTGTAAAAGTTTAATACATAAAACATTACAGTGGTATGATATATACAGATATATTCCAAAAAACTGCAGACTTTAAAAATTAATATTTTACCAAAGCAATTTGTAAAGTTGCAACTTTTGTACATCAGTTACAATAGTTAAAAGCAACTGAAAGTTGAAACTTTTGTACATCGGTTACAATAGCTAAAAGCAACTGAAAGTTGATAAACTAATTTATATTGCTTTACAGAAAATTGATGTTTAATTCAAATCTTATCAAGGTAAAAATAAGGTTAAACATTCAATCTTTTGTGAGATCATGAAGAAAGATTCTGCATCTGTAGATAGCAGAAAATGACCATAAGTGTAAAAAACATTGCTGGACACCTATGTTTTTGATGGATGGAACTTTTTTACAAGTAAAAACACACCAGCTAATCAAATTCAGTCTCCTACCAGTCGTTAAATTTTATTTGCAATAAGTGGCAATCTATTTTTATACAATAGGCTATTTTATTTATAAAAGATACAAGATTAATAGAAAAACTATGATATAATAAAGTTAAAACAAGCAAAAGTAAAAAGAAATTCTATATATATGTGTGTAATAAATTCAATCGTATATTTGTTTTGAGGATAATATTATAGACATTAAAATCAAGTAAAGAGGAACTTTATGATTTTGTGACTAG
This sequence comes from Prosapia bicincta, assembly GCA_036971475.1. Classification (NCBI taxonomy): domain Eukaryota; kingdom Metazoa; phylum Arthropoda; class Insecta; order Hemiptera; family Cercopidae; genus Prosapia; species Prosapia bicincta. Next base: position 236,285,356 of record JBAIZL010000001.1, on the reverse strand, counting down.
TATAAACATTTTTTAAATCAAAGTATAGAAAATTACTTATGATAAATATTTGTTTCAATGAATTCGCTAGATTTTGACTGTTATATGCATATTCAAGATATAGAATGATGTTTTTATTTTATAGATAATACAAAATACTAGGACATACAAATTTTACCATTCATATTTAAAATGTATATTGTGAAATTCAACGTTAAACCACTATGATGAAAATTAAATCACAGATTTTAATCAGAACCTAACATCGATAAATTTGAAAGCAAAAACTCTCTAAAGGGTATCTTTCTGGCAATGAAATTGTTACAAAGGGAAAATGGTATGGGAGAACACTTCTGCAGACAACCAGGTTTAATTAAGTTGGTAGTAGATTGTGGCCAAGGGTAAATTATGTTGCTTCTTTCTTTTGGTGCTGAATTATTTTGAACGCTAAAGAAACTTGTAAAATGTATTTTAGAAAACATAGATAACAATAAAAGACATAAATGAGAAAATTGGGAAAACTCTTTATTTATTTTTGTACAATATGAAAAAGAAACAATGACATTTTAATTTTAAATATACACGGTGGAAAAATCAACTCTTAAACAAAACACAAAAAGGACAAGCCTTTATGTACAACGTTTATAGATCAAGAAGCCACTCAACTGAAAAAGTGTTGGAAAAATCATTATGTATTCCAATATATTTTTTGAAACAAGTCTTACTGAAAACACGTTTTTAAAAAATGGCTTCATTGCATGTAAATAACTCAACAATGTTGTTATTAAAATTAAATTTAAATTAATATTAGAGTAATTAACTTCACAGGTCTTCATCATCTTCTGGTAGAGCAGTTTCTTGTGCTTCCTGCAAAATAAGGCAATAAATATGTAAACAGAGATTGTATTTATTTTAGACATTAATATTTGTTAAATTTCATACACTAGATATACTTATAATACAAATATGTAATTCATAACTAATGGTTTATTTTAAGCATGACATATCATATTTTGCGTCTAGGCTATGTCTTTGTGTGTTTTGGGATCTCAATGGTTTCATGGTTGTACTGTTAATAATATGTATGTCTTTTATTGTATTGAGAATTTCAGTAACCAATCTTTATAAAAGTTTCTGTTATACCTAATATTAAAAATAATTTTCTGTAATGTCGTATTATTGTAAATTCAATCATTTTGCCGTCATAAAATTTATCTTGTAAACATAGAGGTTATACACGGCGACGATATTGGTGATCTCATCAAACTACTGTCTGTTTTTCGTTAACTTCCAGCTCTGACGGCAGTGGAACGCCATGCGGGTTGCATAGCTTGTCGTAGCATCTAATTATCGAACCCGTTGTTTTCATCTCAATAATTTTATTTCAAACATATACATGTTTATTGGTGACATCAGAACAGTGTATTAGACTCTAAAATATTGTTTTATTTATCGGGTCACAATTTAAAAAAAAAAAAAAAAAAAAAAATGCAAATGATAAATTACTGTATGACAAATAAGAAAACAAGAAAAAAAGAAAATTTATATACAAAACTAAAGACCCTACTACTAAAATATATTACATACTAAAATAAGCACTCAACGTTTAACTCGGAATGTTTATTTCTGTTTGTGCCAAGTGTTTCGGAGATCGATAATGTAAAGGGAGACATAGATAATATATATGTCACGTCCGAGACTATTTATAGCCGAGATTAGCTGACATTTGTTTACTACAATCTTATGTTGACACTTTAGGTTTTCGGGTGTCCAGGCATTTTGCAATGCCACATATTTACAATAGTCTGTTCTCACCTCGAGTTGGTTCATTCACTCTAATAGGACAGTTATCGTTTATTCTTGCGTTAGTCCAGAAAGCTTAGTTAATATTTATGATAGTTGATTTTACCAGATATTTTGCCGCATTAAATGGTTCAAACTAATAAAAACCATTAAAATATAAAAGTTAAACCAAATTAAATCTGTTCATAAAACTCCCTGAAACATTGTTACAGTTGAAGCATCAAAAGTTAAATTGGGATGGTCGGATTTAAAAACGACTCGGGCACAATATTTTCCAAACCTTCTGAAGCATTAACGTAAAAATCAAACTTTTATACAAACGCGTATCGACAATAGAGAAGTTTCAATTAGCCTGGGAGTGAGCATGCCGTATCTAAGAAAATAAGCCAGGAGCGCATCGGCACGCTCTCTGTACCTCGTAAGGGAATCCAGAGCGTGCTGAAAGTGTTAAGTTTTGTTATTTGTGATAAATATAGTTAGATGAAGATTTGATTTGGCAAATAATTCTTAGTTGCATTATTTAGGACAGTAGATATTTTCTTGATAGTGTTACAAGCAAACAATACTGGCACCTCACATTGCCATTTAATGTCTCATGGCAGAACAGTAACATATAATTTTCTTTATATTACCAAATTGATATGATTAGGAAACATGTAACTGATAATGGTGAAACAGTAACTTACCTTAAGATCCTTCTCGATCTGGACCTGCCACTGTGGATCCATTGTAACTTCTGGTGGAACAAGTGCTGGCATAGCAACAAATTCTAAGTTCGGATCACCAATCAACTTTCTTGCTAACCATAAAAATGGTTTTTCAAAGTTGTAATTACTTTTGGCACTAATATCATAATACTGAAAAATAAAAATACAATAATTACTTACAAGCAAGATGCAGTAACACAGAATGCTATGCTCGAACATAGGTAACTTTTCGTATATATCTCAGGATGATGATTAACTCTATACATTTGTTTTCAGCAAATATCAAATTCCAGTATTACTTAAGCTATTGTTATTCAATTCCATTAAGTTTGTCAGCTTTAAAATACATCTGAACTATGGACCCATAGTGGGTCATCTGCGGTGACAGTATTTATACAAATTGTGCATATCTTCTAAAGCATTGTTTTCAACCTTTTTCATGACACAACCTCCATAGTATCAAAAAAGACCCCCCCAACCCTTACCCTTTTTTCATGTATGTTAGAAATATTTAATCCATACTAAAATTTTATGCGTTTGCGTTATTAGGATTCGGATATAAATATATACAATAATTAAGTACATAAAACGCATAATTTTAAATTGAATACGTGTCCAATTGAGAAATACAATTAACTAAGAAATAAACATATTACAGCTGAGACTACTAACGACATCTGTTGTAACATTCGGAACTATACAGACACATACATGCTTCACGGCCATGTGAAAGGTACACAAGGTTTGAGACGTTTTGTTGCCCTCTGAGATGATTCTCGTTAGAATGTGCTGGCCTATAAATAGTGCGGTCAACCATGGCCACGACAGTTAGGTTTGGAATACTCAGAAATGACACAGTGGTAGGTTATATTATTTTGTAAGTGGGATGTTTAAACTTTGTGTGTAAGGCGGCTTGGTGTAATTATAGTTTGAACTTGTGTTTAAGGTGCCTTGGAGTAATTGTAGAATTATTATGAGAGTGAGGTGTTTAGTAAAGTTGTTTGAAGAGCGCAAGTCACTTGTTTTATGTGAGTCGTTTGTTATAATTAAAAATGGGCAAATTGCTGAAAAGATCATCAGATCCATCAACTTCTAAGGGAAATAGTGGAATAAAGAAAAAATGTCTATGATGACAATTATTTGAAATTTGGGTTTACTGTGAATGAGAATAAACCATAGTGTGTAATTTGCTTTAAAACTTTGTCAAAAGAAAGCATGAAGCCATCGAAGTTGGTATGCCACCTAAACATAAAACATCCTAATACAAGAGGCCGAAAAGCTCAAAAGTATACCTCTCTCTGACAATACCATTTAACACAGGATAAGCGAAATGGAGACTGACGCTTGTGATCAAGTCATAGAAAAAATAAAGACATTTTTTTTGTGTCTTTGCAATTATAAATCAACAAATATTGCGGATTGTGCGCAATTTGTAGCTTTTGTACATTTTGAATCCAATGAAAGAATATTGGAAGAAATACTATTTTGGAAGGCACTTCCCACAAATACTACAGGTCAGTGATTGAATGACATGTTCATTGAAACTTTGCAAGATATGAATATCGATTGGGCACAAAAATGCATTGCTAGACTGAAAGAACAGATGCCGAACGCTGTAGAATGCATTGCTTTCTCTATTCCCAAGCTCTTACAAGCAAAACCTTACAAGCTCTAAATATTATTATTAAAATTGTAAATTCGATTAAATTAATAGTAAATAGCATTGCAGACTCGATTGTTTCGTCATTTGTGAAGATATGGGGGCACTCCATCCAAATTTGCTCTACCATACAGAGACAAGGTGGTTATCAAAAGCTAAATTACTGACCGGATTTATGGAACTTTGTGCCGAACTTTAAGTATATTTACAGCAAGCTGTCAGAATACTCAGAATTTATTTGAAATAGCTTTTCTTTCTGACTTATTCGAACATTCAAATAATTTGAATTGAAGTCTTCAAGGGCGGGATGTAAATGTCATCACAACAAAAGACAAACTCCACGGGGTTTACAAAAAAAAATTAAATTGCCGTCATCATTATAAATCAAAACAATTGATTTATTTTCATTGACACGGTCTTTATATGAAGAAGTCGGAAGTGAGATAAACATCAATTCATATATATCTGGTATGAAAATGGTGTTTTGAAGAAAGAATCGTGTCATTATTTGTCAGTGCAAGAGATATAATCATAATAACAATGGGCAAAGTTGGATCTTAAGTCAGTTTTCAAATGCACCTATAAATAAGGCAAATTTAGCAACTAAGCTCAAAAGGAATCTGCTGATGGGCTGTTGCATTTGGATAACTTTTTGGTCAACAAGAAAAATGACCCAAATAAGAAGTAAACAAAGGAATCTCCTAAATTTGGAAAATAATTTAATACCTATTAATGTTGCAAAAACGATCCATAACGGGAGAAATTGATTGAACAAAAACAAGCGCAACCTTGACATTAAAACCATTGAGTAGTCGAAGATGTTATTTTGTTCGTATGAATAACATTACGAGTATCCTCTTGTTAACTATTTCTTAATATATTTATCTTAAATAATAAACAAAAATTTAAACATTCTATTCTATTTAATTGTAAAAATTGGAAGCGTACAGGTGCGCTTGCCGTCCCTGGCAGTAGAATAATGGAAATGCTATGTGGGTTGCATAGCTTGTCGTTGGATCTAATTATCGTGACCGCTGTTTCATCTCAATAATTTTATTTCTATCATATACAGGTGTATTGGAGATATCAAAACAGTGTATTAGACATTACAATATTGTTTTATTAATCGGGTGACAATAAAAAAAAAAAAAAAAAATACATAAAATATCAACTAATACAAATGATAAAACACTGTATGACAAATAATAAAACTCAATAAAAAAGACAGAAAAAAGACAATTTACATAAAAATCTAAAGTACCTACTACTATTAAAATAACCACTCAACGTTTAACTCGGAATGTTATGTTTCACAAAGCGATAGAGAGCGATAATGTAAACGCAGACATAGATAATGCAAATGTCACGTCCTAGACTATTTACAGCCAAGATTAGCTGACATTTGTTTACTACAATCTTATGATGACACATTAGGTTTTCAGGCGTTCAAGCATTTTGTCAATGACTCTTATTTATAGTAGTCTGTTCTCACCTCAAGTAGGTTCATTCACCCTAAGAGGACAGTTATCGCTTATTCTTGTTTTAGTTCAGAAAGCTTAGTTTGCTAAGATAGTTTAGCTTTTATGATTGTTGTTTTTACCGCTTTTTTCTGCGTTAAGTGGTTAAAACTACAAAAAAAAAAAAAAAAAAAAAAAAAAAAAAAAAAAAAAAAAAAAAAAAAAATACAATATAAAAGTTAAACCAAATTAAACCTGTTCATGAAACTCCCTGAGAATGGTTTTAATTGAAGCATCAAAGAGTTTAACTTGGGATGGTAGGATTTTAAAACAACTCAGGCACAATGTTCTCCAGTCTTCTGAAGCACTGATGTAAAAATCAAATCTTCATACAAACACTTATTGAAACCAGAGTAGTTTTAATTAGACTGGGAGTGAGCGTGTCAGTATGCTCGCCGTCTCTCAGAAGGGAAGCAGGGAGCACACTGTCATGCTCTCAGCATCTTGCAAGGGAACCGAGAGCATGCCAGAACGCTCACTGTCTCTCAGAAGGGAAGCGGGGAGCCCAGAACGCTCACTGTCTCTCAGAAGGGAAGCGGGGAGCATACCTTCACGCTCTCAGTGTCTCGCAAGGGAACCCAGAGCATACCGGTACGCTAGCTGTGCTGAACGTGTTAAGTAGGCTAAGGCATATAAGATATTATTTCATCTGTTTATTTTATTTGAACAATTAAAAAAAATTATAAATAATCTGAAAATGCCCATGTAGTTGTTAACTTGTTTGAGTTAGGTCCAGTATAAATCCCATCAAACTTTTACAGAAATTTTTTTAATTAATAACAACTGTTTTAAACTTCGTTTTTCATTTGGCATCAATATCAACTCAATACATAATACAGATATCATTGTTCCAAATTTGAAACTTTTAGTGAGCACATTTACAATTACTAGGATAAGTAAAACTGTATGTATTCATGCTATTACCCAAAATATATAGCACTGTAAGAACCATAGTAACTATATACAATTATAGTTATACAATTTAATTATAACACAATCTAATTTTAAAAAATACAGCAGTAATCACACAAAAAATGTTATACCGTAGATAAACCTTTACATACCTGGAGGTTCTTCTTACGATGAAAGACTATACTCTTGGCTTTAACTTTTCTGTCTTTAATATCTACTTTATTTCCACATAACACAATTGGAATATTTTCACAAACACGGACGAGATCCCTATGCCAGTTTGGAACATTCTTGTATGTTACTCTTGATGTAACATCAAACATTATTATAGCACATTGCCCCTACAAAGAAACAAGGTATTAATTAGTTAAAATGTAAAATAATCTTTAAAATAGCCACTATAGCAACAATTTCTGTACACGATATAGTTTTTTGATTAGCAGAAATTTTAAAAAAAACAACAGCTGAATAATTATATTAGACCTGCTTCAACATTTCATTAGACTAAATACCTACTTTGCTTTTCTGAATTTTACCTGAACGTTCATAAACAATTAAGTACACAAATGGAAAATGTGGGATAGACAAAAAATTGGATTATCAATGTTATGAGCGATGTAGATTAAATAGTAGGCAGAACGTATTCAATAGAGTAAATATTATTTTTATCAACGACAGTTTAGTAACAAAACATTCAATTTTGCCTACACGTGAATTAAAAAAAAAATTAAACAAATATGTAATCAGAATAGTAACTAAAAAAAAATGAACTAAAACTCCTTGGAGAATTTGATTTTACTGTATGACATATCATACCTGAATGTAATAACCATCACGGAGTCCTCCAAATTTTTCTTGACCTGCAGTATCCCATACATTAAATCGAATAGGTCCTCTATTCGTATGGAAAACTAACGGGTGAACTTCTACTCCAAGAGTTGCAACATATTTTTTTTCAAATTCTCCAGTTAAATGTCTTTTGACAAAGGTAGTTTTCCCAGTACCTCCATCTCCAACAAGAACACACTTAAATGTTGGCATTTGCTCCTGCTCACCCATTTTAATTTGGAATTATGACTGAAAAATAATATAGTATAAATTTAGATAAATATTTTTATGTAAGTAATAAAATGGTAATTTATACATAGAATAACATAAACAATTTATTACTAGACATTATTTTAGTAGTTCTTTAGAGCAATTTTGTTTTATAAAACCATAACAATTAAATTTTGACTTGAAAAAAAATACTGTAAGTATTCATGCACTTTACAAAACCATTAAACTCTGGTCTGAAATAAGCCAATACCGCAATGGAAATTATTTTAAAAGGCCAACAAAACAATTCAAAATGGAACAAAAGTTTTAAAAGTTATGTGTAAAACTTTAAAAATTTCACACACATATCTGTAGATTTTTTTTCTTGATTCAATACTGAAAACAAATTCGGTTTTTCAAAGTGACATTTTCAATTTGTTTTATTAATTCTAGTTTTTTTTTTCGGAATGACAATATATCTTTTTTTTTGTAACAGTTATTGTAAAATAAAAAATCAAATCACAAATCAAGCAAATTATCACCAAATTGACATGAGTGAGAAAATGAAATTGTGAGAGGGAAAACGTGGAATAGGAGTGGAGTTCTGAGTTTTAGACTAACACAGCCTTAGGGTATTACAATGGCTGGGACACTGCAGTAAGCCAGCGTTTTTCTCTAAGAGTTTTCTATTCTTATGTCTAACTTATCTACAGTTAGAATATAAAACATCCTAGGAAAGTCCGTGGATAATTAAGAATTTACTGTATAAAGCTCTAAAGGCTTTTTTACTTTAGTTGAAATACCATATTACTTTTATTTATGTTAAAAACGACAATGATTCTAGACGTACAATTGGATGTATGTACGTAACATACATATGTCAAATAAACAAGATATATCAAATTCTTTCAAGTGTCAAAAGATAAAATGTGCTAAGAAAACGGTAAACTTTTACCCTATCAACTTTTAATGACGATTAAGAATATTTTTATTATTTTTCTGATTGGAATAAACATCAACAATTATTAAAATGTTTATATTGGAATAAGATGCACGTCTGGAATCTTAAATAGTTTAGGATAAGGATTTTTTTTTAGCTTAGGATCAGGAGAAATTTTTTTTCTCAACCTATAAAGGCAATCTGAAAAAAAAACCCAGAAGGAGCCACATTATTTTTATCTAAAATTTTCTCTGTATTTTGACAAGCAGATCAATTGTAATGGTTCCTTGTGCTCCCAACTTCCATTTTAAAATCCAATAGGATAAAGTTTTACTTCTAGCTATTCTATCCCTCTAAAAAGAAGTGTTTAATCCTTTGGACGCCAGCCGCTAAGGCCGCAGCCCAACTCCTGACCGCCAGCCGCTCTGTCAGCGGTACTAGCGAGAACCGCCAAGGCCTGTTTGAACGTTTTTGCACCGGTTTACATTTCGCTCTGTGCTTTCATTAGTTTTTATGCAAATGTAATGATTTTTTTTGTTTTATAGATAATTACATGGGTTATCAACATTTAGTAATTAAAAAAGTGTTACTTGTACAACAACATTATTGATAAATCAATAATACCTAACAGAAAATAAAGTTACTTAAAAAATCTACTTTAGATAAAAAATTAGGTAGTAAAAAAAATATTTTTATACATCGCATAAGTTTTTATTCAATTTAGTAACTAAATATCATACTGTGTGCAAATTTTCACTACTCTACTACAAAAAATAGTTTGTCAAAAACGCATTTGTTGACAAGAGAAATACTTGATTTTTTTTGTGATTTTTTCATTCGGCTGGCAACCAAAAGCAAATATGTTTTGCGACAGTATTTTGTTTGTCCAACAGGCATTTTTTGCTTCAGGATAGGAGGTATTTCTTTTCTGTTTATTCGTAACGTGCCTGTCAAATGAGTCATCTTCGAATACAAATCCTTGGCCAGTGGAAATGAGGTAAATAAATTATCTACGGATACGTGAAATCCTTTATTCAAGTAGTTTTCCATGTCTAATAATTTCAAAACGACAGTATATGCAAGTCCCTTGTTGACACTTCCATTATTTTTAACTGTATCTCTTTTGCCTTTGTAAAAAAAAAGACAAACAGTAATGAGAAAACACTCAAGAGTAACGACATCACGCTATATGAGAGCATGTGACTTATCAGCTCTGCCCCCGATGACGACAAAAACAAATAGCTGAGCCAAGGTCACTGGTACTTCCATGGTGAAAATTATTTTCCTGTAGTGTTAGTGACTTCAACAAAAGTCCAAAATAATAGAAACAAACTTTAAAAGTGTCTAAATACATCTTAAAAATAATGTTTTCCTGGCGGTCCGATTGATCGGACGTTGGCGGTTTTTGCCTACACATCGTTGGTCCGATAGATCGGACCTTGGCGTCCAAAGGGTTAAGGGGAAAACTAACACAGAATCCAGTATTACAGGTTTTACCATTATAACAAATCCTGTATTACATTATGGTCCCACATTTCAAACATAAGTAGTTTTAACTGTTAATCGAAAGGCCAAATCATACAATTTTTATAATATATACTGTTTAGCATAGAACCTAACCCTTTTCAAATGTTCTCGCCAGCAACTGACCCTGCTGTAGCAGAAGACCGACTAAAACTGTAAAATTTATTATGCAACGTCAATGTCCATATAAAGCCTAACATAATCACATCACAATTCTCTCTTTACTTTAAGTAACTTTTTCAAATATCAACTAAAGGCTTTTAAGACTTCTACATCATCACCTTGTGAACTTTAGCTTTATTTCCGCATTTGTTAGTGTTGCACTAGTCATCAAGTAACTTTACTGAATTTGTGACACCCAAAATATAACAATATTTTACAAAACTATAAATTCTAGATTTCTTACAAAACAAAGCACCTTATACTATATTGCAAAATTCAACATAAATCTACAAAGTATATGGTTAAGATTGTCAGTTATAGAAACAAAATGTTTTCTTTCTAATATAGGCTAGCTGGTTAGCATATGATATGGTAAATGTCATGTATAGTTGTGTACAAAAAAAAACCACGTTTTACTTCCCACATGAACTAATTACAAAAACATATAACAAATGGATATATAGTAGCTAACCAAATAATATTACTTAAAAAACAGTGGTGTAAATTAGAGTACTGAATTATAAAAAATATCTTAATTTTATCCATAAACTGTGTTGCAAATGAGCTTTAAATTTTTAATTTTGCAAAAATTTTAATTGAAGGGGTTTTTTGTTTTCTCAGTGTCCTTTAGAGTGTTTGTTCATAATTTCCTTTCTACAGATAATCAATATTTGTAAAAAATAATATACGTAGGTACAAAAAAAGGTTTTCAAGAACACAGTAAAAAATGTTGCAATACCCCTAGAAATCTCTCAGAGACTAGCAACTACAAAATGAGGTGCAAGGCTGAATGTGATGGCCACAGCCTATAAAACTTATATACGCTCAGTTATGGAAAATGCTACTATAGTCATTGCTCTTTCGTCGATCTTAATCTAAGGAAATTCAACAAGGTTGTCCAGAACAACGAATTGTGAAAAATATTTGGGAGGAACATCGACACCAATTTTTTTATTAATTTGGGAGCGGGTTTTAAACTGCCCAAAGCACTGCTACCTTAAGGTATATTGTACTTACCTCCCTGATCTAGTCAAATAGCCCCTTCCCTCTTACCAGGTTTAGGAGTTTCCTGACTAGTGTGATTGACACCAATACCTGCAATACATTTGCAAGAGGAAGTGGAGCTACAGGGAGAAATATGGACCTCCAAATTCGCAAAAAGACAAACAACATCACTCATTCATGCCAAACAACTTTTGAATACAATCTGGGAAAGCACCTAGATATCCAACCTGTCATAATTTCCTCATTATTACCCCGAGGGAAAACTGTTGCTTCAAAATCATAAAATCCAATCCAATTTATTAGTTATACCCATATCCTAAAGGGCGGTGCTTTGGAAATGGTTGTGAAACTATGCAGCAGACAACTGGATCCATGTAAACATTGACAGATCAGTAGTGAAACATGCATCCTAAGCTTGCTGTTAGTGGCCACTTTGAGGGCTGCAACCCTGTTGAATGAATGTCAACAACTTTGATGGTGAGACTGCTGCGATAGTACAATGTAACACCTTGCACTAGCCTGATAATCCAACATCTCTGTTGACAGCAAGAATCCTGATTGAATCAACACCAATGAAAAAACATATCACATAGCCTACAAAGACTGGCAGCTTTTGCCAAATACAGAATGCTTACGGGCCATAACTATCTGCAAACCCACTTATAAAATATAGGCCTAGCAGCATTTAATACTTGCCCTCTGTATAATCGCCACAAGATGGATAGAACACATTTTCAGCTTTGCAAGTAGAAGTAGTGGAAGAGCAAAGCCAGCATTGTCTCTATGGGAAGGGTAGGCGGAGAAAGGCCAAGATGCCAAGATGTTGCATTGGATGAGTAAAGTAGGTACTCCACAAATTTAAAATTTTGAAAAGAAAAAAAATAATTCACAATTTTTTTTTAAATTTTTCAGTTACACTCACTTATTTTATTTAAAATAAATTTTGCTTATAAAAAAGATTACTATAAAAAATACAGCAACAAAGTATTCAGTTATGATAAACTTATAAAAAAAGGTGTACTAATGCACAAAATAAATATCTGAAAACATTAAACATGGCCTCTTTGTTCAGTGCAACTTCGCAGAAATAATACAAAAATGGAGTTTTGCCAACAGACCGCTTAGCATTATTATATTAATTAAAAGAATTATCTTAATTTTTTAAAATGCGATTAAAGCCCTTAGCAGTTATTATATAATATAGAGACTATTTGCAGCCAACATAATTAGTGTATATTTTTTCATTTGATTTGTTTAAAGCTTAGTCTAAATTATATGCGTTTTAATTTTATCGTATATACATTTAACTTTGTAACTATGTTCTTTTATTTACTTATCACTTATAAAATCTTACTTGGTAAATTTAAGAGTCGACTTTTGAGAACTATTAATTATAGGCTCTCAAAATAAGTTTGAGAACGTATTTAATAGTTCTCGAAAGTAGACTCGCAAATATATCAAGTAAGATTATTGATCAAGTACATTAAAGTGTAAATGATGAAACAATTCTGTTCAGATGTATATACTTTATACAATCTAAAATTATTCAAGCCAAAATGTTTTAGGTATAAAAAAATGTTAAAACATTAGTTTAAATGTAAAGTACAATAGTTTGTCTGAATGTTGTATGACAGTGTAACAAATTCAATAAATAAAAGGACACATAGAATGCAAAACCATGACAGCATGCTTGGCGACAGCAAGTTTAATAATTGGTTTTGAGAATTTATGTCAGACACATACACATGGAGTCTATAAAACCTGGATAGATTTCAGTTTATACCAAACTGCCTTAACTTTATTCAGCACTCTATTTGATTTTTTTAAAAATGAAGTAAGATACAGAAGTCAAACTATGTAAATACTAGATGACGCATACTCGTTTACAAAAGAAATTTGAACTATAAAGATAATGCTAAAGGTTAAACTATTTGTTTCGTGCATTTGAAAGTAACTTTTGTAATTATTTACGTTAGTCACATAAGCAATTTTGGCAGAAACGTTTTACTGGCTGATGCAGAAACTCATAAAAAAAAGAAACACTTTCACTGATGCCCCAAGTAATTACAATTTTGGAAAATTTTTTTGCCACTTCCACGGTCACCTAAAATCTTACAAAATCAATGGTTTACCTTTATTTTTTGACCTTCAAACTAGCATAATGCATAGAAAAATATTTATATTTTTGGTAATTATTAAGATCAGCGACTATCGCTCTGACCGGAGAAATTATTTTCCTGATAGATTTGACCTTGCAGAATACGAACCTGTAGTTATTTTCAACGGCAAATAGATATTAACCTAAGAAAACCAGGTCAGGTTACGATTATTAAAAAAAAAGTGTTAGCAGAAAAAAAAACCCTTCAGAGGAGAGGTAGGGGAAGCCGGGGTAATAAGAGACAGGGCTAAAAAAAACCTTTAAATATAATTTTTACCACACTCTTATTTACCCAATATTATACCTAAAAACATTTTTTCCTAACCTTTGAAAAATACCTTACATCCAAACATGCAGGGCAAAATCGGCCCTTTTTCTGTAAGAAATTTTATTGTAAAATTTTAGCTTGAATTTTAGAGATCCGTGTTATGTTATTTTGTGACCAAGATTATAAGGATTAACAAGCATTTTTTTAAATTTCTGGAAAACATAATTTAGGGTGAATTTTGAATGTCTCTTATTACCCCTTTTAGGAAATTTAAAGGGGTAATAAGAGACACATGTCTCTTATTACCCCAAATGTATAATGGGGTTCTGATGAAGAAAGCATTTCTTTGGACCAGTTATTGGAATCATCATCTGATGAAAGTCTGCCTGAAGAAATCAACCCAACCAAAATAGAGCCTTGTCTAGAAATGTACTATGCTGTATACTATGATCTTGACTGGTATGTAGGAAGAGTGATTGACTTCCCAGATGAAGGTCTTTCCAAAGTGAAATTTCTCAAGAAAGTGTTAAACAACTTTGATTGGCCAGTACATGATGATGTTCAAACTGTACCAAAGAAGTTTGTGTTCTACGGTCCAATAAAATTAGATGGTAATGGGCCGTTCACGAGAGGCCCATCTCGAGAGGCCAACTAAGTAAAATTAGATTGGTCTACAATAGAATAAAGAAGGAATTTAAAAACTGATGTACTAGCCTAGTTTCCAAGCACATTTAGCCTACAACATAATGTTCTTTCCTTCTCTGACAGTAATGTGTTTTGCTTTATGTATCAATGTTGCTATGATACTGTTTTAAAAAAATTCATTAAATATATTTTTAATATTAATTTAGCCAATTTTAAGTCTTTTAAGTGTTTTTTTTGGTGTTATTTCATCTAATACTATCAGTTATCATTCATAAAGTGTTCATTCTATTAATCCGAATTAATTTAGGAAAAGGGTATTTTGTCTCGATGATCTATTTTGTCACTTTTTATACCCAGTTTTAAAATATACTCTCAACAAGTTTTATAAATTTTATTTTGCTGTTTTAGGACAACCTATACTATGTGTAGATTACAAAAACTCTAATACCCATAGTTTAAATGTTTTTATTTATTTAATACTAAACAAAGTAAATTTTACAGTCCGACTTTTGCATTTTGTTTTTTTAAAGCTTAATATTTTGAAAACCAATGTCCATTTTTTTTACTGACAAAAATTTAAATGCTCAGAATTGTCTCTCATTACCCCCTCTTATTTTACATTAGTTCAATATAGGAAGCAATAGCCTTGTCTCTAAATACCCCGGCTTCCCCTAGTCACTGATCTTAATAATTACCATATTTTTTTCATTACAACGGAAGTCTAATTTTTCATCACATTTTAGGAAAAACTACTTTTTTGGCCACGCATTAGCAACAGCGCATTGTACACCGTCTAGACATGAATATACCTATTCATTATCCAGTCACGATAGATTTGGTTATAACTTTATACTTTACTATATACCTATGAAGTCAGGGTAGATTTGGCTGTACAGCATTTAATATTGTATTTTATAGATTACTATGTACATATATTAAAACATTTGTTGAATTTCTGGATTGGCCAGTAAAATTTTTCTTCAGAAATCGCTTATGTTGTTAAAAGTAAACAATTATTGTAACTTTTCTTACAATTTTTTGGGTGCCAGCACAAACCTTGATTATTTTTTCTACTATCCCGAAAACATGTTTTGATTTCATATACTCACTTTATAAAATTGAAGGCTACTTCTAAAACTCATTGGTATTGAAATTATATACCAATATTCTTATTCCACAAGTGAAATTACCTTTTTGTCAATGTGTTTTGAAACCATTATTTCACCGACAAAGCTAGCCTGCCACTCTATTACCTCATCTCAAATTGACGAGTAGCGGGCTATCTCCTTAATGAAGCAACAGTTTTGTAATGCATCAGCAAGCTAATAGTTATTTTCTTATTCAAATAATTACTTGTTATTTATTCAGTGGATTTATGATGATCACAAGGAACCCTTATTTGTTTAGAGTTAACTAAATGACATCTGAAACTTATATTCCAGTTATCATTTATATATGGTTGATATTGCCTTACCACCTGTTTATTATCCGAGTGACTTAATAATGAAATGAATTTCATGATGTCAACCTAAAGCCTATATTTACAATCAAATTTCAAAATTTACTCAAGAAATCACTCCATTTCTGAAATATAATAAAACAAATTTCATTAGCCTAGCTAATGGTTATATCTAATAAGCTATACAAAATGAAGGAGCAAATAAGGTTAAAACAGTTATATGTACTACTGATTACATTACAAGTTAGCAACAAAAGAGCTTCATTTGAAGTATATCTTATCCTATTTATTTGTAGAATGCACAACGCAAATTCTTTTAATGACACCGAATAAGAAAAATAAATAGTTAAACACAAAATTTTACAGTAGTAAACTATAGTGAAGTCAAATGCCTCAATTCTTAAAGGTGATTAATGGAATTGCATACAATTTCAAAGGTTACACAATTGTATGACAAAGTTAATTTAATTGAATTTTACCACAAATAACGACTAAAACTTATATGTTTTGATTATAAATTCCAGTGATTAATTTGTAAATTGTTAAATATACTATTTAACAATTAATATTAACGAAAAATTCAATTTTTGTTACTACACAATAGAAATGGCGCCATATATCTGTACCACAGGAAAATAGTCGTAACAAACCGGATTATTTTCAGCTTTATGTAGTTAATAATACTTTTATTAACTTGTAAATAAAAGAAATAAGTAACAAATAACTCAAATAATAATACTGATAAATTTAAGTAGACAATTTTCTACGATGCAGTCAAAATTCAAGGATAAAACTTACCTTTCAACAAAGTCGTTACGGTCCACAATGGTGTTTCAGTTGAGAAGAGAAACATGGACGACACTTCAGTTGGGAAGCGGAAATGCTTTTTATTTTTAATTTGATACTATTTGTAGTAAGGTATATAGAAGTAACTGTAGTACGAATAAACTATAAATATAAATATAAGATTATTTTATATTGAAATTACTTTACTATTATATAAACCTATAATTTATGTGTCAATTAATTTTACCACACAATTTTACAGCATTTTGAATGACGTCATTGGCGCAGTCGCAGTTTGACAGACAGCATTGCAGAAGCATATCGATTTTTACTGTCGTCTACAGTTTTAGTATCCGTCTTATTAGTGTAGTAGTGTCATTTCGAGCTAAATGCAGTGAATGGGATTTTTGTGTAAACGAAAACGTACTCTTTCTGTGTGAATAGGCAGGTTAGAAGATGACTAAGGATAGATTAGCGGCTTTAAAAGCGGTAAGCATAAATACCGGCTAAGAAGCATGATCTTACTTGTATGAAACACCCTATGAATATGTTCAAATTTTTCCAGGAATAGGCTTTTTAAGATTAGTTTAACAATTGTTTTTAAATGTTTAGATATTGACATATTAATTGTCAATCGAAAAACTACAGTAACTTAATATTTTCTGCATTGAACTGAAAATTCTTTTTAATTATATTTTTCTCTATCAATTGTTATGTCAAATTGAGTTATTTTGATTTTAGGCTACATAGATTAAGACTCCACCCCCTGCTGCATTTCAGTATATCTGCTGATATCTTTTTTTTTTAAAATAAGACTTTATAAACAAATCACCCATATAAATTTCAAATCATATTTAAAACATTTTTATGTTGGTCAGTAGCTTTCATTGTTGAATCACAATGATAGTTATCATTTTAGTTAGTCATGATAAAAGTTTTTATTGCATATTGCAATTTTAATGTCATTATTTTTCATTGAGTTTAACTGAATTTTGTCCCCTATATTTAGAAGCCTAATGCTATAAGTAATTGGAAACTGATAGTGGGTAAAACGTTTTATTACTTGTGATAAGTTGTTGATAATTTTTAATCCTTCTTTATTATAATTATAATTTTAAAATATTTCTTTACATAGCTTATAAGTTAAGATTGGTTTTTTTTAGGTAGTGAGCATTATACGTTTATATTTTAAAAAACTTGTAATCTTTATGGCTCTAAATTGCCATTAAATATATTAAATAAATATCATTGATGAACAAGGCACACAATAACTTTAACTTTGGAATTAACTTAGATTAAATCCGTAATAAGAATTTGTAATTAGTTTGAAAACATTGAATAATATTATGGCTTGCATATAATATTAATTATATGTTAGCCTAATAAGATGAAGATAATAACATTAAAGGGAATTTTAAACAATTTATTGAGTTAAAACATTTTTTTGCCTCACCATAGGCAATCGTCATCAGTATTTAAATTGGCAGGCATGACTTGTTGTTATATAAGGTGACACTAATTTTAAAAACAAGTTCAATAGTAAGGTCAAAATATGTTATGATTTTTCAATGATATTTTTATTTCTTATTATTGTATGTTTAATTTCCTAATGTTGTAGGGTCTTAAGATATACATCTTATTTGACATGAATAATTTTGAGATTATAATTTAATATCAGTGTAACTGTGAATTGTTTAATAACAATTATAATTAACTGAAAATTTATTTTAATATAAGCAGTTTAATAATACAGTAATATATATGTTTGAATTATTTATTTAAGTTCCAACTTACAGTAAATAATTTTTGCAAGTAGTTATTTTGTTAGGTTAGTTTTACTTGACCAAGTTCTATTATGACCTTCTTTTTTTAATTAATCACTTGAACAATAGTTTATGACTATCCGAACTTTAAATTTTGTAAATTTGTTAAAACTTACTGAGAGAGTGTTTTTGATTGCTATGTAGCGACCTTCATCAGTGTCTTCTGCTTGGAGGTGACGGTTTTAAAGGAAGGTTTTCATTAGTATCAAAGAGTATGTGTGATTTGTATTGGGTTTGTTCATTGAATATGTTTGTACTTTGTGTGTTTGTAAATTTCATAATTACGTAATTATTATAATTTTATCTATAATTGGACTATAAATTTCTACTATATTTATTTATAATTTCAAAATTGTTAAATAAGAATCACTGAACGTAATGGACTACAAAATTCAAGAGTTAAAGAACATATCTCAAGTAACAACAGATCTTTCTTACTTAGAAAGGTTTTCAACAGAAAGGGAAGTATTTAATATTATTTGATTCAATTTTCACTTGACCTGTTAGTCTAACATTAAAACACTTCAACATAAATTGATATGATACACATGCTTATAGTACCACTTACTTTAGAAGGCCTTCAGATCTGTGCTCCATAGTCTTAAACAAGTTCCAATGACTAAAGAAAACATAAACAAAGAACTAGACACAATTAAATATTTAGCATACACAAATGGATACAACACCACAATAATAGACAAACTATGCTACAAAATACAAAAAAAAAAAACACTAAAATTAACACTACAGACTGGGAAAACAAATACATCACATTACCACACATAAACAAAACAACAAAAAATACCCCGCAAATTTCAAAAAATAGGATACAAAATAGCATACAAAACTAATAACAAGTTACAATACAACACGACACCAACAACAAAGATAAACTACAAGCACCAGGGGTATACAAACTAAACTGCGACAAATGTAACAAATTCTACATTAGACAAACAGGTCGCAGCTGTAAACAAAGAGTCGAGGAACAGAAACAGAACACCAATTTAACATTTTACAATCACATAAAAGAAACATTTAATACACAGACATTTACCATAACCTAGAAATCCTACACATCAACAAAAAAGGACCACATCTCAACACACTATACAATATAAAATTTACAGATACACAAAAACACAATAAGTACAAACATATTAAATGAACAAAGACAATACAAATCCACATACTCTTTGATATTATCGAAAACCTGCCTTCAAAACCGTCACCGCTTGACCCGACATCTCCAAGCAGAAGACACTGATGAAGATCGCCACATTGTGATCAAAAACGTTCTGTCCCAGTAAGTTTTAACAAAGTTACAAAATTTAAAGTTCGGATAGTCAGAAACTATTGTTTAAATGATTAATTAAGATTCACGGAACATAATGGACTACAAAATTCAAGACATGTTTTTATTATTTTCACAAATATTATAAATAACTTAAACAAGTGATTTCAAGTATCACTAGTTGTAAATATTCTTTTAAATTAATAAAAAATGAAACATAATCTAAATGTACCAACATACAAAACTGTATACAAAGTAAATGTTTATTTAAGAAAAAACAGTCTTATACGCTGTAATAAAATTATAAAATCTACAAACAGTCTGGTTAGACAAGTTTGAGTATAAGAGTCCTGACAGAAGTGATAAAATAGAGCTAATAGTTTTGCAAACGTTTCAACGATAATCGCTGAGAATTTTAATTTGTACATCTTTCATTCAATTTTTACATCTTTGTTTGAGGAATATTTATCAAAGACTAATAATGATTATAGTTAATAATAAAATATGGGTAACAAAAACATCATTTACTAGATGATTACTGAATACAAATTGTAGTTAATAATAAAATAATGTGGGTAATAAAAAACATTTATTAGATGTTGACTGAATACAAATTTTTTAAAACAATTCCATTTAAATCAGTTCTTAAAAAGTATAAGATGGGCCTAAAAATGTTTTTTTATTAAAAATTGGATTAAAGAACGCAACTTATTTTTATCATTATATTGAATTATTTGTATTGTGATTTATAAAAATTTGAATAATGAGGGTAACAAAAAACATTTATTAGGTATTGACTGAATACATTTTTTTAAAACAGATTTAATTCTAATAAGTTCCTTCAAACATATAAGATGGGGCTGAAAATGTTTTTCTTGCAAAAATTGGCTTAAAAATACATATACCCATTACCTATACATATACAAATACATATACCCATTACCTATACATATACAAATACATATACAATAACCTATTATCTTTATATTGAATTAATTGTATTGAGATTTTCAAAATATAAATAAATTGATATATTTATTACCTGATTAAAACTATTTAGTAAGTAAATAATCTATGATTATAAATAAATTTTCTTGTTGTAATCATTTTGAATTCACTGATTAAAATATAAATAAATAATACATAATTAGATGAATACTTGAGAACTTACTTGCTGACGCATTTTAAAACAATTGTTCCTTTTACAAAGCTACAAATTTTACTCTCCAGGCTTAACTTCATAAAAAGAACGATTCTTTCAAAACGAATTAGCAAGTAAGCTTTTAAGTGTTCACATAGTTACGTTTTATTTAATTATATTATGAATAAATAATCTTTGTGTAAAACGGCAGTTATACACTATAACGTATAATACAAAATCAGCTGTTACAAGAAATCATATGTTATTATTTAAATCACTTGAGTCACCTGACGGAATGTATGCTGTAATGTATCACATTGTATATATGAGTATTGTATATTATATATACATCTTGATATTTTAAGTTGTTTAAGTTGCACTGACTTTATGAAGTTAATATACTACTATTGTAAATACATTTATCCACCACAAAGTGCAATAATTTTACCTTGTGTGATGAGGCACCTTTCGGTCACTTGACCATTGTCGAATCACTCTAGAGATCATTGTCTAGATTCGACAATGGTAAAGTGACCGAAAGGTGCCTCATCACACAAGGTAAAATTATTGCACTTAGTGGTGGATAAAAGTATTTGCAATAGTAATATATTAACTTCATATATATATATATATATATATATATATATATATATATATATATATATATATATGTTGATACATATTCCTTCATGAATGGAAAAATATGATGAATAGTTATTATCTGGAGTACATCAGTTCATTTTGCAGGGCATAAAATCGCAGTTTCGACGTCTTGCTAAAGTCTCATCTAACATTGACGAGGAAAAATTAGAGTAAACTTGTACTTTGTTAGGTACTACTGTAAAGTTCAAATGTAACAGTTTGACCAATTGTCAAGAATAACAAAATCCATATATTTGAATTACACACATATATGAAATAATACATATTAATCACTTAAACAATAGTTTATGACTATCCGAACTTTATATTTAGTAAATTTGTTAAAACTTACTGAGACAGAGAAGACACTGATGAAGATCGGCCCCTAGCGATCGAAAACGTTCTGTCTTAGTAAGTTTTAACAAATTTACTAAATATAAAGTTCGGATAGTCATCAACTATTGTTTAAGTGATTAATAAGATTCACCAAACGCAATGGACTACAAAATTCAAAAATAATACATATTGTTTTAAATGCTATCTTGTATGGTACTTCTTTAGTTTATCTAGTATGTATTTAGTAAACATGTTTATGATGGAGTTTGTTATGTAATGTGTTATCTGTAAGCAATTTTGGAAATTTAGTATAAATTATGTGTATATAAGAAAATTTAATGTTTAAGTGTATTTTGTTGAGTTTATTGCTTAAACAGAATACAATACTAAGCATTTGGTTGGTCATGAAATACTTTTGTGATTATTGCATTTACCCAGTATTGCCCCTGTATAATGTGATGTCATTAACACACCTGAGGCATTAAATAATTTGTGTTTGTTTTGGTAGAGCTGGGTTTTTACTATGTGGTATAGGAAAATTTAATTGATGATGCTGCTGGTTGGAATTCCTGTGGGTTGGCTAATCAAAAGTATTTTGTCCATTATGCTTTTTGAAATCAACTTTAATTATATATTCATGTACGTTTTAATATCATTAAGTTTGAATATAAAAGTTGTATTAAATTTCATTTATAACGTTTTGTTAAATTATTTTTTTACATTTTTTATTGTTTGTTATAAATATGTATAACATAATTGTTACAACATAGTTAATATTTTCAAGTAATTACCAAGCAATTATTTTATGACCCAAGGTTGTATTAATCTTCAAACAATTATAAATTGTTAATATCAATTTATTAACCACAATTTATACTTGAACAGAAATAGTAAATATTTAATGCAAATATTAAATTTTATTTACTTTGAAAAATATTATAATAATCTCAGTGCAAACACAAAACTAAAACTTCAAACACAAAAATCTAATACACTGGAGCGTCGGTAATCCTGACGTCAAAAATCCGGAGCGTCACAAATCCGGAAGTGATTCCAGCGTGTGCGGAGCCCGGCGCCACTACAATACATATCTAAACTAAGTGTTTTCGTTAATTATAAATGCAAAGAAGACAAACCAATTTTAAAAAATGCGCCAAAACGAAATTTTAAACGCAACCAACAGTATATTTATTAATAACTGTATGAAGCAACTGTGGCGTAATGTTTATTTTTAAATAAATAAAACAACTGTAGTTGTATTTTTTAAATACCTCTGAAGATGATTGCTGGGCAATCGAAATGTACATAAGGTTTAAATAAATGTTACTTGTGGTTTAGAGGTTTTATTTATTTAAAAATAAGTATATTTATTCATGATTTAAATTTGTTTGAATTGTGTGTTCTACATGTTAATCAATGTGTATTGTAACCAAACAGCAAAATGATAAAATTTATTATTAAACTTAATCTTTAACCATTTTGTCATATAATATTCCTTTGTTTAAAAAAAGAATTAATGAGTTTTGCCCTCATTAAGTTTGTACCGGCTTTCTATGCTATACAAAAGTTTTTTTTTCTTTCTATACTATCTATTAGTACATTACATGTCTTTTCACTAAATTCCTTTGTATTTTTATGCCCTCTGACGTCTATTTTGTAATAATTCCTTGTTTAATTTAAACCTAAACGATACTCCAAGCATTAAAATAGTCTATAGTTAATGAGATATCAATAATAAATGGAAAATCAAAGATCGTTTAAAAATCCGGATAAATCAGTAGTCCGGATGAGTCTTGGTCCTAATTGATCCGGATTTTCGACACTCTACTGTATAGAGTTATAACTTTTGAAGATATTTTTGTTCTAGAGATAACTATGAGCTTTTAAATGAATACAATTGATTAATTTTATTTAATAGGGTTTTTTGTATTATTATTTGTTTAGAGGCTTAGGAAGAAATAACTCAAGTTATTGTAAACGTTTTTCTAAAAATGACAGAAATTTAATAATATAACCAGCATTATAACACCGGTGGCGTTTTCTAAAACTAAGTAAGTTTTGTCATCAAAGTAAGTTTCTTGAGGATACCATTTATGAATACAGCACATATCCCGACCTAATAATTTCAGACCCTAAACAATAAGTTGGTAATCACTGCTGCAGTTGTAACATTAATTCAACATTAGTTGGTAAAGGTAGTACAAAACCAAATCTATAATGAAACTGCTTATTATGGAGAACTATCGGAGGTCTGCATGACCAATTCCCCAATCACAGTGAATCAGATACTAAGACAGCAATCTTAGACTTCTACATGATGATTAGGTAGTGTCTCATCTTGTTGAAGGCGAATGTGTCTATCTAGATTAATTTTGTCTTATTGAAGAATTGAACAATATTTTTTCATCATGAGTGTGACTAGTGTCTTTGCAAGGAAAAACCAGCCTTGGTTAAGGCTTGGATACAAGATTATACATTAGGCCTATTCAGGAAATAGGATACTCCACACAAAAATTATTGTCAATGCTAGTTGACTTTATCAAAACAAAGTGAACTCATTTCAGCTCCAGTAAGAGCTATAATTTTTAACAATTAAGTAGGGGGTAAGTTGATCTTAATTGGTTTTTGTGAGCCAAAATTTATTAATCACTTAAACAATAGTTTATGACTATCCGACTACTATCGCACTACAAAATTCAAGAATTCAAAATTTATTATTTTTGTTTTAAAGTGTCTCTTTAACTGGTTATATAATTTGTATGAAAATACAAATTGAAATTTCAGTTACTTTTCTGTTAAATATTTGTAAGTGATATAACTTAAATGTCAATTTAAAGTATTTTAAATAAGGATAACAGGATATTAAGAATAATAGTGTAATAAGGATATTTTAAGGATATAATAGTATATCCTTTTTATTCTATGAGACATGGTATAGGAGAGACAGGGTAAAACAATCTTACTTGGCTCATATGGTATCCAACTAAGGTAATACGGTCAGCACTATACCTCAACAGCAAATCCTTACTCTAAGTTTTACCTTAGGTACTAATTTTCAAAGATAATTTGACGTATACTGTAGTTTTTTTTTGTGCTACTGGGAATTGAATCTAAAACCGGTTAATTTTATAGTCAAGTGTTCTACCCACTTCGGCACACAGCCATCAAATTTAAATAATATAAAACATTATATACATTTACTACAATAATTATTAAGCTAGAAAGGTATGCTCTCTCAAATTTAAACCAAACATTCATAATCATTTCTCACATACCATAAGAAAAATTATAAAATGTACACTAAAAAAATAGCTGTGCAGGTTGGCCATCTGTAATTTAAACCTTCCTATGTTTATAGGAACCTTCCTATGTTTATATATTTGAACTCAGCCCTATTTTAATCTTCAAACTTGTTCTTTACATAGCAAGATTACTTCACATCTGTTATATCTTAGTAAAAAAGATTCTCAAAAGAAAACAGTCTCTCCACTACATAAATGTTTTAGTCCATTTGCTATTAAATATTACAAGTTTTATGAAGAGTCAGCACCAGTTCTAATTTTGGGCAATAGACAGCTACAGGTTAAAAAATTTGGAGGGCTGAAGTTAAGATACACAGACACATATAGTTGCAGTGTTATATAGATCATAAGTGTTATATATGGTAAATCATTTCACTTACAGCAAAAAATACAAATAAGATCTTTGGTTTGTATTTTATGACTATGACTACAGAGAAACAAATTATTTGTTCAACAGATAAAATAAGCTAACCTTAAAATATATAAACACAATGCGACATTATGGAACCCAACATACAATGGAATATAATTATACACTTTAATGTATATTAGTGTGTTAGCATATGCCTGCAGTAGAACATACTTTTTGAGTAATTGAGTTCATTACTTTAGATCTTTTCCATGTCAAGTTAGACTATAACTCTTTTAATAATGGGACCCATCTCCCGAAATGGCCATCCTCATTTAGGCAAAACAAATGCGCTACTCTAGGCAGGTGTTAATATATTAATATAATTTAATGGGTCTAAGTTTAAACGAAAATCTCATGTTAAAAGATGGAAGCAAATAATACATACAGCATAATTAGTTACCAATGATATATCATTGCAATTTACCAAAACAACTCACAGCCGTTGAGCTTGTAATACCTTTGTATTACATTACTATAATACTAGACACAAGAGTATTTTTGTTTGTATCATAAACTTATTTGATTGTATGATATACTTATACTTTAAATTATGATAGATAAGTGTACCACATTAAGTGGTATTTCAAAAAAGTTATGTAAAAACATAATAAAAAAATGCCAGAAAATTGACTTTTTAATTGGCAAATGAAGTTCGATGACTTTTGAACTTTTTGCTTATCATTGAAAGAGAGTTATTTTTTGCTTGAAGTTTTTATTTTTAAAATTGAAGAAGCCAATTATTTTTAAAATTGAAGAAGCCAATTATTTTTAAAATTGAAGAAGCCAATTATTTTTAAAATTGAAGAAGCCAATTATTTTTAAAATTGTAGAAGCCAATTATTTTTAAAATTGAAGAAGCCAATTATTTTTAAAATTGTAGAAGCCAATTATTTTTAAAATTGAAGAAGCCAATTATTTTTAAAATTGAAGAAGCCAATTATTTTTAAAATTGAAGAAGCCAATTATTTTTAAAATTGTAGAAGCTAGTAGGATATTTGGACCCATGTACAAGCCACACTTGTTATTTTATAATTTGCCATTTTTTTAATTGAACATCTTTTGAACATTGAACATTTTTTTTACTAGTAGGCTATTTTACAAATATATACTTATTGATATATCTTGGCATAAAACCACTACTTGCTGTTATTTTTCATCATATTTGTATGAAACATCAGGTTTGTACTAGATCAATGCATAGTTCAATGCTGTGAGTCATGGATAAGACTTAATTTTACGTGCCATTTTATTCCTTGAAATGTTGGACAGTGGTTAGGTATCCATTCAAAACTGTTTTCTTTTAGGATCGTGTTGAATCAAAATAAAAACACCACACACACACACACACACACACACCCAGTTTTATTTTGTCTTAAAACTGTTTTGCAACCTTAATTAGTTCTAAATGATCAATAAAAAAGCCAAATAATAAAAAATATTGTGATATACCATAGCAAAAACTTTTATTTCAACTATGATGACAATTTTGAGAGCGGACTCGGTTGATTGTAAGACAGAGACCCAAAATCTCATTATAAGCTCAAAAAACCTGATCATATAGGTTTTGAAGAATACTGAAGTTAAGTAGGTAATTTATTCATCAAAAATATTATTAAAACTAATTTATTTTTATGGCTGAATTGGAATGTTTCAAATCATTTCCGTTTTTCCTAATAGTGAAGATATCAAACCTAATTTAAATAATCAAATTTATTAAAAATATAAATATTTTGGATTTAAGGTTTAAATTAATAAGTTAAAATGACCTACTAATAATTTTGGATTATTTTATTACAAATATACAAGAATTTGAAATAGGTTTAAAAATTTGATCATTTTCTTTGATACTAGAAAACATGACAGTGATCCACCAAGCAATCATGTGGTATTCAATAATATTTAAAAGTGAACACAGCCAGTTTACTGATAAAATAAACAAGTATCAAAATTTTAAAATTCATGTGAAGGACTTAAGACTAAAGTAATATTTATTTTTAAATATAACTTTATAAATTGATTTATATGTTCATATTAATAGATTAGTTCTAAGGGATTTAAAAAATCTATGTAGTTAAGAGAAAATCATAAGTTCCCATAAATACCCAGGAATTTATGAATTTTGGGAATATACCCGGCAATATTCCCTGAGAATTTTCTCTCAAGTGTAAATTCCCAGGAATTTTACATCACTAGTACAAACACACCTATATTGAGTGCTGCTACAATTTCATATTGTTTAATCAAGATAAACTGCCAGAACAAGAGAGATATTTGAAAGAATTATAAATAAAGAAGAATTTCTAGCTGATAAGTACATTAGTTTCAATGTTAATTACAGATCTGATTAAAATTAAAATCAAACTACTGAAATAAAATTCATTTATAAATTCTAATATTTTATTTATTACTTTGATTTCAGGATTAACTAATATTTATTAGATTAAGTAAAATAAGTTAGGGGGAATTGATACATTTAGTTACATGTTCATTGATTTTTTAAAGTGAATTTTCGTTTTTAACTAGCATATGGCTGGTATAAATTCACACACAGTAAAATACTAATTTGTGTAAATGATTAGATTTTAAATATATAAGTTTAAATAAGCTTTATATTCTTACTTAGTCAACACTTACCCTTGGCTGTTGAGTCTTGTGGGCGTTGATCCACAGACCAGTACCGATGAAATAGTTTCCATCCTTTATCGCATGACTGAAGGTCATTGATATTATAGAAAAAATTACATAAGTGCAATACTTATAAACATATGGTTGTTTGTAGTACATATGATTTAATTTTTGTAAAAATATTTTGTTACATAATTATTTTTCTGAAGATGCTGGTTCTGTTTTATCGGGGAAAAGCTTTGAATAATATATGCATTAAAAGTATTCTTGTTTTTGAAATATTTGTAATTTATTAATTATATATACACAGTTTACTGAATCATACATGAAAATGTGTTTACTTTTGGAGGAAAATTTTAAGACTTTTATTTCTATGGCTTTTTACCTGTGTGTGAGTAAGTTATGTTTTGTACTCATACAGTTAAACATAATATTATCTCTACAATTAATTCTATTATTCTCAAATAAAAGAGATTTTCAACCGGATTATCTTGAGTATTTCATAAATTTGGTTTTGATCTGTTCATAATACAGTTTAGTGACGATGTTAAATTTAGAATTGGAAAGCTTTACTAAAGGGTTTAACTGAATAAAATGATGTGCAAATCACTTTCTTGTCATTTACTCTGTTGCTACAAAGACAAGGAAGAAACTTTATGATATAATAACTTTTATACATGATGGTCCAAGTAAAAATAAATCAGCAGAATCTCAGATCAAAGTACAAAACAAAAATTGATCAGAAAAAGACAATATTCATACAGGGAAAATATTAAAGATTTTGTAAAATAAAATTAATTCAACAACAGCATTAAAGTGGTAGCAATTATCTGATTGGTTACTAAGATTGGTTATGACTTGGTCATACTTTACTTGGGTTTACAAGTCATATGGTTAGGTTATAATTGGTCTTTATTTGAAATCTCAAAAATAGAGACAACAGCTGAATAGAGTAAACTTTTAATTTAAATGAATTTACAGATAAACAAAAACATCTTGCAGTTTGCTAAGAAGTAAAACATATTACGTGTTAAAGAAATTATGATCTTTAAATTTCCAATACCAACTTTTTCATATTTTAATATTACCTAAACAAATATTGCTATAATTATCACTTGCTTTGTAGTATCTATAAAAGTAATAAGTGACATTGCACATAACCTCAATATTGCACATAACCATTATATTTGTGTTATTTTAATGAAACAATTGCATTAATTTTGTTGTATAAATTACATCTGGAATTAGATCAAATGATTAGCAAAAATATAATGACTGTCTTTAATTTCTAGACTAAAATTTGTAGTATTTATTAATTAGTGGCAAATTCGGAGTGATAAAAAATAATGGACATAGTAATAGTAACCACTTCATTAGGCCCTTTGCATTTTTTTACTTTCACTTTCTGTGTGTGAAAGCTTTTTTTTTAAATTTAAAAAGTCAATTAGCATATTATTGTCATTTAGCTAAGTTCCAAAATAAACATGCTTCCATTTAAGTTTTTTATTTTAACTAATTTAATTCTTAATTTATGATGATAATAAATAAAAATGAAACAATACAACAAACACGCTACTGTAATTTATAAATGGAACAATAAAAGGGGGCAGTTTAAACCAACCGCATATGTTTTCACAAATTCATTGAGGTCGACATTCTTTAATTCAATTCTCCTCTGCCCAAACATATAAATGATTCATGAGGGGTTGGGTGGAGGTTAGTGAATAACAAACCCGACTGCAAGAGAGAGGGAGAATAAATCTCCATAGTGATTTTTAATTTTCTGTCAGAATTTCATTTTACGAATGTATTTATCACCATATTTTTTCTTGTTATTTTGCAAGTAGAAAAATATTTATGGAAGAGAAATTACTTTTATAATTTTAGAAATTGTAAAGTAGTTGTAATATTGTTAAATAAAGCCACACTTATTCAATTCTTTCTATTAGCTCACACTCTCCTGATATATATCTTGTACAAATTTTCAATCGTTTATAAATTACATTTTTATTTATCCAATCAAGTTCAAATACATTTGTATTAACCTGTAGTGGATGACAATTGATGTTAATACAGTTTTTTCAAATATTTATTCAATAATTAAATTATAAAATTTGTGGAGTCCACTTGGATTATAACAGATTCTTCATATTCCAAGTCTAGCGAGCCTTGGCACTGCTCCAACTTTCCAATAGGTACATAGAAATATTTTTTTCAAAGAAGTATATGAATTTTTTCCCCCCATCTGGTTGTCACCAAAACCTACATATTACAGCCTTAAACTGTTGCCATGGTTACCACACAATATCATAAATAGTGCTCTAGGGTAACTAAAATACAATTTTTCTTGACATTTGATTATTCCATCTTCACGTGAGCTATTAGTAATCAATAAACACTTTTAAAACCAAAACACTTAATTCCATACACCCAAAACTAACATACACCATCGAAACAGAACAACAAAACTCTCAACTTCCTAGACCTTACAATTAAACGAACAGACAAACAAATACATAAATTCAACATATACCGAAAACCCACTAGTACCAATATGACCATTCACAGATCCTCAAACCACCCACACCAACATAATCTAGCTGCTTACAACACCCTGATATATCATCTGCTTAAAACCCCGTTAGACAAAGAAGAACACTACCAGGAGTTAAACACCATAAAATATATAGCACAAACTAACGGATACAATCCAACAATGATTGATAAATTATACAACTGCCTAAAAAATAAACCTAATAACCCAAATACAAACACACAGCATGAAAATCCCATAAAATACTTATCAATACCATACAGATCATCCAAAATGCACAATCTATCCAACACACTACGAAAATACAACTACAAAATAGCTTACACCACACACAACACTCTCAACAAACAATTTAAACCCAACAACCAAAATCGACGACATTTACAACACTACTGGAGTTTACAAACTGACTTGCAGTTCGTGCCCCAGTTTTTACATAGGCCAGACAGGGAGGACCTTCTACACATGTTACCAAGAACATATAAAAGCACTAAAAAACAATAACTACCAATCAAACTTCGCTGATCATCTCAACTACACAAAACATGACTACATAGACATAACATCTAACCTACAAATTCTTCATAAACAACACAGAAATAACCAATGCTACACAACCGAACAATACGAAATATACAGGCACTTCAAACTACACCCTACACACATACTCAATACACAATTACATTACAACTCACACGCACTTTTTGACATCATAACTTCTAATACACACAAAATACACCCACACCACCAAAATATCCCACCCCCACCCTAACCTACATATACCTTGAGATCAGTTACGGTCTGAGTTGACAATGGGACACATCTCCCGAAACGGCCATCCTCAACAAACAAAGTAAGTGCTACTATAGGCAAGTTTGAAACATTTAAAAGGGTTTAGTAATTTTTCTTTGTTAACCTCAGTTGGAATTTACTTTAAAAAACTTTTTTTATATTACTTGTTTAACATTATAATGGTACTAACAGTTTTTCATTATCTGCCACTTGCAGTATTTTTAAAATTTTAAAAATTGATTTAAAAATAATTATTTGAAATTTACTAGAAGGCTGAATACTTAGGTTTTTGAGGCTGTTTCTGTATTCTTTCATGTAACTCTGCAAACTAAACATCAATAAGTTATTACAGTACCAAGTTAGAATCGCTAGTCATGTCTCTTTTAGTTACGGTAGTATATTTGTAGAGGTAGGCATTTTGAGGTTAACAAACTCTATTTAATTCTCCTGACAGTCATCCAATATCTACTGCAGCTAATTGTTTATAGCCTAGTCGATTATTTATGTATCTTTGATTAAAACTAAGTGTGTGATAATAAAATGAATCCAACATCTTGTATAAATATCTAGTATAAAATCAGGGCTGATGAATCCAACATTATTTGTTCTTAATATTAGTTTATTTGTAATAGTGCAGTAGTATATCTTATTCTTGATAAAAGCTAAAATTAGACAATAGGTCTAATTGGTTAAAATGTTAGCCGAAATAATAAATTAGCTACTTATTATATTATTGTTTGCTATGTTTCTTCTGGCTCCTGATTATTTATTTTTAAAAACTCTCTTACCAATCTCCATTTGCATGTTAGGCATTCGGTGTGGTCTGACAGTAAAGATGGGCATCCAGTATAGTCTCATCTGTTTGCACCACATTGCCTTTCAGAGGAAAGACATTTAAGAGTAAAGTTCTGGGCAGGTCCTCAGATAGTTTGCGTCCATTACATCTGCTTCACACAACAAAGGGCTCTGGAATACATGAACATGATGAAGATGTGCTCCAAGATAATCATGGCCAGTGATGGTTCTGAAAGCTGCCATGTATCTGGCCAGAGCATGAACGTTTTCCTTGTTAGGCTTATATTCTTCTCTTTGCTAGGAGGAGCTAGGTTTTTCCCTTTTGTTGACACTTTTTCACAATAGTTTTAGCTGGGTGAAGAAATGGACGGAGAACGTAAATTTAGTAAGGCAACTCCAGTTTTTGTTATAACATCTGCCTTTTACTTTCCTTCAGTATCCACATTACCTGTAGTCCACTGCAATTCGAAATTCCAGCCTCTCATTATTATTAGATTGCTTAGCCTCACGCAGCAGTTGCCATCTGAGCAAATTTATTTACTTTAAAGATAAGAGTGTACTAATTAAACTCTAGATTTTGCCAGGTTGTCAGATATTCATTTCAAAGTAGTTTGAAATATCTGTTTCAATCTATTGCATGATATATTTTATCTTGGAAGATTGTTACTTGTTTTATTTGGTTGAAGCATATTTCCAAATATAAGCCCACATAGAAGTACAAAGTTGTTTACAGTGGAGGGAACCCTTACAACATTCATAATTTCATCAAATTATTGTAGAGTTAAGTGTTAATGACCTGTTGAAGATAGGGATGGTCATTATTTTCTGTCACGGTGACTTGTCACTGATATTCGTTTGTTGCTGGTAGTACCAGTGACAAAATATGGAAAATGCCAGTTCCGGTGCAATGGATCGATTGGAAGTTGACTCTGTTGTGATTGGGCAAAACGTTGCAGTTATTGAATGAAATAGCTGTCATTGGTTGATTGTCACTGTCACTGGAGGAAACGGCTGTCATTGGTTGATTTGTCACTGGGATTTACGTCGTGTGTGGGAGGTCGATTTGTGTCAGATTTCAAGATAGTGACAGTGTTGTATACAGTAGATGCTATTTGGCACTTGGTAGTTTGTTCTTAATTTCGTAGGAGTTTATTTTTTAAAAAAATGAGCCTTCTAAATAAGAAAAAAGCAAGGTGTGGAATCATTTCACCAGTGTACTATGCCTACATGTTATTGGCAGAGCAGTCTCAGTATCCCTTGTCACCAGTAAAAGTCACTGATCCAAACCTGCCTCTGACACTAAAATCACCGATCAGTTAAAGTCACTGGATCTACCATCCCTAGTTGAAGATGTTATGATGGAATTTTTCGCCAATATGACTGCATCCTGATTCACATGATCTGTTACTCTAGTTTCTGAGGAAGTGGTTTTCAGAGTTCAGTTTCTTAGGAGATGCTGCAGTTCAATGATTGGTGGCACTCAGGCTACGATCACACTGATGTTTTTTGTAGTTAGACGCTCAGTGTGAAATGAGCTACATTTATGGGCTGTAGAACGAAGGCATTGGCAACATTCAGTGTATCTCCATGCCAGCGTAGAAGGGAAAACACATCTCTAAGGCAAGGTGCTATTTGGTTAGGTTCAGGTCCATTTCATAGCGTAATGGAAGCTGCCCACAGTGCATTCTCATGCAACTCAGTAGAATCTTTCCAGTGTGTGTATTGCGGTAGGATTATTTCAGACATGGCCAGATTTGTGTCTTGAATGTTAGTACTTGTTGCATTAAAAAGAAGCTGCTATATGCGGTCTAAAGCTGCCATCATTAGGCGAATTTTGAATCTGTTTCTTTTTATACTGAACGTCTAGCTTAAAAAGAACAAGTGTGGCCCTTAGATGCATCGTTTTCTAGGGTTCAGCATAGTAAATACCTGAATTCCACAATTCATTAGTTGTTGGCACTGTATTAGGAGTCAAGATTCTTTCTTTAGTTTTCCTCCTTCATCTTTTAATTTAATTAAAATTCTGTATTTGTTTATTATTATTTGATATTCACTTCATCTTCCTTTGATTTCTGACTTAATTTCCATGATAATGAAATGTCTTTAGGTCATGCCTTGGTTTAGTTTTGGTTATCGGAAATGTTTTCATTCATAAATATTTGCTCATGTTTATCCTAATTATCTATAATTTTCAACTCCATGTTATAGTTTTAAAATTTTTTTGTTGACTATAGATGGCATAGTTTTAAAAATTTTGCCCTGTTCAGAAAAAGTAATAGTTTTTTGTGCAGTAAGTAAATTAATATAAAGAGTAAAATACGGGATTAGTAATCTTTATAATTCTCCTGTTTGACAGGTTTTTTCTATTGTTGGTAAGTTTTAAGTTACAGTTGTAGATTTTTGGAAACCTCATTTGTTTAAACCCTCATATACTCTGCTTCAACTACATTACCTCATTTGTTTAAACCCTCATATACTCTGCTTCAGCTACATTACCTCATTTGTTTAAACCCTCATTTACTCTGCTTTAGTTACATTACTTCATTTGTTTAAACCCTCATATACTCTGCTTCAGTTACATTACCTCATTTGTTTAAACCCTCATATACTCTGCTTCAGCTGCAGTTCATGATTCTCTGTTTAAATCCTTGTCTCTCCTGCAATAACTCTCGTGACTGTGGCTCCAGTAGAGTGTAGATTTACTTGAGGAAACCACTGTCCATGTGAGCCCTGATACTTCTTCAATCCTCCGTCCTAAGGGTTATTTCTTTTCCTACCATAATTTTATTTCTATTCGTCATTCCCACTCATATATCTCTCAAGATGTATTAGTTTACATATTTTTGTCCTAAACTAAAAAAAAAATGACTCTTGTGTACCATCCTTTTTTGACTGGTTCAATAATTATTCATAGCATTTGGGTAATGAATGTCACTATTTTTTCTGGCTGTGTTTACTGCATAACTTAATGGTCCATAGTGAATTATGGACATAAAAGTTGGCTTATTTTAGTTTTTTTTTTTTTTTAACATTGATTCTCAAACTAGTTAGGTGCATCCCTATTGGGGTTGCTATACCCAAAGAGTTTAGTCAATTTTTAGGAGGGGAGCATGAATAAATCCACTGAAACTGCCTACAGAAGATAGCTTTGCGTTCTCAATTAGGTATACCATCAGGTAGACTGATGTGCCATCTGCATACCGAAAGTCAGTTTTTTGTAGAACGTATAGACTATACAGATTCTTGTTATTAAGTTATGGTCTCTGTGCTCATGGATAACATTTTGAGTAGATAGAAGTAGAATATATAAAAGAAGGAAGTGAAGAAAAATACCTTATCCTATTGTTGTAAAAAATATAAACATTTATAAATATACTTTCATATACAAGTATTAAATATAAACATTTAAGCGAAAATATATGGTTAAGAAAAATATAAACAATATCCCAATGTAAATAAAGGAATGTGTACTCATGAAGACAAGTTTGAGTTTGGGTGTGAGGAAAAAATAGAGCATTTAGACAATGCATTTTGAGAATTGAAAAAGTAACTGAATAGATGTACTATAGAGTACAAAATTATGCTTAATTTTGAAAATTTTCTTTTTCTTGCTAAAGAAAGTTGATGAAATTGCAAGGAACTCATTTTTAAAAATATAAGATCATACAGCACGTAATCAAGTTATTTTTCTCTTTTGCATCATTCATACTGAAAATGGAATTGGAAATAAATTGAAAGATCGTAGGATATAGATCTATATATCCTTATAAATATATGCTTCTTCATATTGTGTCATAAATTACATTCTCCAGTACTGAAAGAACTGTTTTATTAACCTATGAAACAAGTATTACAAGCATATAGTCATTTAAAAATGTAATTTTCTGTTATCGGCTAATTCTATGTAATGTTTGATTTTGAGATTGCTTTCATATAATATTTCTTTATTTAGTTATTGAAGAAGTCTGTTTCAGCCCTCTATTAAGGTTTAGGTATCCGTTGGTGTAAATTTCATTAATGGTTAGATTAGCTGACATTAAAAACAATAATTGTGTTTTTAAATTTTGTTGCAGTGTATATTTGTGTTTTTAGTGAATAAAGATTTAAAACTAATATATAGTCTCTGAAATAATAATTTTGTTTGTGTTTTATTATTTTAGGCCCAGAGTGATGATGATGACGTGGGGCCTGAAGAGGTTGCTGTTAATGTGGAAGGAAGAGATGGCTTCATGGACGAGTTCTTTGCGGAGGTGAGTAATTGAAATATGTAACCAGCCACAATTTCATAAGAATATCATAAACCTGAGAATTTCATAATCAACTTTGAAATCTTGTGTAGTTAAATAATTATAGTGTTACCTAAGGAAAGTTATTCTTTCATATAAAAAAATCCTAAAAGTAGTAAACAATTATGTTTGTTACATTTCCAATCATATTCAGTTTTTAAAGTAGTCGTGAATAGATTTTGTAAATATTTTGTAAATATGTCTGTATTAAATACATAAAAATATCTATTATCTTGTTATGTTTCTATTTTCAGAATGAACCCTTTAATTTTTGGAAATTTAAAAATTGTAGTTTATGTTTAAAATAACAAAGGGTAATTAAGTCGACCCATCGAAAGCTAAAAAATCGTGTAATGGCATTTTTCTATGAAGGATCACACAAATTATTTATAGTAAAAATGGTATATAGTTATGTTTTGAATTGTAAAACATACGTTGTATGAATAAATAAAAATCTGACTACATGCATAAAATATTTTATTACATGAATCTCTTTGTAGCTATAAGAAAGTTGTAATAATTCTTAAAAAAAACATTTTCAAAGTTAAAATAACCATAATTATAATGTCATAATTAGGAATGGGCCGATTCCTAAAATTTTTGATTCCCGATTCTTCTAAGTTGTGTAGGCTTACTTAATATTCTCTATTAATGAATTTAATTAACATCTTGGTCATATGGTGAAGTCTTTTAAAAGTTCCGTTTCAATGTATTAGGCTGCAAACTTTTATCCTTGATTAATGAGTATGAATTTCTGTAAGCATGACAAACATATCTGATAAAAGTGACAAAGAAATGGTTCTGATCATCTTTGATATTGTGTTAATAATAATAATATTTTTGTTATGTCAAATTGCCATTTGCTTTAAACTAATTCATTCAGAGCAACTAATACATAAAATAAGATATAGTTGATTATTAATTATTTTCTAATAACCTTCACCACAGATGTATTTTAGCAATTAAGAAAACAAGAATCGGAATCGGCAGAATAATAGGTGGAGAATCGAGTATCGACAGTTGCTTGATACAATTAGAATCAAAGATTCCTGGAGTTGAGAATCGGAATCGACCTATCCTGAGTCATAAATTTGCAAGGCAATAAATAGGTTATCTCAACAGTGCTAAATGGTCGCATGTAATTTTTCCTCTAATATGATTGTATAAATATAAATTATTGTAAATATAATTAAAATAAAGTAAATATGATTGCCTTCCAAGTATCCAGAGAATGAGATCTGCTACTTTAATAGTGTCACAAGTGTGGTAGCCAATAGGCTACTCCCAAGTATAGAACAGTTTTACTCGTGTTGTCAGTCACAACAATCTATTTATATTTAGATGGGCGAGTGACATCATGAAAACCTAGTGAATATAATGTTATGTGACAGCCATGAGGGTTCATTAACTAAGTTGTCATCAATCTCTCAGACTCATTCTTCTTCGATAAAGCTACTTCATCCAGGCCTGCCTGGTCAAAACCACTCTTGTTGTCTTTAAAGATGTTCAAATTGTTATAGTAGTGTCTATAACGGTGATCTTCACTTGGGTCAGCTGTGTCTAAACTAAGAATTCTCAACCATTATATCCAATTATACTCTAATCACAATTAAAAATAATAAAACAAATAAAGGTAATTATTAAGATCAGCGGCTACCACTCCGGACGGTGAAAATTTTTTTTGGTGATCAATTTGACCTTGGTAAACACGAATCTAAAGTTTTTTTTTATTGCAAACACATTAAAAAAATAATAATAACGTAACCTGACCTGGCCTGGTTTTCCTAGGTTAATAAGTGTTTGTCGTTGAAAATAACTTCATATTCATGTTCAGCAAGGTCAAATCTAGCAAGAAAAAAAAATTTTGCCGATCGGAACTTTAGTGAGCACCAAAGTCAGGTCTGGTTATGTTGGGTTATTTCTTTTTATGTAAATATGTGTTTTCAGTATAAAAAACCAGATTTGTGTTCAGCAAGGTCAAATTGATCAGGAAAAAAATTTTGCCGATCGGAGCGGTAGTCGTTGATCTTAATAATTACCCCAAAAAAAAATCAATGTAGACCTTGGAACAGTTGTATGAATTCAAAAGAAAATTTATTTCACAAGAAATAATGTTGTGCAGTTGCACTAGTAGTTGATAACATGAATTTATTTGCACTGCAATGTTAAGTAACATACATTGAGACAAGTATTTTAGCATTAGTGTGCTATGTATGCATAACTTTACAGGTGAAGCATAATAATTCTTTTGTCCTCCTTAAAGAACAACATTTTAACTGTAAATAGTTTTATGTTAACATATGTTATTAATTTTTGTCTTATACTTTGCTGGAATGGTGATCTCATTAAAATAAACATTACTGAGGGCTAAATATGGAATACCACACTTTTGCAAAATATATAAGGTCAGATCTTGCCAGAGCCAAACGAGACTATGAGCTTTGATGTTTTTTATGGACATTGTATATTCATATTTACTAGCAGCTCTCAGATAAATATCAACTCATCTTATAGGAAAACTATGTTATAATACTACTGAAGCTATATTTAAAATTTTTATGAGAGTATGTCATTTAAATGAAATTTGTTACAAAACGGGTCCATTTAAAATAGTTATTCAGCTGATGAAAGATTAAAAGAAATAATCTTTCTGGGTGGGGTTTAACCCTAAAAACACTTGCCGTACCCCTCAAGTGAGTGTTTTGTGGAGATCTATTTCTGATTTAAAAGCATGTCTCATGCGATATTATGTACTATTTTGTTTTACGTAAGGGTGCATGTAACCTCAAAAATATCATTTTAGAGAAGATTATATCCTTCAAACCATAGATGCATCTCTGGTTTCTAAGCATATCATTGCGGAGCAAGTTGCAGACGTTGAAGTAATAACCTTATCAGAGAGCAAAGTAATGTTTCAGTGCTACACAAGGAAAAAGAGCAGGGAAAATATAAAAGTTTTTGTTTAAAAAAATTACGAGAATAGGATGTAGCTGAAACAACCAGTTGTTCAGGTTATTAGGCTTTAAAATAAGAATACTTCTGATGGTTGCCAAGCTTTGTAATGAAGATAGGCCATAGAGAAGTTGAACGTCCTCCACAATAAAATTAAAGTCAATAAAATGACGAAACAGGGCTGTTTATGAAAAGTCCACACCATATATTTCTGGTTTTGTATTGCTATTATCTATGTATCATTTTTAGTTGTTAAATAGCCGAGCCACAGGAGCGGATCTAGAAAAATATTTTGGGGAGGGCTGGTGTGAGGGGAGGAAAAGGGTTCCTTCGTCTGGAAAATATTTTGGAGATATAGTGTAAAATCTAAAGGTCTTCTTTCTGGGGGAAATAGTTATAGGCCTGCTATGTGACATTACACACGCATTATTTAGCCCGATTTACCATATATTTACAATGCAAGCCACCTAATTATTAATGATTACAGTATGGTATTATAGTGATTAATATGGGTTTGTAAACGTATTCTACTAATTATTAAGTAGATTTAAATCGGGAACGAACGCAGGCGTCGGAAATAGCATTTTAGTTTACATTTATAGTGTTATTTTATAGTTAAAGAAAAGTTTCACTTTTGTCTTATTTTGGGAGGGGCTTGAACCCCAAAGCCCCCCCCTTAAATCCGCCACTGCCGAGCCATGTGGTTAGATAGGTGGAATGGGTAAAAAGTGAATCAGTAGTGTAATATATTACAAAGAAATATATGTAACTAGAAAAAATGTGGTCTATAAACCATTGTTTGCTTTATGAAATAATTTTCTGTGCCTGTTTTTTTTAGCTAATCATATTGTTATTTTAGACTGATGCAAGTTGTGATGGGATTACTATTAATCAACATTATATCTGACATTTGTATCTTAGTTATATGAACAAGTTTTTACAACCAATTGCGTTTTTAAAAAGCATAGCATCTTGTAAAAATGTTTAAAGTATTATTTGATATACAGTAATTTCATTCTGGTGTTCTTATATACATTATTTAAATTAGATTCTTTAATACGATATCAGAATCGAGCTATTTTTCGCTAGCAAAGTCATAACACCAGTAAATATTTGTATAAATATATCTTTAAACCACTGTGATGGCAGGTTTCTTATTTTGGGAGATAAATGCATGTATGTGCTGACACAGTAAAACCCCAAGAACATTCTTACCACCCGAGGGTTTGTCTCCCTTTTAGCAATACGTAATGAAAATATGCTGAAGTGAATTAAACTAAGTAGTTGCCATCTTAAATTTTTATTTGTACTTGCTCTGGCATCATTAAATGCTTGTAAGATTTCCATATTAAAGAAGAACGTCTACGTAATGTAGGAGAGGGTACCTCGGATAATCGAAAATTTGGGTAGTACGGACTTTGTTAAAAATGAGGGAGAAACCAATTGTGAACTGATAAAATGAGTGAAAACGTGATCAAGCGAAAAGCCAGTTGAAAAAGCGATTTCTGGAAAAAGTCACTAGTGTTTTTTCTGTTCACGGAACGCGTCTTTGGCGCCGTTTACGCAGTCGTAGCAGTAGAAGGTTGAAAATGTCTCTGTTGTTTCAGGTACTCCATTGGCTTTTCTATCTCTGCATATTTTCCTTATTACCTTTTCCTACACTTTACATGTACGGAGACGACCATGGAGGGGTAAAATTAACGAATATTTACATCCTTGCACTGAGAGCAACGACTATTCGGTTACCCGGATCTCGGTTAATCTGGAGTCGGATAAACGAAATTCGAATGTATTTTTGTTAATTATACTTCAAAAGGTGAAGATTTGACTGATGTGTAGGGATCTTGGAGAATTGAAGGAGTTTCAAAGGATTAAAGTATGGGCGTAAATGTCGTGTTACTAAGGATTCGAGAAGAATGACCGTACGCGAGGACAAGAACACGCGAGAGACTAGTGGAACACAAAGAGTTGTCTTACTCATACCTTTCCTGTAATACCAAAGTCTAATGGGATTTAAAATATAAACTGTCTAAGCGTCTACGTAGCCACTTAGCTTTTGGACAGATTTAATATTAATACATTTTTATTTAGGAAATATTTGCATAAAAACCTGTAACTAATATCCTTTGTTTTTATATTAAAGATAACACAGCTGATATTGTTCGAGATAGAAAAGCCTTTTTTAAAATAAGACTAAAAAAAAGTCAGTTCAATATTTTAAAACGAAGATAAGTTTGAAGAGACACGTTTCTTATCTGTAACAGGTTTATCTATAATTTCTTTTAACTAGGTTACAAGGCTAATTGTTTTGTGTGTTTTTTATTATTAATCTCGGTATCTAAGCCGATGTGAAGTTTTATCGGTTTCAGGTGCAACGCTCGGTTCCGCTCAACCATACTTTGTTGCCGGTTAAATGTTAAACGAAGAAAAGGATAAAGGGTGGCATATATAGAAACTGAATAATTGGACACGACGAAAGTGACGGGAATTGTATAAAAACAGATTGTTATTAAATAACCTGTTGAGTTATTTCTTCAGTAATCTTTTTTCTAAAACGTATGTTGGAATTTTGTCTGTAGTTTAAATGATTAGGCAATATGATTTCTGGCCATCGAAGAATAGAAAAGGGCTGTGAATATAGGTGGGATTATTGTTGGGGTTTAAAACTCCGTGTTCGAGGATATAGGGGCGGATATAGTATTAGGTGTAAGTCCGCTTACCTGGAGGGGTTGCCTTTTCTATCACTGGATATTTTCCTTTAACCCTTTCCTACAGGGTAAAATTGTCATATTTTTACATCGTTGCACTGAGAGCAACGACTATTCAACTATTTGTTTTTTCCGGTTATGCGGTTAATTGGGGCTCGGATAATCGAGGTTCTACTGTATTGGGATCTTGCCTTTATTGGGGTCATACTCCTTATATTTTACTCTCCAAAAAAAAGAGTAAGGAAGATAGCTGAGATTAGGTAGTACTAAGAAAGTAGCATAGTGATTCCCTGTTACTGGGAATAAAGTGAATCATTTCACTTTAGGTTACTTCATCAAATTCGTTTCGTCGCTGTTATTCGGGTTATTTCATCAAATGGGTAGGGTTGCAACCTGAAGTACACCTGCTCTCAATCCATGTGAAGAGGTGTCTTCCTGCTACTTAAACGGCGAAAGAATACAGGTTCGGGGAATGTGTATTGAACGAAGAGTTTCGAGCAATTGAACTGTGAACGAAGTCTTGTTGACGGATGTAGATTTTGGCGTAACGGTGAGTTGAGACAGATTCGTGGGGATAACGCCTATTGAAAACATGATCTGGTGAATGAACGGCGAAAGGAATACTGTTTGGAAAAGAATGGTTCGGAACGAAAAAACGTTTAGGTAGATGATACATTTATTGAGGCAGAGAGGTTTGGAGGGAAAGAGAAAGCTTGGGGAGAGTTGGGGTTGCAACGAAGGACCTGGCCTGAGCAAAAATGTGAAGAAGTGTCTCTTAGAATTTTCAAAATTGTCAATGCTGATCAGAATATTTTATAATTGGTTTTCTTTCACCTTGACGGCACCAACCTCATGACCGATGTCAAGTACATGCTATCAGTGATTGAGACGTGGTTAGCGCTATTCTTATGTAAGAAGACGCAATTTCTTACAATTTTACGGAGGGAAAAGATTTTATCTCGAGCGTTAATAACATGCATGCAATCTGTGCTTAAAAGCTTAAAGAAACTAAAAGCTAACGATTAACGAAGTGTAGTCTCGTAGGCACCCATCTACGTAACAAAGTAAAACACTACATTCTAACACAAAATGTCCGAGGAAAACTAAGAAAAGTGGAGGGGGCAACATTTTTATGGGTACTAAGATGAGACCAGTGAGTTGACTTCGCCAGGACAATGATTAAGTGATGAAAATCTAAATTCAATCCACGCTTGAACGAACAATCCCTTGTGCATTTCGGTAACTCGTCTTCCCTCTTAAAAGGTTGAATTCAAGCTCTGAGAATGGTTGCAAAATGTAAACATAGTTGTGGCTATACCATAGCGAATATTTTAATCTCGGAATTTTGTTTTGCTATTTCTGTTGGCGAATCCTTAGGAGTGCTCAAGAATCTGGGCTTTGTGTGCGGGCAGTCTCTCGATGTTGGAAGCTCTTCGAACTGAGAAAGCGTGTGACATTACGATACTATTACAACGACCTTCGTGAGAAATTCAAACCTTTCACTGTGTGCATTGTATCACCGCCGATTCTGTGGAGAACCTTGAAAAGACTTTATCTATGAAATGTCTATAAATTATGTAGTAAAAGGAACAAAATACAGAGTAGGCGGTGATGACAGTTCTGTGAAAGCTTGAGCTGTGATTTCGCCCTGATAAATTGTGTGATTTTGCGCTGAGAAAATGTGTGTAATTTTGCGCTGAAAAATATGTGTGATTTTGCGATGAGAAAATATTTGTAATTTTGCGCTGAGAAAATATTTGATTTTGCGTTGAGAAAATATGTATGATTTTGCGCTGAGAAAATATGTGTGATTTTCTGCTGAGAATTTTTTTTATAATAACAAAACTAGAAGCTTTCAGTATTTAAATTTTCCTATTACAAATTAATAAATTTATGTTTGAACAATACAAAAGTAGCGGCAATTCTGTCAATGCATAATAAAAGGTTACGGCGTGTCTCAACAGCTGTGATGTTGCAAATAGCTGAATCCTGATGTCCATAGTAACATATTGGTATTCGGTAGTTAGAGAAGTTTGAAACTATCGTATTATATACTCAGCCACTTTAGAATAGACTTTACCAATGTTTATGTAAAAGATTTTGAAGGAGAAAGATGGCGAAACATGAAGAAATGGGAGAATGCACAAAGGTAGAACCGTGGGGTCTACTATTCTGTCTCCAGTAATCCAACCTCGAATCCAATTTTCCGTACCGCTAGAACACCCCTGTTAATGGAATCTGACTTTTACCTCTTCTAGATCAGTCTTATCCTCAGACCGGAAGACTAGGGTTCAGAGAGAGCGCAACCTGTCTACTAATTCTGGAGAGCGCAACCTGTCTATTAATTCTGGAGAGCACATCTGGTAACAGAAAATGTTTTAGATAGTTACGACGTATCATGGAGGGAAGATCTTTCGTATTGTTTGAAGAATTTTTCGTTTTAAAAGGATGACAGAGGTCTATTTTTTATATAATAATTCACTTTCAATGTTTAACAAAATTGTCAATGTTCATAAAACGTCATAATTAAGTTGTGGCGATTAAGTTTTAATAAACAAATAAATAACTGCATACGAACTCACAAATTAATATACTTTATTATCATACGCGTTTCAATTACCTACGTCATCATCATCATCATCATCAGTGTCACTACCTCAAATTACAACTGCAACAGTTGCGGTTGTAAATTTGTAGTAGTGTCACTAATGATGATGATGGTGATGACGACAC
The DNA here is from genome assembly GCA_036971475.1 of Prosapia bicincta. NCBI lineage: Eukaryota > Metazoa > Arthropoda > Insecta > Hemiptera > Cercopidae > Prosapia > Prosapia bicincta. The sequence goes on along the minus strand of JBAIZL010000001.1, from coordinate 236,240,398 downwards.
GAGTTATAGAAACGCGTATGACAATAAAGTTTATTAATCTGTGAGTTCGTGTGCAGTTATTTATTTGTTTATAACCTTAACTCACAAGCCAGCTCAATTCTTACAATAGTCTCGGAAGTCATAAAAGAACATTGAATTCTGTTGGACGTATACGAGCGCAAAGCCTGGATAATTCTAGATATTTTCAACCCTTATCAGCAACTTGTTCTGGCACTTGTGAATGGTTTTGAAAAGTTGCGTCACTTGCATTCAAAGGATATGCGTGGTTTGGTTACAGAATTGCTATTCCCGAAGAAACTTTAATTTGATTCCGCCAAGACGGAAAAGTGCTTTAAATCCGGCCGAATGGGTAAAGCCTATATGTAATCTGGCCGCTTATCTGGAGAAATCCCTCTGTCCTCTATAGAATATTCAGTTCGTACAGAGCCCGTCGGATGTCATGGAGAGAAACGCGTGCTTCTTGCAGAAATAGCTATTGTAATTTTATAGCTACTGTTTATACAATAGTGTTTTATTTTATTTTTGTAATCTTACGTAAATAATTTTTGATTGTTAATTTGGTTGGTTATAACCAAAATATTTTGAAATAATCTATAGTCTAATTATTTTTGTTTTTTGCTGTTACTCTAGTGCCTATGACAAATTTAAAATTACCAGGTGAACTATAAGGGAGCTTAAAGGGTATTCGAAATAAAGCTTTCATAATGTATCTGATTTTACAATTTTTTTTGTAAAATTTTATTTTTAGAACTATATTTGAGAAAGTTGTTAATTGTTAGTATTAATGTATAATATTAAGTATTTTAATATGTTAGATGAATAATTATATATTTTTAATGCTTTATGTATAAAGTTTAAGTGCTTCAATATGTAATTAATTATTATATATTTTGAATTTTTAATGTTTTTTTTGAAGTCTTAATTTCTTGAGTTTGGTCAATTGTTATAAGTTGAGAATTTAAATAGATTATTTGCTTGTTGTATACAGATAAAACTTCAAGGTATCTCATGTTGATTTTACTAGTAATTGTACATTGAACTTGAACGATAATTGACTTAACCACTGAAGTAGATTAATTACTGATGAGGGATCATGGTTCCCAAAAGCATGTTATGATTAAAATATTGAATTGTAAGAAGTTGTGTAACAGTGCATATTTTGTGTAACCTTTAATTAGTTTTTTAATTGGCTCTACGTTTCATCTCCAACCTGTATAATCCTCGTCAGGTGTTGAACATTTATTTATCATGCTACCTTTCAAAAAACAATACATTCACATAATTCAAACATATTAAAAAAAACTCATATCAGATCAGAATGTAAATCCTGATATGACAAAATCAATTTAAATACACCAATTCAAAATAGTGTAATATAATGGCTTTCATCATTAGATCACAAAGCTTTTCGTCACTAGCACACACAGCCTTTCGCCACTAGCTCACTTAGCCTTTCAGCACTAGCGCACACATCCTTTCTCCACTAGCTCACACAACCTTTCGCAATTAGCTCACACACCCTTTCGCCACCAGCTCACATAGCCTTTCGTCACTAGCTCCCACAGCCTTTCGCCACTAGCTTACACAGCCTTTCGCAACTAGCTCACTTAGCCTTTCGCCACTAGCTCACTTAGCTTTTCGCCACTAGCTCACACACCCTTTCGCCACCAGCTCTCATAGCCTTTCGTCACTAGCTCCCACAGCCTTTCGCCACTAGCTCACACAGCCTTTCGCCACCAGCTCACACAGCCTTTCGCCACTAGCTCACACAGCCGTTCGCCACTAGCCAACACAGCCTTTCGCCACCAGCTCACACAGCCTTTCGTCACTAGCTCACCCAGCCTTTCGCCACTAGCTCACACAGACAGTCCAAGGTTAAACACACGTTTTTCTACCCGTGATCAAAGAGAGTCTGAAAAATTGAATATTCTAAAAGCAAAAGGATGTATTCCTATAACTTGTGAGTTTACGTATAGGTTTATGTAATAGGCTAATGAATGTCTTTAGAGCTTGAAGCAACTGTGGCATGATTTTTTAATTTGAAATAAACAAAACCTTTTAATCACAATTAACACTTTATTAAAACCCTTATATACATTTCCATCCCAGTTACGTTAAATATTAAAAAAAAATATTTTATATTTATTTATATGTAATTATTTTTATTTGTAATAATTTCCTTTAATGATGATTGCTTTGCAATCGAAATGTACATAAGGGTTTAAATGAAAAGTTTTATGCAAACATGTAAAATAAACAAACATTTTAAAAAGTCAATTCCTACTTAGATGAACAAAAGATTTTCTAATTTTAGTTACTTTTAATTTAATAATTATAAATAATATAAATATAGGAATATAATCTATGAGTTAAAACAGCTGTTCTACCAAATAACTTGTAAGATAAAATCAGCGGTTCTATGAAATTATATATTATCACGAATTTTAAGCCAAATGGGACGAAATAAATATATTGCATACCTTGCCCCTTTTGTAAAACGTTATTATCCCATATATGAAACTACAACTAATTCATTATTAAATTTAATTCATGAATTAATATTTGGAAAAAAAAACTAATAACATCAAGTGTCTCCACTACTAGTTTAAAAAAAGTTATTTAAATCTAAGCGGATAAATAAAATGTATTTTATTAGGGATTGAGAATTTAAACAATATATATATATATATATATATATATATATATATATATATATATATATATATACATATATATATATATATATATATATATATATATATATATATATATATATATATATATGAAAAATAAGAGAAATGGAAATACAAGAATAATTTATTGAATTATACAATTCAAAGCCTTTCGTTGGCAAACAGTACCAACATCATCTGGCATAATAATACAGAGTATCAAACATACAAGTGTTAGTTAGATCCAACAGTGTTGCCAAATCTGTTATAATATTGTCAAATTTATTAATTTGCTGCATTAACATTACGTACATTGAATATAGTGTTGAATTTTGATAATATTTGTATATGTTCATTTATCAATTTGTTATTATTATTATATTTATACATTTCTAAAGCATTACGAATATTCATTCTTAGGCCTTTGTTAATTTCCTTTATAAGTTCATATTATCTATATTAGGAAATATGTGATTATTATTAATACAATGATTAGTGAAATTCGATTTACGTATGCCTGGTTTATTATAAGCATTGAAATGCTCTTTATATCTATCTTCAAGTTTTTTCTTAATTTGCTCAATATAAACTTTATTATAATAATCGCAGTCTTATTTATATACACTGTTTTTTTTCATGCATATTAATAATTTTATTAGTATTATTCATTATATTTATTAATTTATTAGTAGTTTTATATGCAAATTTGACGTTGGATAAAATTATTATAAGCTTTAAACATAGAAGTATAAGCTTTTCAAAAACCAGACATAAATCGAATTTCGCTAATCATTGTATTAATACTTACTTTACTTTACTTTATCCAATGCCCATCCGTGGCTGTTCTGCCATTCGACGTCGAGCCTCCCAATATAGACTGACTATATTCTGCGGTGTTGACTGTAGTTGGGGCCATAAGAAGAGATGTTGACCGTCCATTCTTCCTACTTGGCACAGGGGACAGGTGTCTTCATCTGCTAGGCCGATTCTATGTAGATGGGCTTGTAGATAGACTGGCTTGCCCCGTCAAAGTGCGGAAAAGGGCCAAGGATATGTGTCTTTCAATGTTACGTGGTATTCCGTCAGTTGCCAGGCTCGCCCACTTCCTTCCTTCGCTTTCGTTCTTTAACTTCATTGTATTAATAATAATTATATATTTCCTAATATAGATATACGATACTTATATAAGAAATTAACAATGGCCTCATAATGAATATTTGTAAAGCTTTAGAAATATATAAATATAATATTAAAACAAATTGATAAATTAACCTGTACAGATAAAATCAAAATTTGACACTGTATTCAGTGAGTATAATCTTAAGGCAGCAGATTATTAAATTTATTGTAATAATATTGTAATAGATTTGGCAACACTGTTTGTTAGATCTAACTTGCGCTTGTATGTTTTATATTCTTTATCATGCCAGATGATGTTGGTACTGTTTACTAACGAAAAGTTTTGAACTGTATAATTCAATAAATCATTCTTGTATTTGCATTTTATTTTTTCATTAATACAAAAAAAAGATATTTTAATATATACATATATATATATATATATATATATATATATATATATATATATATATATATATATATATGATGATTAGTTACTATCTGGAGTACATCCGTTCATTCTGCAGTCCATAAATTCGCAGTTCCGACGTTTCGCTAGAATCTCATCCAGCATTGACGAGGTGAAACCAACAACAGTAGAAGAGCGAGCGAAGAGCACAGATAACTCGGCTCCTATATATAGAGGAATGAAGCCACGCCCATTGCCGTCAATACACACACTGACGTCAAACCACACACACCTGATCCAAACAATTACTCACATTCCTTTGCCTTTGTTCACCTATATATAGGAGCCGAGTTATCTGCGCTCTTCGCTCGCTCTTCTACTGTTGTTGGGTTCACCTCGTCAATGCTGGATGAGATTCTAGCGAAACGTCGGAACTGCGAATTTATGGACTGCAGAATGAACGGATGTACTCCAGATAGTAACTAGTCATCATATTTTTCCATCCGTGAAGGAATACGTATCAGCATATATATATATATATATATATATATATATATATTAAATAACGTAGAATTGATATTTTTGTTGGTTCTGAATAAATGTTTTTTGGTGTGAATATAATATTTCTCCCACAAACTGAATGCAGAAATGATGGACATGTGTCCATCACGAAATGTCCTACAAGATTCGTCTATAATCTCAAAATTAAAAAAAATTGGAGAAACTGTACTTTGACTCTATAGGACTCATATATATTTATTTATTTATTAGGTCTGTGAAAATAAGATTAATCATTAGAAATAATATGAAATTAAATGAACATATTACTAGTACATGTAGAATGCAATTCAAGCATTAAGATACTTGCGGCATTGCATTCCTTATACCATTAAAGGAATTTTGTAGCACTAAAAAAAAGGCACAGCACTAAAGAAAAGGCACAGCGATACCTTGGTACTGAGAATCAAGAAAAGTCAAAGCATCGCGTGGGCAGAGTCCCTTACTTGAAGTAGGCCTGCAAGGAACCTGTGATAAGTGAGGTGTCTCCTTGCTACTGGGAAAATAATAGATTAATTGCAGCCTAATGAACACCCATTGGTCTAAAATTACACACAAGTTATTTGGCATGTACTATGTAAAGGAAGGTACAGTATTATGTTAACGAAGCTATGACTAAGTGTTTCACTTTAATTTACTTGTAAAGAACAAGTTAGGTATTCTTAGTAAGGAAGTTTAGTCAAAGGTCAAACTAATAACAAGAAGTCAATGGAATTCTTTGTACTACTGTGATGTATTAGGTCAGAGGTTAGACAAGCCCACTTTGTCGTTATTTTCTAATCGTTGTTAGTTTTTCACAGAGCTGTACAATTGGACAGTAAATATAACCCTTCGAATTTCACTCGGTTAGTAATTTAACTGTACGTAGACTTACATGTTAATGTATTTATTATTTAGTTGAAATATAGGCTAATTGTTATTTACCTAGGAACCAATATACATGTTCTAGTTTATATATTTTTACTTGAAAACCAATATCTTTCTACGAGGTAATGATTTATTTTTTACTTACAAATCAATATTTGTGTACTATCTAACATATTTTTTTTATTTACACGTAAACCAATATTCCTTTACGAGTCAATGTATATATTTTTTACATAGAAATTAAAATGTTTCCACGATTTTATATATTTCTTATTTACTTGGAGACCAATAATTTTTCCGAGTTAATATTTTGTTTACATGTTGATCAATATTTTTGTGTAAGTTAATTTATTTTTTTACTTTGATACCATTATTCTTCTATAAGTTAATGTTTTACCTTTTGCTTGCATACAAATAGTTTTGTATGAGTTAATATGTTATTATTTCTTTGGAAACCATTATTTTTTACGAGTTGATATATTTTTCATTTACTTGGATATCAATATTTTTCCGAGTTGATATATTTGTCTTACTAGTTAACCAATATTTTTGTGAAAGTAAATACGTTTATTAATTGTGAATACAGTATTATTTTCCACGTTAATGTTTAACCTTCTGCGTACATACTAATATTTTCTTATGGGTTAATATGCTTATTATTCTTTGGACACAGATATTTTTTATGAATTAAATTACTTTAAAACCTACATTTTTACGAGTTTATATATTTATGAATTACTTGGAAACATATTCTTTTACGAGTAAATCTATTTATATTGATTTACAAACCAATATTATTGTATTAACTAAATAAAAACTCACTAGCCACAATAAAAATCTTTTGTTTTACTACAATTACTTTATCTACACTTCGATTATATGTTACTGTGAAGATGATTGCCATGCAATCGAAATGTACTTAAAGTAAATATAATAAAATAAAAGATTTTTATTGTGGATAGTGGGTTTTTATTTATTTAGTAAAAATTAGCCCACAATGCCAAAAGATTTATTAGTTATTGTACTAGTTAATATGTTTATTTATTATATATTTTGAAACCAATATTTGTACGACTTAATGTGTTTATTTGTTTGCATAATCGTTCTCCAGCTAATACGGAATAGCGTGTCCGCCAGTATTAATCCTTACCTTTATCCTCTCCACTGTTCTATCGCGGCCGAGGGTTTATGAAGGATGTCTTTATGAACTCCCTTCAAGGTCTTTCTAAACACAAAAATCGTATGGCTTTTAGGTTAGTTTTGTGTACAGTGTGCTGTGTTTTATCTGTGACTTGTGACAGCGGTGCATAGAGCAAACTATTCATCGCGGTCAAGTTAACGGTAAGAATTAGCTAATTACTTATTGAGAAGCAATGGGCTGATTCGTCTGTTGCTTAAGGAGTGAGACTTGTTCGTTTGAGATGGAATTAAATTACAAAAAAAAGGAAATGATATATTTGTAAATTAATAATTTTGTAAAGAAAGTAATCATCTTGTGTGATGGTTATTAGAATAAAAATGGAATAAAATTCATCGCTACCAACTAAAAATATTGATGACGTAACTTACCATTCAACCTCTGTCTTCTTCATGTGGCTTAACGTTGTAGAACGTTGACACGGATCTGCTCGATCTTCACTTTAACCACCTGCCCAGAATAATAACCCGGTTCTGACTACTTACCATTGTCACAAGTGTTTAAGCCACGATGTTTTCTATCTTTGTTTCGCATATTTTCAATCTGAAGGGAGAATTGTGTCAAGGAGATGGGAGTTACGGAATAGTATGAAAAACCGACAACTCAGTTGAAGTCTTATAAATTGAGGAAAAACAAAACCAGTAAAATCATTTTTTGTAGCATATAAGTCAGTATTATTATCGTCTACGAAGATTGTGAATACATTCAGAAACGTGCAACCCTGTGGCACAAGATATACAGTAGATATGGCATCAGTGAGCAGGGCCGTGAATTTGCAGTAGACCTACTCTCTGTAGGCGTCATAAAGAAATGTTTACTCGTTATACATCCTTATAAGAAAAGATGAGAAAGCGTAGAAGGAATTAAGTAGGCTCAAGGAAAAAATATGACGATCCCTCGGCACTTGTAGAAGGAGAAAAATTTAGCAGATATACAGTAGATATGGGATCAGTGAGCAGGGCCGTGAATTTGCAGTAGACCTACTCTCTGTAGGCGTCATAAAGAAATGTTTACTCGTTATACATCCTTATAAGAAAAGATGAGAAAGCGTAGAAGGAATTAAGTAGGCTCAAGGAAAAAATATGACGATCCCTCGGCACTTGTAGAAGGAGAAAAATTTAGCAGATATACAGTAGATATGGGATCAGTGAGCAGGGCCGTGAATTTGCAGTAGACCTACTCTCTGTAGGCGTCATAAAGAAATGTTTACTCGTTATACATCCTTATAAGAAAAGATGAGAAAGCGTAGAAGGAATTAAGTAGGCTCAAGGAAAAAATATGACGATCCCTCGGCACTTGTAGAAGGAGAAAAATTTAGCAGATATACAGTAGATATGGGATCAGTGAGCAGGGCCGTGAATTTGCAGTAGACCTACTCTCTGTAGGCGTCATAAAGAAATGTTTACTCGTTATACATCCTTATAAGAAAAGATGAGAAAGCGTAGAAGGAATTAAGTAGGGTCAAGGAAAAAATATAACGATCCCTCGGCACTTGTAGAAGGAGAAAAATTTAGCATCGTTCGGTCAGCTTTACTTCTGTAAACCTGCTCGCACATCAGTCGAAGAGTAGCGTCTTCTCACTTCCTTCCGTTAAGTTGGAATAATTGAGAGTAAAAGGAAATTTCGCAAGGACATTTGAAATCGATTGTGAGTTGGTGGCTTTATTGAAATGACGAGTGCAATAATACTTGAACTAAAGTAACCAGAAATAGTCATGATCTTTGATAGAAAAGAGAAGACGATGAAAATAAGATGTTGTGTGGGTAACTTATTCTTACGAAGGAGAATTATAGAGGGAGACTGCATTGGTAGAGGTAGGGGGGGGGGACATGACAGGAGCAGTAGGTTGGCGTCACAAGTTGAAGAAAAGCTAAAACTAACGAACGGAATATCGACGTGAACTGGGACTTAACGGGATGGGTTTGTGCCCACCTTGGAGTCTGAGGGTCAGGCCCTTGAGTTAGGCCAACCGAGAGTGAATAAAGGTCTAAATGAGTACACCGGTATAAATGAGTTAGTAACCTGGACCGAACTAATCAGACGGAGTATAGGGAACGGAAACCTGGGATTTCGGAAGCAAGTTCGTCTAGTCCTAGGGGTGGGCCGGTCACCAGTCCAGGCTTTACAGGTATCAAGGCTCTTGCGTGCCACGGGACGTGCCTGACGCTAGTAACCCGGTCGGGAGTCACGAGTTTGAGGTTGGATTCGTGGTGGTAGCGGTTTCATATGCTAGACTGGAGACACTCCGCTTAAGGATCTACACTTTGTGCTCTTTGACAAAGAGGTCAAAGAAAGACAGATACTCCTTGCCTACATTATGTTTTCAGCGTCTTTTTTCTTTTTACACTTTTCCGCAAAACACTCTGTCGAATGTCATGAATTGAAAATGCAATTTAGAAATACAGGAAAGTGAAAACATTGCCGGATGATTCAGCACCGATTAGTAACGGAACAGTCACTAAATTAGGGCGAATACAGGAATTACGGTTCAGATTTATTGATGAGAACCTCAGATGTCATTGCGCAAACAAAAACCTCCCCCCTTCAACAAAATAAATGTTAAACCAGATCTTTAAACAAAGTTTTTATAAGCTAAGAGCTACGGCGTTATGAATTACAAGAGGTCGAGTGTTGCGGAGATTGTATTTCTGAGTTTGCCGGTTGATGAATGAAGGCACCCCCTACAGAAGGGAGGGAAGGGGTTATAACTTTAGATAAATTACGAAGTTTTTCGTGGCAAATCCTCAAGGATTACGTCTATTAATTCTAGACAAATAACACGAATTCTGACACCACTTGTAGCGTTGAGCTTACAAACAAAATTAAATTATGATTGGAATTCTTTTGTTTTAACTTTTAAGTTTTAACGTGGGGTTTAAGAGGGAGTAATTTAACTTCAATTTTTTAAATATTATTTATTGATGACTTTTTTATTGAGTATAAAATATGTTTAAAATAAACATAATGTATAAGTAAAATGAAATATAAAAATATAAAACAAGAATTTAAGGTCTGCTTATTCACTTTTAGTGCCGAATAATCGGGACACATGTTGGCTCTTTGCAAAACTTTTTCCATTTCCCTTCTAGTTCCTCTTAGTTCCGGATATTAGCGTTGGAATTATAATTTCGAAAACTTGTAATTATATTCTTATTTAGAGTATCATAAATACCTGCCATTCCCAACATCGTCACACTCCTCGTTGACGCGTTTCGGAGGTCCTCCGTCAGAACTTTTTATTCAGTTCGTATGTCAGATGGAGGACCTCCGAAACGCGTCAACGGAGAGTGTGACGATGTTGGGAATGGCAGGTATTTAATGATAGTCTAAGAGTTCATAAAAATTTCTGACAGATGGAGGACCTCCGAAACGCGTCAACGGGGAGTGTGACGATGTTGGGAATGGCAGGTATTTAATGATACTCTAAGAGTTCATAAAAATGTCTGACAGATGGAGGACCTCCGAAACGCGTCAACGGGGAGTGTGACGATGTTGGGAATGACAGGTATTTATCATACTCTAAAAGTTCATAAAAATTTCTGACAGATGGAGGACCTCCGAAACGCGTCAACGGGAAGTGTGACGATGTTGGGAATGGCAGGTATTTATGATACTCTAAATAAGAATATATATACCAGCGGAAAAATAAAAAATTATCAAAAGTACTTGTAATTTATGTTCGTTAATAGGTTTATTTATATCCACTTAAAAATAAGTGAATCAGCAGAATTGTTTGAGCGTCAACTGAGATTGATTTGGCGTCTACTATGTCCATTTGGTGTCTACTAAGATTGGTTAGGCGTATACCGAGATTGTTTTGACGTCAAATGATAATTAATTTGGCTACCGAGATTGGTTTAGCGTCTGCTGAGATTGATTTATCGTCTACTGGTATTGGTTTACCATCTACTGCTGAGATTGGTTTGGCCTCTATTGATATCGATTAGGCGTCTAAAGAATGGTTTTCGGTCTACTGACATTGATTTAGCGTCTACTGAGTTTGGTTTGGCGACTACTAAGATAGGTTTGGCGTCTATTGATATCGATTAGGTGTCTACTGAGATTGGTTTTGGATCTACTGACATTGATTTGGCGTCTACAGAGTTTGGTCGGGCATTTACTGGCATTGATTTGGCGTCTACAGAGTTTGGTTCGGTGTCTGCTAAGATAGGTTTGGCGTCTATTGACATCGATTTGGCGTACCCTGAGATTGGTTTGGCTATACCGAGATTGTTTTGAAGTCTAATGATATAAATTTGGCTACCGATATTGATTTGGCGTTTACTAACATTGGCGTCTTCTAAGATAGGTTTAGCGTCTATTAATATCGATTTGGCGTCTACTGAAATTGGTTTGGCGTCTACTGACATTGATTTGGCGTCTACTGGGTTCAGTTGGACGTTTACTAAGATAGGTTTGACATCTATTGATATCGATTTGGGTAAGGAGAGAGTGGAGAGGGGGACGGAGAATGAGAGAGAGAGAGAGGGGGGAGGGAGAAAGAGAGAGCGAGAGAGAGAGAATATGTGGTTTAATTTCTCCTGATTTTTTCTACAATAAAATCACTCTCCGTTGCTATATTACAACTAGTTTTCCTTCATCTTTGTTAATGGGAAGACATATCCTTGTATCCCCTATAGAGAGGTTTGCTTCAGGTAAGCGGCTTTGCCCACCAGTGGTTTTATTTCCCCTCCAGTACACTCACTACTCCTGGCTTTATTACCACTAGTTTTTCTTCATCTTTGTTTATCGAGTAGACATATCCTTGTATCCCCTATAGAGAGGTTTGCTTCAGGTAAGCGGCTTTGCCCACCAGTGGTTTTATTTCCCCTCCAGTACACTCACTACTCCTGGCTTTATTACCACTAGTTTTCCTTCATCTTTGTTAATGGGAAGACATATCCTTGTATCCCCTATAGAGAGGTTTGCTTCAGGTAAGCGGCTTTGCCCACCAGTGATTTTATTTCCACTCCAGTAGACTCACTACTCCTGGCTTTATTACCACTAGTTTTCCTTCATCTTTGTTTATCGAGTAGACATATCCTTGTATCCCCTATAGAGAGGTTTGCTTCAGGTAAGCGGCTTTGCCCACCAGTGGTTTTATTTCCCCTCCAGTAGACTCACTACTCCTGGCTTTATTACCACTAGTTTTCCTTCATCTTTGTTTATCGAGTAGACATATCCTTGTATCCCCTATAGAGAGGTTTGCTTCAGGTAAGCGGCTTTGCCCACCAGTGGTTTTATTTCCCCTCCAGTAGACTCACTACTCCTGGCTTTATTACCACTAGTTTTCCTTCATCTTTGTTTATCGAGTAGACATATCCTTGTATCCCCTATAGAGAGGTTTGCTTCAGGTAAGCGGCTTTGCCCACCAGTGGTTTTATTTCCCCTCCAGTACACTCACTACTCCTGGCTTTATTACCACTAGTTTTCCTTCATCTTTGTTAATGGGAAGACATATCCTTGTATCCCCTATAGAGAGGTTTGCTTCAGGTAAGCGGCTTTGCCCACCAGTGGTTTTATTTCCCCTCCAGTACACTCACTACTCCTGGCTTTATTACCACTAGTTTTCCTTCATCTTTGTTTATCGAGTAGACATATCCTTGTATCCCCTATAGAGAGGTTTGCTTCATGTAAGCGGCTTTGCCCACCAGTGGTTTTATTTCCCCTCCAGTAGACTCACTACTCCTGGCTTTATTACCACTAGTTTTCCTTCATCTTTGTTTATCGAGTAGACATATCCTTGTATCCCCTATAGAGAGGTTTGCTTCAGGTAAGCGACTTTGCCCACCAGTGGTTTTATTTCCCCTCCAGTACACTCACTACTCCTGGCTTTATTACCACTAGTTTTCCTTCATCTTTGTTAATCGAGTAGACATATCCTTGTATCCCCTATAGAGAGGTTTGCTTCAGGTAAGCGGCTTTGCCCACCAGTGGTTTTATTTCCCCTCCAGTACACTCACTACTCCTGGCTTTATTACCACTAGTTTTCCTTCATCTTTGTTTATCGAGTAGACATATCCTTGTATCCCCTATAGAGAGGTTTGCTTCAGGTAAGCGACTTTGCCCACCAGTGGTTTTATTTCCCCTCCAGTACACTCACTACTCCTGGCTTTATTACCACTAGTTTTCCTTCATCTTTGTTTATCGAGTAGACATATCCTTGTATCCCCTATAGAGAGGTTTGCTTCAGGTAAGCGACTTTGCCCACCAGTGGTTTTATTTCCCCTCCAGTACACTCACTACTCCTGGCTTTATTACCACTAGTTTTCCTTCATCTTTGTTTATCGAGTAGACATATCCTTGTATCCCCTATAGAGAGGTTTGCTTCAGGTAAGCGGCTTTGCCCACCAGTGGTTTTATTTCCCCTCCAGTACACTCACTACTCCTGGCTTTATTACCACTAGTTTTCCTTCATCTTTGTTTATCGAGTATCCTTGTATCCCCTATAGAGAGGTTTGGTTCAGGTAAGCGGCTTTGCCCACCAGTGGTTTTATTTCCCCTCCAGTACACTCACTACTCCTGGCTTTATTACCACTAGTTTTCCTTCATCTTTGTTTATCGAGTAGACATATCCTTGTATTCCCTATAGAGAGGTTTGCTTCAGGTAAGCGGCTTTGCCCACCAGTGGTTTTATTTCCCCTCCAGTACACTCACTACTCCTGGCTTTATTACCACTAGTTTTCCTTCATCTTTGTTTATCGAGTAGACATATCCTTGTATCCCCTATAGAGAGGTTTGCTTCAGGTAAGCGGCTTTGCCCACCAGTGGTTTTATTTCCCCTCCAGTACACTCACTACTCCTGGCTTTTTTACCACTAGTTTTCCTTCATCTTTGTTTATCGAGTAGACATATCCTTGTATCCCCTATAGAGAGGTTTGCTTCAGGCAAGCGGCTTTGCCCACCAGTGGTTTTATTTCCCCTCCAGTACACTAACTACTCCTGGCTTTATTACCACTAGTTTTCCTTCATCTTTGTTAATGGGAAGACATATCCTTGTATCCCCTATAGAGAGGTTTGCTTCAGGTAAGCGGCTTTGCCCACCAGTGGTGTTATTTCCCCTCCAGTAGACTCACTACTCCTGGCTTTATTACCACTAGTTTTCCTTCATCTTTGTTAATGGGAAGACATATCCTTGTATCCCCTATAGAGAGGTTTGCTTCAGGTAAGCGGCTTTGCCCACCAGTGGTGTTATTTCCCCTCCAGTAGACTCACTACTCCTGGCTTTATTACCACTAGTTTTCCTTCATCTTTGTTTATCGAGTAGACATATCCTTGTATCCCCTATAGAGAGGTTTGCTTCAGGCAAACGGCTTTGCCCACCAGTGGTTTTATTTCCCCTCCAGTACACTAACTACTCCTGGCTTTATTACCACTAGTTTTCCTTCATCTTTGTTAATGGGAAGACATATCCTTGTATCCCCTATAGAGAGGTTTGCTTCAGGTAAGCGGCTTTGCCCACCAGTGGTGTTATTTCCCCTCCAGTAGACTCACTACTCCTGGCTTTATTACCACTAGTTTTCCTTCATCTTTGTTTATCGAGTAGACATATCCTGGTATCCCCTATAGAGAGGTTTGCTTCAGGTAAGCGACTTTGCCCACCAGTGGTTTTATTTCCCCTCCAGTACACTCACTACTCCTGGCTTTATTACCACTAGTTTTCCTTCATCTTTGTTAATGGGAAGACATATCCTTGTATCCCCTATAGAGAGGTTTGCTTCAGGTAAGCGGCTTTGCCCACCAGTGGTTTTATTTCCCCTCCAGTACACTCACTACTCCTGGCTTTATTACCACTAGTTTTCCTTCATCTTTGTTTATCGAGTAGACATATCCTTGTATCCCCTATAGAGAGGTTTGCTTCAGGTAAGCGGCTTTGCCCACCAGTGGTTTTATTTCCCCTCCAGTACACTCACTACTCCTGGCTTTATTACCACTAGTTTTCCTTCATCTTTGTTTATCGAGTAGACATATCCTTGTATCCCCTATAGAGAGGTTTGCTTCAGGTAAGCGGCTTTGCCCACCAGTGGTTTTATTTCCCCTCCAGTACACTCACTACTCCTGGCTTTATTACCACTAGTTTTCCTTCATCTTTGTTTATCGAGTATCCTTGTATCCCCTATAGAGAGGTTTGCTTCAGGCAAGCGACTTTGCCCACCAGTGGTTTTATTTCCACTCCAGTAGACTCACTACTCCTGGCTTTATTACCACTAGTTTTCCTTCGTCTTTGTTTATCGAGTAGACATATCCTTGTATCACCTATAGAGAGGTTTGCTTCAGGTAAGCGGCTTTGCCCACCAGTGGTTTTATTTCCCCTCCAGTACACTCACTACTCCTGGCTTTATTACCACTAGTTTTCCTTCATCTTTGTTTATCGAGTATCCTTGTATCCCCTATAGAGAGGTTTGCTTCAGGCAAGCGACTTTGCCCACCAGTGGTTTTATTTCCACTCCAGTAGACTCACTACTCCTGGCTTTATTACCACTAGTTTTCCTTCATCTTTGTTTATCGAGTAGACATATCCTTGTATCCCCTATAGAGAGGTTTGCTTCAGGTAAGCGACTTTGCCCACCAGTGGTTTTATTTCCACTCCAGTAGACTCACTACTCCTGGCTTTATTACCACTAGTTTTCCTTCATCTTTGTTTATCGAGTAGACATATCCTTGTATCACCTATAGAAAGGTTTGCTTTAGATAAGCGGCTCTGCCCACCAGGGGTTTTATTTTCCCCCACCTTTCCCTATAATAGAATCACTATCCCTTGCTTTATTTCCACTAGTTTCCTTTAACATAGATCTTGCATAGATCTTGTATTCGGTTTAAAGAGTAGGTCTGCTCCAGTTAACAGACGCTACCTACATATGCTGTTATTTCCCTATGCTAACAGTACAATAAGATCCTTGCCCCTTCCTTTACTACAATTATTCTTCTTTTGTGTAACGGATATCCACCCTTATGTCCCCGATAGAGTGTAAGTCTGCTTCGGACATGTGACTTAGCAGGCTTGAGCTATAATATTTTTTATAGTAGAGTCCTAGGGTCGTATTTATCCCACATATATTTACAATAATTCACTTGACCCTCATTGCTCTAATGACTCCCATAGCAGTTAACTTGATCGATCCGCGTAAAACGAACAGAAGATAAAGTGACTATTTGTCGAAGGTTTCTCTGTACATCTATGATTAACATCTTGTGTATTGCAGTTTGCATGACACACGTTTATAATTTGAATGATTATATGAATGCCTTCTTAATCTCTTTGAGACTGATATCAGTTAACCTATATAAGCATACTCATACCGATTTTCGATATAACAGAAGTCTTTTAAAACATCTTTTATGTAAAAAAAAACACTTGAAATTACCTGTTTAGCTCTTAATAGATGTTTAAATAGATAAAATTAATTTTTAGTTAGAATAAATAATAGTATTCGATTGGATATATCTTGAAAAAAAAACACAACTATTTCAGTCCACAAGGTCAGACTGTGAGCTTATTCAAAATCGGCGACGTCCAGGTGGCCATACACCCATGAAAGCTTCCTAACTAAACAGTTAATTCTGACTTTGCTGGCTCGCCTGAGTATATAAGCGACTTGAAATTTAAATAAGAAAAGCAATTTCAAAAAATCTAATCGCTTTAAAATGTAAGTGAATTACTTAAATACTTGCATTCAAATACAGTTATAATACAACATTTCAAGAACGTGTACTTTTACTTTAATTTTATGTTAATTAATCATATAGTTTTCTTCAGTGTTTGAGAAAGAGCAACATAGTGTAAGCAGGAAATTTGTTCTGTGCTTTAAAGCGAAAACAGTATTAGGCCTATATGTGCCAACTACTCAAGCATAATTATCGTATGGTGTCTTTCGACAAACGTTATATGCAACATGTCCAACAAGGTCGATACCTTTTCCGAAACATTTTATGAAATATGTCGTCATGCATTCAGTGATACCTTTGTGAAATATGTCGTCATAGATTCAGTGATACCTTTCCACAATTATTCGGTGAAATATCTCGTCATAGATTCAGTGATACCTTTTTACAACCATTGTGTGAAATATCTCGTCATAGATTCAGTGATACCTTTCCACAATTATTCTGTGAAATATCTCGTCATAGATTCAGTGATACCTTTTTACAACCATTGTGTGAAATATGTCGTCATAGATTCAGTGATACCTTTCCACAATTATTCTGTGAAATATCTCGTCATAGATTCAGTGATACCTTTTTACAACCATTGTGTGAAATATCTCGTCATAGATTCAGTGATACCTTTCCCCAAACATTCTGTGAAATATGTCGTGATTCAGTCATACCTTTCCCCAAACGTTCTGTGAAATATCTCGTCATAGATTCAGTGATACCTTTCCCCAAACATTCTGTGAAATATGTCGTCATAGATTCAGTGATACCTTTCCCCAAACGTTCTGTGAAATATCTCGTCATAGATTCGGTGATACCTTTTCACAAACATTCTGTGAAATATGTCGTCATAGATTCAGTGATACCTTTCCCCAAACGTTCTGTGAAATATCTCGTCATAGATTCGGTGATACCTTTTCACAAACATTCTGTGAAATATCTCGTCATAGATTCAGTGATACCTTTCCCCAAACATTCTGTGAAATATGTCGTCATAGATTCAGTCGTACCTTTCCCCAAACGTTCTGTGAAATATCTCGTCATAGATTCAGTGATACCTTTCCCCAAACATTCTGTGAAATATGTCGTCATAGATTCAGTGATACCTTTTTACAACCATTGTGTGAAATATGTCGTCATAGATTCAGTGATACCTTTCCACAATTATTCTGTGAAATATCTCGTCATAGATTCAGTGATACCTTTTTACAACCATTGTGTGAAATATCTCGTCATAGATTCAGTGATACCTTTCCCCAAACATTCTGTGAAATATGTCGTGATTCAGTCATACCTTTCCCCAAACGTTCTGTGAAATATCTCGTCATAGATTCAGTGATACCTTTCCCCAAACATTCTGTGAAATATGTCGTCATAGATTCAGTGATACCTTTCCCCAAACGTTCTGTGAAATATCTCGTCATAGATTCGGTGATACCTTTTCACAAACATTCTGTGAAATATGTCGTCATAGATTCAGTGATACCTTTCCCCAAACGTTCTGTGAAATATCTCGTCATAGATTCGGTGATACCTTTTCACAAACATTCTGTGAAATATCTCGTCATAGATTCAGTGATACCTTTCCCCAAACATTCTGTGAAATATGTCGTCATAGATTCAGTCATACCTTTCCCCAAACGTTCTGTGAAATATCTCGTCATAGATTCAGTGATACCTTTCCCCAAACATTCTGTGAAATATGTCGTCATAGATTCAGTGATACCTTTTTACAACCATTGTGTGAAATATGTCGTCATAGATTAAGTGATACCTTTCCACAATTATTCTGTGAAATATCTCGTCATAGATTCAGTGATACCTTTTTACAACCATTGTGTGAAATATCTCGTCATAGATTCAGTGATACCTTTCCCCAAACATTCTGTGAAATATGTCGTGATTCAGTCACACCTTTCCCCAAACGTTCTGTGAAATATCTCGTCATAGATTCAGTGATACCTTTCCCCAAACATTCTGTGAAATATGTCGTCATAGATTCAGTGATACCTTTTTACAACCATTGTGTGAAATATCTCGTCATAGATTCAGTGATACATTTCCCCAAACATTCTGTGAAATATGTCGTGATTCAGTCATACCTTTCCCCAAACGTTCTGTGAAATATCTCGTCATAGATTCAGTGATACCTTTCCCCAAACATTCTGTGAAATATGTCGTCATAGATTCAGTGATACCTTTCCCCAAACGTTCTGTGAAATATCTCGTCATAGATTCGGTGATACCTTTTCACAAACATTCTGTGAAATATGTCGTCATAGATTCAGTGATACCTTTCCCCAAACGTTCTGTGAAATATCTCGTCATAGATTCGGTGATACCTTTTCACAAACATTCTGTGAAATATCTCGTCATAGATTCAGTGATACCTTTCCCCAAACATTCTGTGAAATATGTCGTCATAGATTCAGTCATACCTTTCCCCAAACGTTCTGTGAAATATCTCGTCATAGATTCAGTGATAACTTTCCCCAAACATTCTGTGAAATATGTCGTCATAGATTCAGTGATACCTTTTTACAACCATTGTGTGAAATATGTCGTCATAGATTCAGTGATACCTTTCCACAATTATTCTGTGAAATATCTCGTCATAGATTCAGTGATACCTTTTTACAACCATTGTGTGAAATATCTCGTCATAGATTCAGTGATACCTTTCCCCAAACATTCTGTGAAATATGTCGTGATTCAGTCATACCTTTCCCCAAAAGTTCTGTGAAATATCTCGTCATAGATTCAGTGATACCTTTCCCCAAACATTCTGTGAAATATGTCGTCATAGATTCAGTGATACCTTTCCCCAAACGTTCTGTGAAATATCTCGTCATAGATTCGGTGATACCTTTTCACAAACATTCTGTGAAATATGTCGTCATAGATTCAGTGATACCTTTCCCCAAACGTTCTGTGAAATATCTCGTCATAGATTCGGTGATACCTTTTCACAAACATTCTGTGAATTATCTCGTCATAGATTCAGTGATACCTTTCCCCAAACATTCTGTGAAATATGTCGTCATAGATTCAGTCATACCTTTCCCCAAACGTTCTGTGAAATATCTCGTCATAGATTCAGTGATACCTTTCCCCAAACATTCTGTGAAATATGTCGTCATAGATTCAGTCATACCTTTCCCCAAAGGTTCTGTGAAATATCTCGTCATAGATTCAGTGATACCTTTCCCCAAACATTCTGTGAAATATGTCGTCATAGATTCAGTGATACCTTTTTACAACCATTGTGTGAAATATGTCGTCATAGATTCAGTGATACCTTTCCACAATTATTCTGTGAAATATCTCGTCATAGATTCAGTGATACCTTTTTACAACCATTGTGTGAAATATCTCGTCATAGATTCAGTGATACCTTTCCCCAAACATTCTGTGAAATATGTCGTGATTCAGTCATACCTTTCCCCAAACGTTCTGTGAAATATCTCGTCATAGATTCAGTGATACCTTTCCCCAAACATTTGTGAAATATGTCGTCATAGATTCAGTGATACCTTTCCCCAAACGTTCTGTGAAATATCTCGTCATAGATTCGGTGATACCTTTTCACAAACATTCTGTGAAATATGTCGTCATAGATTCAGTGATACCTTTCCCCAAACGTTCTGTGAAATATCTCGTCATAGATTCGGTGATACCTTTTCACAAACATTCTGTGAAATATCTCGTCATAGATTCAGTGATACCTTTCCCCAAACATTCTGTGAAATATGTCGTCATAGATTCAGTCATACCTTTCCCCAAACGTTCTGTGAAATATCTCGTCATAGATTCAGTGATACCTTTCCCCAAACATTCTGTGAAATATGTCGTCATAGATTCAGTGATACCTTTCCCCAAACGTTCTGTGAAATATCTCGTCATAGATTCAGTGATACCTTTCCACAAACATTCTGTGAAATATCTCGTCATGCATTCGGTGATACCTTTCCCCAA
The DNA here is from genome assembly GCA_036971475.1 of Prosapia bicincta. NCBI lineage: Eukaryota > Metazoa > Arthropoda > Insecta > Hemiptera > Cercopidae > Prosapia > Prosapia bicincta. The sequence continues at coordinate 236,219,946 of JBAIZL010000001.1, read as the reverse complement.
ACGTTCTGTGAAATATGTCGTCAAACATGATGTGATATCTTTCCACAATTATTATGAGAAATGTGCCTTTGATTAGTTTGTTTGTATGTGTCTAAATTCGTTTAGTTCAAGTGAAATACGTTACGGTTGAGGTTAAACAGCTATGTTCACGAATGTAGGATTCTTACAGTGGTTTTATCCCTCAACTAAAACAATACATAAAGTTCCTATATACTTACACTTCAACAATGCAAATGATCAAGTTTCCACTACTTTTTTGCAATGTAGTAATAAAACCTGTTTCCGTCAGAAATCGGAGAAGTAAATTGCGCAACATAGAACATCGTCAGTTGTAGTGACGTATCATCGTGTAACCGCAATGGTACTGACGGTTTTTAGTACGGTTTTTAATTGCCCAAATACATAATGGACTTTTGATAGGTTTTGATCCTAATGGGCCATCGCGTATTAATGGCTAATGGACAACTAATGTAGTGCAAGCATTGTTCAATGATTAACAAGCTCGCTGAACGTAGAGAATTAGCGAAGGAAGTGAAGCAGTGATTCATGGAATCAGAACGTCGTGATATCACGACCTTGTCAGCGTATCCAACAATGAAATTGTTCTTTTGTTTCTATAAAAACGCATTACGCCTAAGTTTGCGGAATATGTTGATTGATTTGAAAATTTATTTTTTTATCCAATTAACCTAATTTTAATGTTGCCAGGAAACAGTAACAATAGATGTCAGTTTGTTGCTATTGTTCGTTTCCGTTTGTTGCCATTGTTACTATTTTTGAGTTGGATTCTTTTACAATTGTTGGCTTCTGTTTGTTAGTATTGTCGAGTTAGGTTTGTTATTATTGTTGTGTTTCGTTTAATACAATTGTTGGATTAGGTTTGTTTTCATTGTAAGGTTCTCTTTTTTACCATTGTTACGTTAAAAGCAAGATATCCGACGGTAAGAGGTTGCCACCTATTCCTTCCATAGCATCAGAAGAAGATTGGGTGAAAGGGTTGAGAGTGGGGGTAAAGGGCTAAGGGTGGGAGTGTTAAAAGTGTTTAGGGGGATAGCCTAAGAGTGATCTGCTCATCTCATCCCCTTCTCTACTGTAAGAATACGTCTATAGTTCCCTTATTATCTAAAAAAAACATAACTTCAATCATCTACAAAAATCAAACCGAAGCAAACTCATCGAGTTGAATTTAACATAGTGATAATTAACTCATAGGCAATCTCGTGAGCAACATGCTTTTATTTCAAATAGTATTAACTTCTGAAACACTAGTGGACCGAATATTGTCAAGTGTGTTTAAGGTCAATAATAGATCACAGACCAATTCATGCTTTTACAGATACTCTGGTTTCGATTTTCTATCCGTAAATCTTTTTCAAGAGCTAAAAATATGTTAATTTAATATTAAACCATAATTTACAGTTTATAACTTTTGTGACAATGCTTGTAACATAATTAAAATCAAATATTTCTTTATTCTTAATAAATATTAACATTTGCATTACTGGACAGATCAAATTTCGATCACTGGGGTGAGGACACATATCACCTCAGTTGAGAACTATTAGGTAGAGTTTATCCTGATCAATCTGCTCATAGTTTTCTTTTATGCCATTGACAGAGGAACATTATGTACGTAACAGAGAGTACTTTATTTCTGCTTAATGCCTTATTCTTTTTCGTACAAAGAAGTTCAATAGATAGGCACTTCTGTATGACTCCGATAGAAAGTAAATAACGTATGGTTTAGGTACCTGATCCTCCAAACGTGATAACGTTGTCCCTACGTCCTATTCTAGGAAATAGGTAGGGGGTTTTTATGTCCCTGCCTTAATCCTACGTATATTCCCAATTATTTCCTTTCCTCTGTACGGGATAATAATCATCTTAAAACTTTAAGAGATTAATAAACCTGGTTTGTTAATTAATTAACAAAACTGTTAACAATCTATTAAACAGTGACTCATTAATTCTGGTTGTAGGGGCTCTAACCACTCTGTGGTTAGGGGCGAGTAGACACTTCTCAAGAGAGCATACTTATTTTAAGAAAGCGATTGTGTCCACCCAAGCCATAACCTTCCCAACCCTAGCCTTCCCATTCCCAATAGCAGGAAATAATGACTTCAGAACCTAGCACTAGGAAATCAAGCAATTTCCTCAATTCTACTTAATGCCTGTACTTTCCTAACAGGTTACACTTCTTTACAACACCGATAGAGAGTAGATCACTTAGATACGCGGCCCTGCATGTACTTCTGTGTGTTCTATTTAACAGTGAATTTAGTCCCTACTGTAATCCTACCTAGATTATATTTACAATCCCTTCCTATCCGTTGTAAGCTCTAAAAGTAATACTGGCTGATCGCATTAAGAATAAAAAAATACATTTTGTTTTGTGTAATAAATTTTGCTTCCCCCATGAAGAGTGAAGAAAGTTTTGTAAATAATCGCAACGGAATGAAGTAGGGACGAAATTTCTTTGTTGGGGGGAATACTGAAAAGGATCATGGCGGATTTTATCCATACATGGATGCCTGAGATAGTACATAATAATGTCACCTATTGAGGACGAGCGAGTGAGCTTTTAATTTTTGTCATTTGGGAATTGTTAGTTTTATTTTAAAAAACGTTGGCCTCAGTTTATTGGAAAGTACAATAACGGTTTCTAACAAGAATAGATTTGTCAAGAAAACATTTGAAATTTAATATTATTTGTGTATTAAAGACGTACTTTTTGTAGTGGCTGTACTATATTAATTTTACTTCTTTCTTTCTAAATTTGATACACTTAATTTTAAAATTTAATAACTTTAAAACTTACATTAACTTATGACCATCTCTGTTTTTGAAGAAATATATTTAACGTTCAAATCGATGCGAAATTACGGAGTCAAAAATCTTTGTTAAACATTATTGGGTAACGCTGCAACCATGTTCTTCAAATCAGTCCGAAAAGTAACGGAACGTAAATAAACTGCAGGCTTTCGCAACATCGTCTCGCCAGCATGTTGTAAACATTTATTGCGATGGAAAGATAACTGAGCGTGGAATGAATTAACAGTCTCAACCAAGTCCGACGTTACTTAAAAGGAGTCAGTGTTTCTAATGATGCTTATCAGTTATGGAGGAAACGAGTCTTTAAGTTCTGGATCTGTCAAGTTTTGTAGTCCGTGAACAATATCGAACGCCCGACAAATCTAAACTGTAGATCTTAATAATAAATAGGATCAACTATGGTGTAATTTGTTTTATTATAAATAGATAAAACCTTAAATCATAAAAAAACATTATTTGTGTTCTGATGTACATTTCGTTTGTATTGTCATCATCTGCAGAGCACTATATAAACATGCAGAACATTATATAAACAGAGTATATATATATATATAAATTATATATATATATATATATATATATATATATATATATATATATATATATATATATATATATATATATTATAAAACAGAGCACTATGATAAATTGTATAAGAGTATAGCTACAAAGTAAACGGGTAGGGTAGATTTATTAGAAAAAAATAATTTCCTGACGTAAGCTAACCGGATGACATAAGTATTATCTTCATCTTAATTAACGTTATTCAATTACCACACACAAGATTAACATTGTTTGTAGGGACAATTAAATAAACAACAAAAATAATTCAAAGCAAGAATTTTAAGTGGACTTGGAGCTCTTGAATGTAATCTTGGCGGGAGACGAGCCACACAAAAGTAAATTGAACAGAGTAGGTCAACTGTGTCTTGAGCGACAGAAATCATTTTGAACAGATAGTGCATCAGTGTACTTACTATATAAAATAATTTTATATGAACATTTTCTTGGTTATTTTTAGTCTGTTATCTAACCTGTCTTGTAGACCCTGTTTGGCCCAGACGTACTTTATCACTTGCAGCTGTTTCCTAAATGAGTCACCCACTAGCATCTCAATTAAGTAAATAAAGCTCTTCCCTAGTTTCCAAATTTCTATCGAATATTTGAAAAGCACGTAAAAATGTAATAGGGACGATACCAAACATGACAGAATTTATTACAGTCATGATTCTTACCGCATATAAACAGACTGCGCCTAATGTTTTTAAAACACAATTATGCCGTGTTTAATAATCTCCTTGCTAAGAATATTACTTAATTTTCACTAGACTTCAATTTATTACGGATAGTACATGTTTCAGCAACAATGCTACCCTTTCACGTGCAGTAAAAACGTTGAGATAAAAAAATCTACGATTTAACTTGGCTATGTTTTGTGAGAAAATAGAGCAGTTTACTTATAAACGTTTCTTTATTTATGTGTCAACATTATGTTTGTAATATTTTTTTTCTGTAAAAAACTCATTCAGTCTCGTTTTAGATGAAATTAATACAATTGGTTTTCTGTTAACTTAACTGTGTTTGTAGTTACATAAGTTTTCTCAATATTAATTTCTCTACAAGTTTTATTAAAATCACAATTTCTTACCAATTTAATAAAGATATTGAGCTTGAAGCATAAAACAGCGATGTTGTTGGGTCAAACTACTTCCTTTAAAATTGATAAAAAAAAAAAACACTACAGTTGTCTTTTTACGACCTATTTTGTGATTTTCTTAAAGATATAGTAAAGTCAGTTACTTTGGCAGGTTAATAACTCTTTATTACGTATTTAAGTAGGACCTTATTGTAAAGTGGGAACTGAAATCAGGGAAATCTTTCGCCAGTCGTAACTAAGTAACCAAATGTTTCCAGACCTATATTTGTGCGTCATTTATTCGTTAGTTTCAGCTGTAAAAAACATCTTCTGACGTTTTAACCTTTGTGAATGACCGACATGATGAAGTGAAGGTCCGGCTTAAAATTTCCCTGGTCTGGGAGAGAGCGAGAGAGAGAAAGTTTTTCAAACGTTATTCCTTTTTAAACACAACTGTTATAGTACAACTTGGCTGCTTTTTGAAAATGGTGATGCGACAAGACTTATTTTGGAATGAAATCCCCCATTCAGCGTTTCGGCAATGATCATTCTTCTCAAGGTATTTCTCAAGGCAGGAACATTTCTTCTAATGAAAAAAAAACAATTAATTAAAAATACTGTATAAAAAATTAAGGCGTCCTTTGCTCCTGCATCTCGAAAGAGGTCCTTCTCCGTTTACATTTCGAAATTAAGAGAGAGCTAGCATGGCTTGCGTACGGATATCAAGGTTTCCGCGCATCTTCAACTGCGCAGCTCGGGTTTTGCAGTTCCTTTTTGGAAAAACAGATGTGCTTTTACATAGATTTCGGTCCAAATACAATTTTTTTTTTATTATTTATACCTATGTTTTACATTTTAAAATTTTTGACGTCCCGTTTGTTATCTGAATCTGTTTTAATATGTAACACACCTAAATTGTGTTACAAGTTTAATAAATTATTTATTACTTATTGTAAAGTAGGAACTGAAATCAGGGAAAATCTTTCGCCAGTCGTAACTAAGTAACCAAATGTTTCCAGACCTATGTTTGTGCGACATTTATTCGTTAGTTTCAGCTGTAAAAAAACATCTTCTGACGTTTTAACCTTTGTGAATGACCGACATGATAAAGTGAAGGTCGGGCTTAAAATTTCCCTGATCTGGGAGAGAGCGAGAGAGAGAAAGTTTGGTTGGAGGGAGGAGAATGGAAAGAAAGGGAGATAATATTGACAGACAGTCGGATAAATATAGGGAGAATTGGAGAGTGAATTGAAGAGGAGTGGGGAGAGATTGTGATAAAATAGATAGGCAGATAAACATAGTTTGATAGAGGGGAAATTAAAAAGGGAGGGAAATGATAATGGCGAGAGAGAAGTAGAGAGGAGATTAGGAAGGGAGATAAGGTAAGATAGGTGTAAATAAAACATTAGGTTGATTAAGTGACATGGTGCCCCCTCAAAGAGACAAGTCTCTTGTTCGCAGCGATATTAAAAAGGAGTAGTTCTCCCTTCTAGTGGGGTCAAAGTGAAAGTTTTCACCAACTACATCACCGTTTACGTAGACGAAAATAAAGGGATAGATGGAGAAAAGATGGAGTTAATGTAGGGACATGATTCTTCCTTTGTTTGAGGAATGCTAAAGGAAACAAGTGTACCTTTCACGCTCGAGGAAGGTCGCTAAACAGATTCAGCTTCTACCGAGATTAATAACAAGTGTCTGCCTAAATAATTCCGTTACCATGCTGGAATTTAGGCTCAATAATTCCTCATATGATCGCTGAAAGATTCTATACAATGCATTTTTGTTATAAAAGCTTATTCTGGTTTATTACGCGAGCTTTGCGAAAAGCATAACATATGTTGGATTGATAATCATAAGCATTGATTTTCTTGTTCATTATTTTTATCAACATGTAAAAGCAGGGCAAAAAACAAAATTCATGACTGTAAAACTGTTGTTCAAAATTTATTTACTTTATCAGTTGCCTTTTCATTTAAAATTAAATTTTACATAAATAAAATATATAAATTATGTAAGAATTATATATTAATTTGAAGGCGAAGAAATACCAATATTATGTTAGTGCTTATGGAAAAGAATCGGTTTTTGAGAAAGTTATACTTAAAAAAACAGTGGTAGTTTTAGCGAAGGGAAAAATGAGTGATGGAGACCGCTGAAAGGGCTGGTTTCACATTTAGGGAGGGCAAGCGTTTAAGAATCCCGAGGTAAATGCTACGACAGTGAAATCGTTGTTGCTTTGTGAGGTATTATGATAGAGCGGTGTTTTTAAGGGAAAAGTGACATTGCCCTCGCATTATCCGCCATTTCCATAGTATAAGTGACAGTTTTGTCCAGCTCAATTTATATTTCTTTTCAACAACCTAATATTCATAATCAATAAGCTGTAAAACCATTAATTAACTGAGACTTGGAAAAAATTTTCTCATTGAAGGGTCTAATACAGGGGTTCCCAAACTTTTTGGCACCACGCCCCTTCTTTTTAAAATGAAAGCTTCCTATGGCCCTCCACTTTACACTATAAATAAATGGTATGGACTTCTTAAAAAATTATATATATATATATATATATATATATATATATATATATATATATATATATATATGCTGATACGTATTCCTTCACGAATGGAAAAATATGATGAATAGTTAGTATCTGGAGTACATCCGTTCATTCTGCAGTCCATAAATTCGCAGTTCCCACGTTTCGCTAGAATCTCATCCAGCATTGACGAGGTCTTCAGTAGAAGCGCTCTTCTACTGTTGTTAGGTTCACCTCGTCAATGCTAGATGAGATTCTAGCGAAACGTCGGAACTGCGAATTTATGGACTGCAGAATGTACGGATGTACTCCAGATAGTAACTATTCATTAATATATATACAAGAAAATGATATAACATTTGAAGTTTTAATTTCCAAGATAAATTTTAACTTTTTTCATACAAATAGGTGCTTGAAAAAAAACAAGTACAATCGAAGAGCTGCCTGTGATACACTTTTAAGTGATTTATCCAAAATGAAGATTTGTCTACTGTAACGCTGTTGCCACATTGAACAACAAACATTCGTTTCGCGTCACTTTTGTACTTTAAGTTGTACCGTAATGTTGATTTAATTTAAAGTTTAAAACATTTGCACAACCTTTACATATATTTCTTTTATAAATGCATACATTCCATTTAAATTTTCTGAACATCATGGCAAACAAAAAACCTATGTAGAAAAATCTGAGGTGTAAATTTAGTTTTAAATTTTGATAAATGTTCTTGAATTTTAACTAAATAAGAATTAACTTGTCTCACGCCCCCCTGATTTGCCTTCACGCCACCAAGGGGAGCGCGCCCTCCAGTTTGGGAACCTATAGTCTAATACAACATGTGTAGACTATACGCGTGTGTGAATATATATTGTTTTGTGCATGGATATGCGCTCGCTCGCCCTGTTATACATTGATGAGTAGGTACTAATTTAGCTAGTAGACACGTCCCCTCACCCCAATTAGAAGCAGCTCTACTCTAGGTAAGCTACCCTACCCACGTGATGCTATAATTTTACTCTATTCCCAGTACCAGATCATTATGTTCTTACATAATTTTGTCTTTCCTTTTCTATTCCTTACAAAAAGTGTAATGGTTAGTTACCTATTTATGATTCCTATACAGAGTAGGTTTATTTCAGATAATTACCTCCACACGCATGTTTCTCTTATGTTTTCATTTTAAATATATTCACAAGAATTTCTTACCTTCTGTAGGGGATAATGGTCATCTAACTGCTCGCCTGAAAACTACAAGAAGCATTCACTAACTGAATCACATGTTAATAGATTGTTTATAGTGTCTTTCGATTGAAAAGAGCCGCTGTTCTGGATCATTACGATTTTCAACCGGCTCTTACACTTAGAAAGACTTACACGAGGGCTCCTCCATGTTTCTAGTACAAGAACACGTCTCTATGATTCTGACGTCAATCTCGTGACTCCTGCCCAGGCGACTTTCGTCAGGCCTGAGACAGTCTGCTGGGTACCTAGACCCGTGATAGAAGTAAGAGTCTTTCGAACTCCAACCTGATACTTCGGCTTCAACCAGACCAGAACTACTCTGGACCAGTAGAACCTTAATGTACCTCGGTAGTCCATTTTAAATAGTTCGGTTCAGGTTATGCTTTCAGATCTTTAACCGTTCTTGGTTAGCGTTACCTAAGGACCGGACCCTCAGACTGGGTATTTGGATCTGGGTGGGAATAAACCCATCCCGTTAGACCTTGAGAGCATCACCTGTTAACACGTGTAACCCGTAGAGCCTGTCTCCGCCCCGATGAGATGGTCCTGGATCTATTTCATCTGAGATGGATACTCTTTGGGATTTCTATTATCTAGCGTATGAAACCCCACGAATTTAACCTCAAAACCGTGACTCCCTCCCGGGTGACTTGCGTCAAGCCCGAGATGTGGGAGGGGCCTGCTCCCACTACCTTTATTACCAGTATGCTAGAGTCTTGCAACCTTAGAGGGCGTCCTAGCTAGACGACGAAAAATCGGTCGGTCGTCCGAGCGAGCGAATCCGTCGCAACAAAAAATCTTCAACATATAAACAAGCGCGAGAGCGTCCTAGCTGGTCGAACGACGATGCTACCGACGGCGCCAGACGACCGACGCGACCTATCAAAGCAAACATGTTTGTCTTTGGTCGTGCGGGTCGTCAGACCGACTAGTGCGATTGTAGGCCTCGAAAAGTGAACATGTCAGCCGAGTCGTTGATTAATGAAGACTTTGTGCATCACAATATTATGTAATAGTTTTTTGACTTACCTTAATGTTAAAATGAGACGTTCTTCCACAGAAATTGGCCGCATAATGTTTGTTGTCTTTCAATGTAAAGTGGTTCCCCAACTGTATCCACTGATATCCGAGTGTAGTTTTTAAACAGTTCAGGGTACAACCTCAACTTTTCATACAAATGATTAAACTCGCCAAACTCATACCTGGCCTTCTAAATCCCATTTGTAGCGCTTCTGCAGTCCAATGATTTCTTCTTAAGGTAAACATAGTTTATAGAAGAGTTGCCCAGCAGCACGAGCTTACGTCTTCTCAACCGATAGCATGGTGACAATGATCGAGAATTGGAGAGGTAACTGTCGTCAGTCACCGCGACTTCACTGTCCACTATGGACACTCAGTTTCGTCGTCAGATAAGATTCGGTCCGATTTTTCGTCATCCAGCTAGGACGCCGCCCTTCTGTAAGGTTTGGCTCGCCCCTGGGACGAGAACTCCAACCAGATACGTTTCGGCCGCTTTTACAGAACTTCTCGCAACATCTGTTAACAGTAATGACCAACACTCTTCAAGAAATGTTATTTTTTGTTCAGGAATTATTTTTTGTTATTGTAATAAGTTATAATATTGAGGATGATCATTAGGAATCTGTATGTCAATGCATACAGCTGAAACGTCAGCTGTAACATTGAATTGGTCTAAATAATTAGTTATATATTGTCGCGTGCTATCGCTAGAGCAATGATTACGTATTACAATTCATGACGTCAGATTCATTGTATTATTATTAAAAAATATATAATATTTGTTAGCAATATTAACCTAACCTAGTTTCTGTATTAGCAGTAAAACAAAATATTTTCAAAAGCATAACGGTACATAAAATAGTAATAAATCTTTCTCCTTTAGTGGTTTTATGGTTTTGGCGTGAGTGATAAATGTGCGCGGAATGTATTTTATTACTATATCTGTTGTACAAGACTAATACATTATAACATCATAGACATATTGCAAACGTGGCATGATGGATGGGGCTGTTAAAAAGGGTGTCATAGTGATTGGCAGGCACTGTACTGGGTAAGGGTGCTTTAACCAGGCTTGACTTTTATAAAGTTAGTTTGTCTCTCCTTATGTGTTCCTGGTCACGTTTATAAATAAACATTACATAATCGCTCTCTTCATATGTTTGCTGTGAAAGATATAGCACCCTCTTTCGACTGTTAGATTGTTTATAGTTTGACAGCCGTAATATCAAATGTTTCGTTTGAGAGTAGGCTAAAGTTTCGTACAAAAATTACTTCAATATTCCGTTGCATAGGTATCACATAAAAACCGTTGTATTAAAACTGTAGTTTGGCAGTATTCATAGCAAAGTTTCGATTGACAGTTTGTGTCGGAGTTCAATTTAGCAGTTATATCAAACAGTTGTCACGACAAAGATTTTTGTAATAGTTCTCTTGTCAAATTTGCGTTTGACAGTCAAGACGTCAATGTTTCATGTTACAGTTTTTGAGAAGTTTTGTTTGACAGACATGCAGTCAATATTTAGTATTGTGCTATAATTCAAAGTTCTGTTTGACACACATAACGTCTATGTTTTATGTTGCGGTATTTGTTGGAGTTCTGTTTGACAGACATAACGTTAATGTTTCGTATTGTGGTATAACTCAAAGTTCTGTTTGACAGACATAACGTCAATGTTTTATGTTGCGGTATTTGTTGGAGTTCTGTTTGACAGACATAACGTCAATGTTTCGTATTGTGGTATAACTCAAAGTTCTGTTTGGCAGACATAACGTCAATGTTTTATGTTGCGGTATTTGTTGGAGTTCTGTTTGACAGACATAACGTCAATGGTTCGTATTGTGGTATAACTCAAAGTTCTGTTTGACAGACATAATGTCAATGTTTCGTATTGTGGTATAACTCCAAGTTCTGTTTGACACACATAACGTCAATGTTTTATGTTGCGGTATTTGTTGGAGTTCTGTTTGACAGACATAACGTCAATGTTTCGTATTGTGGTATAACTCAAAGTTCTGTTTGACAGACATAATGTCAATGTTTCGTATTGTGGTATAACTCCAAGTTCTGTTTGACACCATAACGTCAATGTTTTATGTTGCGGTATTTGTTGGAGTTCTGTTTGACAGACATAACGTCAATGTTTCGTATTGTGGTATAACTCAAAGTTCTTTTTGACAGACATAACGTCAATGTTTCGTATTGTGGTATAACTCAAAGTTCTGTTTGACAGACATAACGTCAATGTTTCGTATTGTGGTATAACTCAAAGTTCTGTTTGACAGACATAACGTCAATGTTTCGTATTGTGGTATAACTCAAAGTTCTGTTTGACAGACATAACGTCAATGTTTCGTATTGTGGTATAACTCAAAGTTCTGTTTGACACACATAACGTCAATGTTTTATGTTGCGGTATTTGTTGGAGCTATGTTTGACACACATAACGTCAATGTTTCGTATTGTGGTATAACTCAAAGTTCTGTTTGACACACATAACGTCAATGTTTCGTATTGTGGTACAACTCCAAGTTCTGTTTGACAGACATAACGTCAATGTTTCGTATTGTGGTATAACTCATAGTTCTGTTTGACAGACATAACGTCAATGTTTCGTATTGTGGTATAACTCCAAGTTCTGTTTGACACACATAACGTCAATGTTTTATGTTGCGGTATTTGTTGGAGTTCTGTTTGACAGACATAACGTCAATGTTTCGTATTGTGGTATAACTCAAAGTTCTGTTTGACAGACATAACGTCTATGTTTTATGTTGCGGTATTTGTTGGAGTTCTGTTTGACAGACATAACGTCAATGTTTCGTATTGTGGTATAACTCAAAGTTCTGTTTGACAGACATAATGTCAATGTTTCGTATTGTGGTATAACTCCAAGTTCTGTTTGACACACATAACGTCAATGTTTTATGTTGCGGTATTTGTTGGAGTTCTGTTTGACAGACATAACGTCAATGTTTCGTATTGTGGTATAACTCAAAGTTCTGTTTGACAGACATAACGTCAATGTTTCGTATTGTGGTATAACTCAAAGTTCTGTTTGACACACATAACGTCAATGTTTTATGTTGCGGTATTTGTTGGAGCTATGTTTGACACACATAACGTCAATGTTTCGTATTGTGGTATAACTCAAAGTTCTGTTTGACACACATAACGTCAATGTTTCGTATTGTGGTATAACTCCAAGTTCTGTTTGACAGACATAACGTCAATGTTTCGTATTGTGGTATAACTCCAAGTTCTGTTTGACAGACATAACGTCAATGTTTTATGTTGCGGTATTTGTTGGAGTTCTGTTTGACAGACATAACGTCAATGTTTCGTATTGTGGTATAACTCCAAGTTCTGTTTGACACACATAACGTCAATGTTTCGTATTGTGGTATAACTCCAAGTTCTGTTTGACACACATAACGTCAATGTTTCGTATTGTGGTATAACTCCAAGTTCTGTTTGACACACATAACGTCAATGTTTTATGTTGCGGTATAACTCCAAGTTCTGTTTGACACACATAACGTCAATGTTTCGTATTGTGGTATAACTCCAAGTTCTGTTTGACACACATAACGTCAATGTTTCGTATTGTGGTATAACTCCAAGTTCTGTTTGACACACATAACGTCAATGTTTTATGTTGCGGTATAACTCCAAGTTCTGTTTGACACACATAACGTCAATGTTTCGTATTGTGGTATAACTCCAAGTTCTGTTTGACACACATAACGTCAATGTTTCGTATTGTGGTATAACTCCAAGTTCTGTTTGACAGACATAACGTCAATGTTTCGTATTGTGGTATAACTCCAAGTTCTGTTTGACAGACATAACGTCAATGTTTCGTATTGTGGTATAACTCCAAGTTCTGTTTGACACACATAACGTCAATGTTTTATGTTGCGGTATAACTCCAAGTTCTGTTTGACACACATAACGTCAATGTTTCGTATTGTGGTATAACTCCAAGTTCTGTTTGACACACATAACGTCAATGTTTCGTATTGTGGTATAACTCCAAGTTCTGTTTGACACACATAACGTCAATGTTTCGTATTGTGGTATAACTCCAAGTTCTGTTTGACACACATAACGTCAATGTTTTATGTTGCGGTATAACTCCAAGTTCTGTTTGACACACATAACGTCAATGTTTCGTATTGTGGTATAACTCCAAGTTCTGTTTGACACACATAACGTCAATGTTTCGTATTGTGGTATAACTCCAAGTTCTGTTTGACACACATAACGTCAATGTTTTATGTTGCGGTATAACTCCAAGTTCTGTTTGACACACATAACGTCAATGTTTCGTATTGTGGTATAACTCCAAGTTCTGTTTGACACACATAACGTCAATGTTTCGTATTGTGGTATAACTCCAAGTTCTGTTTGACAGACATAACGTCAATGTTTCGTATTGTGGTATAACTCCAAGTTCTGTTTGACAGACATAACGTCAATGTTTCGTATTGTGGTATAACTCCAAGTTCTGTTTGACACACATAACGTCAATGTTTTATGTTGCGGTATAACTCCAAGTTCTGTTTGACACACATAACGTCAATGTTTCGTATTGTGGTATAACTCCAAGTTCTGTTTGACACACATAACGTCAATGTTTCGTATTGTGGTATAACTCCAAGTTCTGTTTGACACACATAACGTCAATGTTTCGTATTGTGGTATAACTCCAAGTTCTGTTTGACACACATAACGTCAATGTTTTATGTTGCGGTATAACTCCAAGTTCTGTTTGACACACATAACGTCAATGTTTCGTATTGTGGTATAACTCCAAGTTCTGTTTGACACACATAACGTCAATGTTTCGTATTGTGGTATAACTCCAAGTTCTGTTTGACACACATAACGTCAATGTTTTATGTTGCGGTATAACTCCAAGTTCTGTTTGACACACATAACGTCAATGTTTCGTATTGTGGTATAACTCCAAGTTCTGTTTGACACACATAACGTCAATGTTTCGTATTGTGGTATAACTCCAAGTTCTGTTTGACAGACATAACGTCAATGTTTCGTATTGTGGTATAACTCCAAGTTCTGTTTGACACACATAACGTCAATGTTTCGTATTGTGGTATAACTCCAAGTTCTGTTTGACACACATAACGTCAATGTTTCGTATTGTGGTATAACTCCCAAGTTCTGTTTGACACACATAACGTCAATGTTTCGTATTGTGATATAACTCAAAGTTCTGTTTGACACACATAACGTCAATGTTTTATGTTGCGGTATTTGTTGGAGCTATGTTTGACAGAAATAACAGTTTTTTGTCGAAGTTCCACGGATGTTCTGGTTGTTATTACATAAACTTTCGATCCAATTACCATGTTAGTTTTTGATAGTGATTATGTTACCATTTTGCCTTATTGATGTAGAAAATCCATTTGCTTGGTTTAGATAGTTTTAGGTAGGTTTAATACTTGAGTGAAATACGAAGGGATTAAGGAAAGGGATGAAGCCCCAGTGAGAGCAGAGGCTTGAAGGCTTGCTTCAGTGGGTCGTTTTCTCAAATTAGACCCACAATGTTCTGTGTTTATTTAGACAAGTTTGCACGCTACGTATATAATTTTGTAGGCTTTCAGTAAAAACCTTAAATTTATTATTAGTCATGACAACGAATTTGTTAAAAACCATCCGCAATAATTTCTCTTGGTTCATATTCTGTTTTTAAAATTTAACCTGTTTCTTAATATTTGTTTATGACGTGAATATATTTGTGTTAATGTTATATAGAAAATATTAAAATCAGTTGTTTTAGTGCGCGGTGTAGACTATGTTGGTAAGAACTACTAGCATGTGTAGGTTTTTCAAGTTTTATACCAACGTACTTACTGTATATGTTTCGGTTTCGATCGATTTTCAAGCAATGTAAATGTGTTTGTGTGTGTGAATGTTATTAATTTTTTCTGGGCAGAAATGTTAACAGGAGAATCTGGTGAAAGTTCCGTGAATGATTCTTCTATGGCTGAATTGTGTAGGGCTGACGTTCCAAGGTACTGCATATGTGATGACATAGAGATGTGTTCTTACATGACCCTTCAGTTTTACGTTTCAGTGAAGCTAACAAATTCCGAGTGTCAGTTATATACGGTCGTTGATTGGACTAGAAAACGAAGATCACAGTTGAGTGAATGTAAGTTATTTAAAAATTAAAAAAAAATCGTAGCTTCCGTCCTTACTCAGAAGAAGAGGTACTACGCGAGATACTACTCATGGGCTTGATATTGGGGTCAGTTGGAGGAAACAGTTGAGAAAAAAGTACTTAAACATAAAATTCAGGAAAATAAATTTTGCTTGTTGTTTTGTAAATACATTGTAAGTGAATAATGCAAAAGGATAAACGTTTTAATGCACACGTCTTTTTCCAGGTGGAGGAGATCCGGGAGATGATAGATAAGATACAAGCGAATGTTGAAGAGGTGAAGAAGAAACACAGCTGCATCCTGTCGGCGCCGCAGACAGACGAAAGTAAGACGAAATGAATCAGTTTTATTATTACAGTGTTTCATACATATTAAATATATCCGTGGAACGATAGAGTAATATTAATTAATTCGTGTAAGAGCTTTATTATTGGAAATTGTTTTCCCTATAAATACCACGAGTATGACTTATAGAAATAATTTTAGAAGTTCAGTTAGACACCCTTGTCTACTCCTTTTGGGAGTAGATCTACTTCGGGTAAACTTTCCTGCTTAAGGAGTGTCATAATTTCTCCCTATTTCCAGTTGCATTGGGTTATTATGTCTTTCCTTTATGTCCTACCGAATTCCGTACCGTTCCTTACCATTCTTACCTGGAGTTATTCCGGGTAAACCTCTGTATGACCACGATATGTAGTATAACTCATGAGATATAGCAAGGGATTTGAGATGTGCAGGAGGGGAGTTCGCGGAATGGTGGAAAACCAGGCAGATTTATCCCTCTTGCATCTAGGGAAAGTGGTCATGACGGACCGATACTTATATCAGCGAGGTCCCCCCCCCCCACCACCATCTAAATGTCAAGTAGGCCATTGCACATATGTTGGCCAAGTCTCTTGCTGTCTTCACGACTGCTATATGCTATATCTTTAATCAGATACTCCCCGCACGTGTTGGCGTGATCCCTTATATCCTCTGTAAGGGAGGCGGAATGTTCCTATCTTAACCCCACATATATTTACAACTCTGTATCATCTTAGAAGATAATAATTATACTGCACAGTCGTCTTAAAACTACAATTAAAAAAAATTGGAAACA
This sequence comes from Prosapia bicincta, assembly GCA_036971475.1. Classification (NCBI taxonomy): domain Eukaryota; kingdom Metazoa; phylum Arthropoda; class Insecta; order Hemiptera; family Cercopidae; genus Prosapia; species Prosapia bicincta. The sequence continues at coordinate 236,203,391 of JBAIZL010000001.1, read as the reverse complement.
AATAATAATATCGTTCTAATTAAATTCATTATAGTCGGTGAAATTTTTTATTTTAAAAACCCCGTCAAAATAAGTCGCGACACTGCTTTAAAATTGTCAGACTCAAACGAACTTAAAAGCTAGCTTGACTTTAGGTCAAAGGAGAAGCCTGTGAAGTTATTTGCGAGGGGAAATAGCGCATGCAGTGGGGTGCTATGGTATTCATTTCTGTTTTAATAAAAGTTGTTTTGACAGAAGAGATAATATTTCAAGTCATACCAAGGCACATGGCGTAGGCAGAATTTCATTAAGCTATACAAGGTCACCCGACACTTCAGCGATGTTTATTTCATTAATATATGTGCAATGTCATTGCAGTAAATAACGGCAGCATGCCTCAACCTAGAAAGGGTTAATACCTTTGTTATTAGGGATAATCGTAGAGGGATTGTTTTGTGCTAGTTATTTATTTGGGGAGTTAAAACTATGAAATAACTTATGCTACTGTTGTTTACAGTGAATGGAGGAAACGAGTTCCAGTATATTGCATGTTGACTGTAGCCATTAGCAGGAACGAGTACCAGTATTATAAATAATATATCCCTAATTTGTAGTACCAGTATAATACAGAGTGTAACTATTATTTAAAGGGATTGGCTGGAATGTGTACAATTGTAATGCGGATTATAACTACTGTACTATTTGTAGTGGTTGGTAGGAACGCGTCCCAGTATTATACAAAATATAGCTATTATTTGTACCGATTAGCAGGAACAAGTACTATTATATTACAGAATATAACTGTTAACAGTGATTAGGAGGAACGAGTACAATACACAATATAATTTTTATTTGTAGTGATAGGCGGGAACAAGTACAAGTATAGTATAGAGTATGATATATATTTGTAGTGGTTGGCAGGAACGCGTACCAGTATTATACAAAATATAACTATTATTTGTACCGATTAGCAGGAACAAGTACTATTATATTACAGAATATAACTGTTAACAGTGATTAGGAGGAACGAGTACAATACACAATATAATTTTTATTTGTAGTGATAGGCGGGAACAAGTACAAGTATAGTGTAGAGTATGATATATATTTGTAGTGGTTGGCAGGAACGCGTACCAGTATTATACAAAATATAACTATTATTTGTACCGATTAGCAGGAACAAGTACTATTATATTACAGAATATAACTGTTAACAGTGATTAGGAGGAACGAGTACAATACACAATATAATTTTTATTTGTAGTGATAGGCGGGAACAAGTAAAAGTATAATACAGAGTATGATATATATTTGAAGTGATTGGCGGGAACAAGTACAAGTATAGTATAGAGTATGATATATATTTGTAGTGATAGGCGGGAACAAGTACAAGTATAGTATAGAGTATGATATATATTTGTAGTGATAGGTGGGAACAAGTACAAGTATAGTATAGAGTATGATATATATTTGTAGTGGTTGGCAGGAACGCGTACCAGTATTATACAAAATATAACTATTATTTGTATCGATTAGCAGGAACAAGTACTATTATATTACAGAATATAACTGTCAACAGTGATTAGGAGGAACGAGTACAATACACAGTATAATTTTTATTTGTAGTGATTGACGAGAACAAGTACAACTTGAGTATAGAGTATAATTTTTATTTGTAGAGATTGGCGGGATCAAGTACAAGTATAATACAGAGTATTGTGCAGTAATTGTGTAGTGATTGGCGAAAACAGGTACAACTATAGTACAGAGTATAATTTTTAATTGTAATGATTGGCGGTTAGAAGTACAGGTATAATACAGAGTATGATATATATTTGTAGCGACTGGCGGGAACAAGTACAATTATAGTATAGAGTATAATTTTTAATTGTAATGATTGGCGGGTACAAGTATAATGAAGATTATAATTTTTATTTGTAGTGATAGGCGGGAACAAGAACAAGTATAATATTTATTTGGAGTGATTGGCGGGAACAAGTACAAGTATAATACAGAGTATAATAATTATGTAGTCATTGGCGGGAACAAGTACAAGTATAATATTTATTTGGAGTGATTGGCGGGAACAAGTACAAGTATAATACAGAGTATAATAATTATGTAGTCATTGGCGGGAACAAGTACAAGTATAATATTTATTTGGAGTGATTGGCGGGAACAAGTACAAGTATAATACAGAGTATAATAATTAAGTAGTCATTGGCGGGAACAAGTACAAGTATAATATTTATTTGGAGTGATTGGCGGGAACAAGTACAAGTATAATACAGAGTATAATAATTATGTAGTGATAGGCGGGAACAAGTAAAAGTATAATACAGAGTATGATATATATTTGTAGTGATTTTCGGGAACAAGTACAAGTATAGTATAGAGTATGATATATATTTGTAGTGATAGGCGGGAACAAGTAAAAGTATAATACAGAGTATGATATATATTTGTAGTGATTTTCGGGAACAAGTACAAGTATAGTATAGAGTATGATATATATTTGTAGTGATTGGCGGGAACAAGTACAAGTATAGTATAGAGTATGATATATATTTGTAGTGATAGGCGGGAACAAGTATAAGTATAGTATAGAGTATGATATATATTTGTAGTGGTTGGCAGGAACGCGTACCAGTATTATACAAAATATAACTATTATTTGTATCGATTAGCAGGAACAAGTACTATTATATTACAGAATATAACTGTCAACAGTGATTAGGAGGAACGAGTACAATACACAGTATAATTTTTATTTGTAGTGATTGACGAGAACAAGTACAACTTGAGTATAGAGTATAATTTTTATTTGTAGAGATTGGCGGGATCAAGTACAAGTATAATACAGAGTATAATAATTGTGTAGTGATTGGCGAAAACAGGTACAACTATAGTACAGAGTATAATTTTTAATTGTAATGATTGGCGGTTAGAAGTACAGGTATAATACAGAGTATGATATATATTTGTAGCGATTGGCGGGAACAAGTACAATTATAGCATAGAGTATAATTTTTATTTATAGTGATAGGCGGGAACAAGTACAAGTATAATATTTATTTGGAGTGATTGGCGGCAACAAGTACAAGTATAATAATTATGTAGTCATTGGCGGGAACAAATATAAGTTTAATATACAGAGTATAATAATTCTGTAGGAACAAGTAAAAGTATAATACAGAGTATAATTTTTATTCGTAGTGATTGGCGGGAACACGTATAAGTATAATACAGAGTATAATTTTTATTTGTAATGATTGGCGGGAACAAGTAAAAGTATAATACAGAGTATAATAATTATGTAGTAATTGGCGGGAACAAGTACAAGTACAGTACAGAGTATAATAATTATGTAGTGATTGGCAGGAACAAGTACAAGTATAATACAGAGTATAATATTTATTTGTAGTGATTGGCGGGTACAAGTACAAATATAATACAGAGTATAATAATTATGTAGTAATTGGCGGGAACAAGTACAAGTACAGTACAGAGTATAATAATTATGTAGTGATTGGCAGGAACAAGTACAAGTATAATACAGAGTATAATTTTTATTTGTAGTGATTGGCGGGAACACGCACAAGTATAATACAGAGTATAATATTTATTTGTAGTGATTGGCGGGAACAAGTACAAGTATAATACAGAGTATAATAATTATGTAGTAATTGGCAGGAACAAGTAAAAGTATAATACAGAGTATAATATTTATTTGTAGTGATTGGCGGGAACAAGTACAAGTATAATACAGAGTATAATAATTATGTAATGATTGGTGGGTACAAGTACAAATATAATACAGAGTATAATAATTATGTAGTAATTGGCGGGAACAAGTACAAGTACAGTACAGAGTATAATAATTATGTAGTGATTGGCAGGAACAAGTACAAGTATAATACAGAGTATAATATTTATTTGTAGTGATTGGCGGGAACAAGTACAAGTATAATACAGAGTATAATATTTATTTGTAGTGATTGGTGGGAACAAGTACAAGTATAATACAGAGTATAATACAGAGTATAATAATTATGTAGTAATTGGCGGGAACAAGTACAAGTACAGTACAGAGTATAATAATTATGTAATGATTGGTGGGTACAAGTACAAATATAATACGGAGTATAAATGTTATCTGTAGTGATTGCAGCCTCGAGTTGCATTCCTGCACTCGTCAACCAATATCCGTATTTAGCATTTCCCTTTAAATCTGTTTTCTAAAAAATATTAAATATATATTTATTTGAGTGGAACGTTAACAACATGTATGCTATTTGTTTGTTTAAAAGTTCAAATTTATGTCTTTGTTTTGGATGGAACTGTTGCCTGTGAAAACCTTGGCACTAAAGAAGTCTATGGAATATTTTATTGAATTTTGTTCTAGTCTGCATCGTTCCACTCCCAATAAAAAAGTTTATCGTTGCCACCCGACAGCGCTGTCTGTGGGTGTATCTGCAAGTACGCGCCATGTAAACAAATGCCGGTCTGGCCCCGGTTTATTGAACAGGATGATTGGCTTAGCGAAGAGGACTGCACGGGACAGAGGTTACGGTGTAGGAAAGTGTCGGATATTTATGGAAGTTTTTTCCGACAAAGTTTTAATGAAGAGTTGACATTTAAACAAGTTTTCTTTGAGTTTAGTTTCATAGCTTTAGGTTTGCTCGCGAATTTCGTTTATTTTCGAAATCAAATTATAACGAGTTCACAATTCCTTGTTATAATAAACATTCTTTACACTTCAATAAAAGCCTCTCATTCCAATTAAAAGTTTATTCAGTTTGGTTTAATTGGGGTTGAAAAGTGTGAAGGTAATATTTCGTTTAAAGTAAAGAAAACGAAGCCAAATACAAAATCACGATTTTATTTCTTATTTGCCAAGAAATGTGCGCCGAAGTTTCTAGACATTAAAGTATTGATGCATAAATTTACACTTGTAGATTTTAAGAAGAAATGTAGGCTCAAAGCTTACAAGTTTCTAGTTGAAGGATGGATACAAAAGTGAAATAGACATTCAGAATGACTAAAATATCTAGTAGAGTATAAAAGAGAGGATATATCATGATCCCTAGATTTGAAAGTTAATACGGTACATTTCTTATTTTCGGGACTGGGGATAATAACAAAAACACGTAAGAGTAAAAACGTTAGCTAAGTACAAGTAACATCTCTTATCTTGTCCCGCTGTCTTCCACTCGACCGACTACCTCATCTTACGGTCAGGGCTCAGGCAAGATCTGCTCGTTAGTAATATTTATGTTCTGTGTTTTATAAAGACTCGCCGTGGTGGATATGTGATAAATTTTCATGAAATTCATTGAGGTCGTTATCCGGCAAAGCTTCCTGAATAGGATACTGAATCAGGATTTTTTGAAGTTGCTTTTGTTAAACACAATCCTATGAATAGAGATGTACCGCACACTACTAGTGACGTATTACTATAGAGAATATCCCAGCTCAAAGCACAATGGAGGCGAGTGTAATCAAATCTGCATTAAAATGCAATAAGACCTCTTTGTCACCCCCACATAGGCTACGGGGTGTAAGTGAAAGTTTATGTCTGTCTCCTTGCATTTCGCCAAATTTTTTGTCTATCCCAAAGGCGTATTGGTTATAAAAAAACTCTATAAAACGTTGTAACAACTTGCATGAGCGATAAACGCAAACCGCAGGCAGTGCTATTAGAGGATTGACAAAACTGGCTATTTCTAAATAGGCTGTAACACCTTAGGTAAACACACATATTCTTGTGCATTAACTTACTACGTAAATCAATACGTCCAACCACCAGAGTCAAAATACTGTGCAGCTGTTTACTTACAATAAACACAGCAACCTAAACTTGTGAGGTTAGAGAATTTTCCAAATAACATACACTTGTAAACAACAAAGTTTATTTTTGGACACATATTAGTGTATTGCCAACTTCTGAATTAAAAATTTACCAAATAAATTATTCTTTTTTAATCCAAATTTAACAATTTTTTTAATATTAAGTAATTGAAAATTTTTTGGGTTTTTTTTACTATTTCATATTGTTACAAATTTTGTCACGATTTTATTTTCATTGACCCTTATAGAAATCGATTTTCACTACTAGCATACCATCTCGTTTGTTTTACCAAACAGTTTGTAAGTTTAAATTGTGTGTAAGTTTTGTTTGACAGTATTTTGCATTCTTTTGACCATTCAACAACGTTATTAACAGAGGAATGTTTATATACAATACCAAGCGCACAGTGGTACAAATATTACAATAAAAATATTGGTAAAACCCCAAAACCTAAAAAAATAATAAAAAATAACAGATATTACTAGATTTTTAAGATTAAACCCTTTTGATTTTCATGATCATGAGATTATCATCAAAGGGACTTATTACAAAATTGAGTGACAGTAAGTCTAGTTTGTAACTTCTTATTTTCTATTTTTAAATAAATAAAACCTCTAAACCACAAGTAACATTTATTTAAACCTTATGTACATTTCGATTGCCCAGCAATCATCTTCATTAATTAAAATAATTTTTAATTAAATTAAAATAGGTGTAACGGTAACTCTTCACCACGAGAGGGGGAAGACCGGACCAAGTTGTAGAGGGGGATTTTACTGCAACGTGATTGGTCGAACTAGTTTTTTAAATAAGGGGCGTGGCGAAGTAGTTGCCGGTTTATGCCTATATATTAGTTGTATTATGTTGTTTAAAGTTAGTTGTATTTTTTAAATACCTCTGAAGATGATTGCTGGGCAATCGAAATGTACATAAGGTTTAAATAAATGTTACTTGTGGTTTAGAGGTTTTATTTATTTAAAAATAAACATTACGCCACAGTTGCTTCATACAGTTATTCTTATTTTCTAGATTGTAATTTTGTAATAAGACCCTCTGATGATGACGATGATGACAAAGTCATCGAAATTTACATAAGGGTTTCATGTACAACTTGTATCATCAGTTATTTTTGATAATTTTGGTGGTTTTGGAGTTGTTTCCAATATTTTAATTGTAAGAAGAATTTTTACTCGTTTTTAAAAATTTGTATTTACTTCCTTAAAACTACCAAATTTGTGCTTCAAGAGTTTTTGAGTTCTACTAAATAAAAAAACAAGATATATATTAATTACTTCGAACTCTTCGAATAAAGTTAAGGAATAAAATTCACACACACAGGAAATGTAGGCCTGCTATATTGTTCCAGTAGCAATTGTAGTTTGTATTTCTTACACTTTTTGAATGAGTAGATGCCCATACATACATATGAGGTTTTCTGTATTCTTTACGAATAATATTTGTAAAGTGAACGTGTAAGCATATTGGAATTTTTGTCAAACAGTTCGCACGCTGGTCTTGGTTGTATTGTTAGAGACGGCGAGAGGGGTAGATTTTCTTTGCACAGACAATCCGTTAGAAGTCGTAACAAACCAGATTCATCCAGAGCGCGCTGTATCCGCAGAGCCCGAGGGTGCACTTATATGCATCTGGGGAGTTCAAAGCCCATTGAGCGCTGGGTAAGTTATACGTCTGTAGGTGCGCGGATAAGAGATTGCATTTGGAACCGACAACTCTACGTTCCGTTCTTATTTATGTACAACATGAGTAATGCTGCTTTCGTGGGACGTCACTGATACAGGAAATCGTAGTTCAAAGTAAACCGTTCCGGAACTGTAACGTTGTTGGTAATGTTTCAGTAAAAAATATTCAGTTGATACAATTTTAACAATGACGAATTTAACAATGGTTTGTTTACCCAGATTTACAAACATTTAAAACACGTGTTATACTTGTGTTGTCATCGTATAATGAGGAAGCTTCTCAACATTTTTCGCAAAAATTTAAAGATATGAAACGTTTACGTAATAGCATGGGTTTCCTGTATTTTGTTTTAACAGCTTTCTCCCTTTTCAATTTTAGTAATCAAATTGTATTTTTATCTACATTTAGTAGCTTTAAACCGAGTAGGAGATGTCCGTTTTCAACGATGAACTGGGAGGTACCGGGGCATAAATTAATTTATTTTACGAATCGTCAAACATTTTTCGCAAAAATTTAAAGATATGAAACGTTTACGTAATGTCATGGGTTTCCTGTATTTTGTTTTAACAGATTTGCCCCTTTTCAATTTTAGCAATCAAATTGTGTTTTGCCTACATTTAGTACATTTAAAACGAGTAGGAAATGCCCATTTTCAACAATGAACTGGGAGATACCGGGGCATAAATCAAATTATTTTACGATTTTAATCATGATAAAATTGTTTAAAAATCATAAATCAAAGAAGTGTCTTTGATTTTTAATTTGTTCTTTAATTTTTACGTCTCGACTGCATAAGAAAGAACTAAACAAATTACGTGAAACAAACATTACGTAACGTAAATAATGTTCCGGCTACAATGGCTCAATTCTATTCTTTACAGCTGTTTCACAACAACGACAGTTCACAATCGACATCTGGAAAATAATGGGAAGGTTGCAAATAAGTGTACTAATGCTGCACAACTTGTAAAGGCTTATAAATTCAGTTTATCTTCTGTTAAACTGTTCTGTTTATCTTCTGTTAATAAACTGAACGAAACGAAGTTTCTGAGGTGCCCCTACTTTGGAATATGTTGCCTATTATCCGATTTGTTAATGCGTACCCTATTTTTTCTTCTAACCCACCCTACTTACTTGTAGCCCTACTCTGTTCAAGGCGAATAAACTGGACGAAACGAAGTTCTGAGATGCCCCTACTTTGGAATATGTTGCCTATTATATAATCCGATTGGTTAATGCGTACCCTATTTTTTCTTCTAACCTACCCTACTTACTTGTAGCCCTACTCTGTTTAAGGCGAATAAACTGGACGAAACGAAGTTCTAAAATGCCCCTACTTTGGAATATGTTGCCTATTATCCGATTGGTTAATGCGTACCCTATTTTTTCTTCTAACCTACCCTATTTACTTGTAGCCCTACTATAATCTGATAAACATTGACGTAATAATTAAACAACATTAGAAATAAAAAGTCAGTGGGACTGGCATACAGAAGTGCATACTCCATTTGAAAAATGTACCTAATAGAGAATTTAAATAAATGAAACCTCATACCACAAATGACTTTTCCTTTTATTTAAAACCTTATGTACAATTCAATTGCATAGCAATCATCCTCAGAGGTAATTTTATAATTTACAATAAAAGTTTTTCATTTTTATTGAAAATTACCTCTTAGGATGATTGCAATTAAAATGTACATAAGCTTTTGAATAAAAGGAAATGTCAGTTGTGGTATAGAGGTTTTATTTATTTAAATTAAACATTACGCCACAGTTGTTTTCTGCAGTTATAGTTAATAGAAAATTTAATGTAGTTAATAGTAAAAGAATATAACAATAGAAACATCAACATTAATATAACATTTCAACATTAATAAGGAAACCGCTTGTCAGATGTTGAAACAATTATAGAATACAAATTTTATTTAATGAATTTAATTTATAGTTTCTTAGTCTCAGAAGCGTCTAAGAAAGTTATTATTTAAAACGATGGAATAAAATTATATAACTCTTTATCATTATATTAATTTTAATTATAATAAAACCTAGAAATATTAAACATTTAATAATAATTTAACCTAATAATGTACAATAAATAAAGCAATATAATCTCGGGTTAGCAGTTCTACAACATAACCTATAATATAAAATCAGCTGTTGCATGAAATCATGTGTTATCACTTAATTTAAGCTAAAAAATGAAGAGTGTAATGCGATGCATACGAGGATGTTTTCCCCGTGTAGGCATAGAGCCACCCCTGCCAAAAGGCTTATTCATTTCCCAAAAGTAGACTATGGAAGCTTATGACTAACTACCTAATGGAATACGAAGTCCATTTGTTTAATCAAGAATAGCAAGGCCAGGTTAGGTTGTTGCGAAAAATAATGAGAAAATTTATTCATGTGAATGTACAAAAATACAAAATTTTGGTTTTTCTTTTTGCAAACTGTAGATTTTGTATTAATTTCAACAAACAATATAACAGCGGATAATACTTTAGTTTTTTTGACACTTCAAGTACTAAATCTGTTATTTGATTTAAAACTGTTCTTTGCTCATTATATCGTAATGAATCCCCGTGGAAATTGTGACTTTCACCTGGGAGTTTAGATAACACGCAATGGAAACCAGACGTCTACTATATGTGAATGTTTCCCTCTATTAGTACTGTAACCTTTTTTCTGTTTTATTTCTGTGTAATTCAATAGTATAATTTTCTTCAACACTGCTAGATAGAATACATTTACACACATGATTGACTTGCATGCAGTTTATTTAGTGAAAACGTACAGACTTTCAAGAAATCGTAAAAAAAATTGAACATAACCAATTTAAACTTTAAATTTAAAAATACTATTACAATGAAAATATTGGAAATAACCCTAATAGCACAAACAATAATAAAAAATAACAAATAAATCAAGTTACTTAAGATTAATCCCTATGTACATTTCGATGACCATGTCATTATCCTCAGAGGGTCTATTACAAAATTACAATCTAGCAAACAAGAAGTTACAAACTAGAGTGATCACATACGGGCACATAAGGGTTTAATCTTAAGTAACTTGTTTTATTTGTTATTTTTGATTATTTTTTGTAGTATTGGGGTTATTTCCAATATTTTCATTGTATTATATTGTACAACTGTGCTCTTGATATTGTGTAAAAATACTATGTATACTGTAGGAAATGTGTTTTTATAAATCTAGAACAAGGTGGGAAAAATAAACTTTTAATAATGAAGTACATTTTTAAAAAAGGTTGTCATACAAAAACAAGAGGAAAAATTGTATTTTAAATAATAAAGAAATCGAAAATAAATAAAAAAAAGTTACAACACAAGCAAGTGAAAGATGTGCGACTTTTAATTAATAATGAAAAGGATAGGCGTTATCTAATTATTGTGTCTAATAATATTAGGAATAGTTTTTGGATAAAATTAAAAATATGTAAAAACACTTCGAATTTATCGTGTACAAAGTTTATATTTCTAGGTTTCCTAAGATAATGTAAAACAAGAGAGGTGATAATTTCTAGTATTTATTGCAATGCACACGTTTACAAGACATTTGGATTAATAATTTTAATTATCATATTAATTTAAATAATGCCAAACCTTCATGATTTGATGATTATATAATTTTATATCTTTGGCTATTAACCATTAACAGCTTTGGATCGATTCTTACCTTGTTCTGTTTCTAAAAACTTCGTTAATTTACAATTTAGTTCATAATCCAGTTTTGTACAACGCTCTTTTTTCCAGTCCGTAGATGTCATTGTCTTAATGTAAAAATCACATTTCTTTCGTATTTAGAATAATTTTCCTTACCGGTTGACCGAAACTGATATTAAATTGCCTACTCTGCGCCGTGTTTTGTGCGTCTGAGTCTGCAGTGTGAACATACGCATGTTTTACCACGTTTACCGCTATGTTTTCTGTCTAAAAGTACTGATTTTCTGACAGCAAATACTTACAGCAAGTATATGTTAAAACACCTGCATGTATAAGTGAGATTGATAATTTTAATTACATACCATATCAAAACGGATTTAAATCATTTGTGTTAAAATAATACATCGTTTTACACCTAACTTTTAATTGAGATAAGTTAAGCCAGTTGTTACTACTAAAATATGCCTAACCATTTTATACACTTAAATAACTACAGCAAATCAATTATTAAATATTGACCTATATAAAAATTTAATCGTCAAACTTATTATTGCTTTAATGTGTCTGAAAGCAAACACATTAAAAACAATCTTAAACAAATTCAAAGTATTGTGTTTGTATAGAAAATAGCATGGTGATGATTTCCTATTGTGTAAATGAATTAAATGCTATCTGTTAGGCTTAATTTATCACCATATGTCAAATACAACGAGGGCCGAATTATGGTACCTCGTCCAGTCCAAATGGTTTGTCGATTCTATAATGAATTCTGATAGCAAAGTACAGTAGAGCTCAAAATCCCGAGTCCCGAATTTTCGAACTTTCGTTGAATTTCAGCCTGTTTTTACTATTTTTTCTATTTGAAATAAAATGATACATTTGACATCCAAGAAATGATTTCAGCTATAAGGTTTGCAAAGGAAATGAGTCGGGCTTCCAAGAAATGTTTAAATCAACACGGTATGCAAAGGAAATGAGTCGGGCTTCCAAGAAATGTTTATATATTTACGGTATGCAAAGGAAATGAGTCGGGCTTCCAAGAAATGTTTAAATCAACATGGCATGCAAAGGAAATGAGTCGGGTTTCCAAGAAATGTTTATATCAACGCGGCATGCAAAGGAAATGAGTCGGGCTTCCTAGAAATGTTTATATCTTTACGGTATGTAAAGGAAATGAGTCGGGATTCCAAAAAATGTGCATATCTTTACGGCATGCATAGGAAATAAGTCGGGCTTCCAAGAAATGTGTAAATCAACACGGCATTCAAAGGAATTGAGTCGGGCTTCCAAGAAATGTTTATATCTTTACGGTATGCAAAGGCAATGAGTCGGGCTTTCAAGAAATGTTTAAATCAACGCGGCATGCAAAGGAAATGAGCTGGTCTTCCAAGAAGTGTTCATATAAAGTTCTATAAACCTATTTTGTCCATTCTTTTTATAGTACTGTATTAGGGTTTATTAAAATCCCTAATTTTTTTAATACACAGAAAGTATTTTCGTGTAATCCGAGAATGTCTCGATTCCATTTACCTCGAGTTATCGAGACTCTACTGTAGTTGAGTGATATAGACGTAACGTTTGAAATTAGCTTGATTTTTCCCGTTAAATACCGCATTGCACTTATGGACAAGAGTACACAGTTTTACCAGTATACCTTCGTGTAAGACTGTGCTAAAGAGTTGTTCAACACAAGTGCTTGTGATAAGATATCGCAACTGTTGGTTTTATCGAGCCAAAAGAATTTCTCGATATAAGGTCGTATCAATTTCTTTTGTATAGAATTTTCTCGATTACAAGGACGAGACGCATTTACAAAATTAGTTAATATTTTTTGTGTATTTCGGAAGTATTATTTTGTGTTACTTTCAGAATTATTTTTGAAAGGTTCTGTAATTTCCTTTTCAGTATAAAACGTCCTACATTAAGATGAACAGGGTGACATTCATTTCTGAGTAGCGAAGAGACACCTGTCTTCACCCTGGTTGAGAGCAGGTCTACTTCAGGTCAAGCGATAGTATAACGTTACCCAGTACCAAGGGATTATAATGCACTTTTCTTAGATGTACCTAATTCCATCTACCTTTCCTTAAACCTATTCTTCAAGTGAGGTGTGTTATAGGTAGACCCTCTTAATGACCCCAATAGGGAGTAGGTCTGATTTAGTGGAACGGCTTAGTCCAGGTGATAATATACTTTCCTGCTATTTCTCAGTAACAGGGAATTATTGGTACTTTTCTTAGGGCTAATTCCATCTACCTTTTCTTAAACCTTTTCTTCCAGTGGGGTGTGTTATAGGTAGACCCTCTTAATGACCCCAATAGGGAGTAGGTCTGATTTAGTGGAACGGCTTAGTCCAGGTGATAACATACTTTCCCGCTATTTCTCAGTACCAGGGAATTATATGCATTTTTCATTGGGCTAATTCCACCTACTTTTCCTTAAACCTTTTCATCCAGTGGAGTGTAGTAGATAGACCCCTCATTATGTCCCCGATAGAGATGAGGTCTAATTCAGTCATCCGACTTGGGCGAGGCGATAACATAAGTTTCTGCCATTTCTCAGTACCAGGGAATTATATGCATTTTTCATTGGGCTAATTCCACCTACTTTTCCTTAAACCTTTTCATCCAGTGGAGTGTAGTAGATAGACCCCTCATTATGTCCCCGATAGAGATGAGGTCTAATTCAGTCATCCGACTTGGGCGAGGCGATAACATAAGTTTCTGCCATTTCTCAGTACCAGGGAATTATATGCATTTTTCATTGGGCTAATTCCACCTACTTTTCCTTAAACCTTTTCATCCAGTGAAGTGTAGTAGATAGACCCCTCATTATGTCCCCGATAGAGATGAGGTCTAATTCAGTCATCCGACTTGGGCGAGGCGATAACATAAGTTTCTGCCATTTCTCAGTACCAGGGAATTATATGCACTTTTCATTGGGCTAATTCCACCTACTTTTCCTTAAACCTTTTCATCCAGTGGAGTGTAGTAGATAGACACCTCATTATGTCCCCGATAGAGATGAGGTCTAATTCAGTCATCCGACTTGGGCGAGGCGATAACATAAGTTTCTGCCATTTCTCAGTACCAGGGAATTATATGCACTTTTCATTGGGCTAATTCCACCTAATTTTCCTTAAACCTTTTCATCCAGTGGAGTGTAGTAGATAGACACCTCATTATGTCCCCGATAGAGATGAGGTCTAATTCAGTCATCCGACTTGGGCGAGGCGATAACATAAGTTTCTGCCATTTCTCAGTACCAGGGAATTATATGCACTTTTCATTGGGCTAATTCCACCTACCTTTCCTTAAACCTTTTCATCCAGTGGAGTGTAGTAGATAGACACCTCATTATGTCCCCGATAGAGATGAGGTCTAATTCAGTCATCCGACTTGGGCGAGGCGATAACATAAGTTTCTGCCATTTCTCAGTACCAGGGAATTATATGCACTTTTCATTGGGCTAATTCCACCTAATTTTCCTTAAACCTTTTCATCCAGTGGAGTGTAGTAGATAGACACCTCATTATGTCCCCGATAGAGATGAGGTCTAATTCAGTCATCCGACTTGGGCGAGGCGATAACATAAGTTTCTGCCATTTTTCAGTACCAGGGAATTATATGCACTTTTCATTGGGCTAATTCCACCTACCTTTCCTTAAACCTTTTCATCCAGTGGAGTGTAGTAGATAGACACCTCATTATGTCCCCGATAGAGATGAGGTCTAATTTAGTCATCCGACTTGGGCGAGGCGATAACATACTTTCCCGCTATTTCTCAGTAACAGGGAATCATATGTATTTTTCGTAATGCTATATAATGCCATTCTCTACTCGTTATTATTACGTTGTAATGGGTAGAGACATGGTAGTAGACTCGATAGCGAGTATGTTTACTTCAGGTGAGCCCATACGTAATCTCTATCATAAGGGGGTGAGTAACGCAAACTTCCCTGTATTCAGAATCCCTCCTGATGCTTTGTAGGCGGTCATGGTAATACTATTGCCTTAGAAGTACGTAAAATGTTAAAATGTCAAATAAGTAGAAAATGTTACTTAAAATTATCCATGTAATATCAGAATATCTGTTGGGAGGCCAACCCGAAAATGCTCGGATTTGTCCTAGAGAAAAATAATATCCATTTACATATATATATATATATATATATATACCTACCTTAATAAACTTATTTACAACATTTTTATTATTATTATTAGATAGGATTTGTTCCTCCAAGACAAGGGTTTTCACAGATTTTGTTAACCCGTTTCTAAGAACAAGGGATGCTTCTTGTAGCATCATTATTCCTGTCGAGGAGGGGAGGGCTTATTTACTTAATTTTATGATCAGGATTATCGTTTAGAAGGGTGGGAAAGGATTGTAAATACATGAATATCAACATCAGCTTGACCTTGAAATAGAAGTGCTTTCTAGCAATAAAAAAAGAAAATAGAGTGGAATTTAATTTAATTTTATAGTCAAAGTTCCGAACCCTGAATTGAAAAAAAACTTCATAACTCAAAATATACTGTTTTTTTTTTAAATCAAAAGAATAAAATTAGGGATCTTAATGGATATATTTCAACTCTATCATTTATCTTTGAAAATTCGCCTTTGAAAAGTGAATAACTCTTAAACATTTAAATTAGCCATAAAAAAATTTAAATTAGCAACTTCCCCCACAAAACATGTGAAGTAGAATGTGGAACTAGTGTTATTATTACTAGTGTAACAATTGATTATTCTCTTCTTTACTCTTTCGTTTGTATGTTAATTGTTTTACAAACTAAATTGTTCTTGTTTTAATTTATTTGATCCAGTCTCTGTGCTATAATTCCTTTCCCTATAGCAATTGTAGGAAATGAATTAACTAAATAAAATAAAAATTAAAACCCAATAACTGAAATACTTCTGTAAATGGTTATCTTGTGACTGAATGGTATACGGTGTTAGTTTACAGTGATTAAATTAATTTTCTTGTTGTTAGTAGCTATTTATTATTATTGCGTTTCATTAATTAAAGTTTAAAGTAGTTTTAATTAACGTGTTAGATAGACCTCAAGGAAAACTCCCATCAATTTATAGACGTGGATTGAATTTTGTTGTTAGAGGCCGTGGTTAGTTCTGTACCAGGGTACAGCAAGAGAGATCGATAGAAAAGACTACGCTTTCGTCACGGCCTAACATCATTTTTAACCGTATAAACCCGGAATCTCAATTTTCTGGCAATAGATTTCTTCGTAGTTGAATTATCCATCTAGCATTAGGAAAACTTTGCGTGCGTTATTAATTCTTTACATATTATAAAGTAGTTTTAATTCTCTGTGGAATATATTTGCTCTGAGCACTTAACGCATATACCGATATCTTTTACACTGCCCAATAGGTTTAAGTGACTGATGGTTTACAAATTATTTCAAATACAAATTGTATTAATATTTTTAAAAACATATATATTTACTGTACATCATTATCCAGTAACGGTAAACAAAATCTTTCCTTTCCTTTCCCAGTCTTTGTGTTGTATTTACGTTTTTATGAATAACATAATTCTTGAATAAGTGCTTGGTTTTCACATTTTCGACAAAACTTGTATTTTTTCTAGGGTATAATATGTTTGAACGTAAAGAGTGAGAAAAACTGACATAATTGTGAATGGTTGCAGAAAAGCTTTCAGGAGTAAATAGTTTTAGACGGGAAATTGTGATAGCCATGATGTGAGAAGTACGACCGGAACCAAATATCAATGAATATCACGTCGCTACTTTATCTCCTGAGAGGACATGAATGTCGGAAAACCAGTTGTTTTGAGCAACCTTAATCATATGAATGCTAACTTTCGTGCATGTTAGTCTTACATATGGATCAATGTTTGTTAATTATTCATTTGTCAAGGATAATGAAAAAAGTTGACAGATTAAAACATCTTAACCTTATGAAATTAACCTATAATCTAACCTAACGTTGAAAATCAACAAGAGGGGTGAAAAAACGGACGGTTATACAACTACAATGGAACATAATAGAGAAAGAAAATCGTCTCAGTTGGTAGTTGATGAAGATGGATAAAAAATGAACAAACGCTGAAGCCTACTACAAAAGACACCACACAGGAAAATAATATCTTTCCTTAACAGTAGATGAGAGTAGATGAAATGTGGTCAGACCCGAAAACACTACGGCGGGACATTGAGAAAAGGAATATGAAACGCTAAGTCATGGACAGAAGTGGTTGTCAGAAATAGACCCTCTGCGACGAGATTCAACCTAAAGACAGATAATATAGGCGGTGAACATGACCGGGAAGAGAATGAACAGACAAGAAATCAATAAAAAAAGGTATAACAATTTAGTTTAAGAATTCTAGTAAGCGCAAATAGCAAAGTGTTGGTCGATCATCCCATATCCACCTATTTGTCATCTGAGAAGAACAATCAACAGAATTAAGTACATTTTAAAATTCTGTACAAAAAAAATACCATCCCAAATAAAAAAAATCCATACAAGTTCTAATTGGCACTTTTTTAAAACTAATTTCAGGATTGACCAACTTTTCCCTCAATGTACTTCCAGAAAATGATTTTTTTAATGAAAACAATTAAATTTACTAGAAACACGCATTAAATTTACTTACAAGTGTCGTTTCTCATTGTGTTTGCTTTTGCAAATTTTTAAACTAATGGCATATTGCACATAAGCTAATCACAAGCATTTGTCACCAGTGTGTTATATTATTAAAAAAAAGTTAACTAAGAAAAAAGCTCGATTGAAGAATTTTCGTTGAAACTACAAACATAAATGATTACAACTATGAAGTTGTATCCGTCCTCCCGGCTCGTACTAGATCTACCCTCGGATGCTTTCACGAACTGAAACAACCTTGGCTTTAGCTGCAATCTGTTTTTATCGTCAACGGTCTCTAATGTGCAGTAATTACATATGACAATTCACATCTGGGATCCAGGTTGCTGCAGTGGCTAATATCGATCCTCTCAATTCGCACAGTCACTATACTCTCGTGCATTCACGGACTGAATCAACCTTGGTCTGGTTTTACCCTTAACGGTCGCAGATGTGCAATAACTACATATGACGATGCAAATCTGGGATCCAGGTTGCTGCAGTGCCTAATATCGATCCTCCCAACTCGCACTGCCACTACGCTCTCGTGCATTCACGGAATGAATCAACCTGGGTCTGGTTTTATCCTTAACGGTCGCAGATGTGCAATAATTACATATGACGATGCAAATCTGGGATCCAGGTAGCTGCAGTGGCTAATATCGATCCTCCCAACTCGCACTGCCACTACGCTCTCGTACATTCACGGACTGAATCAACCTTGGTCTGGTTTTATCCTTAACGGTCGCAGATGTGCAATAATTACATATGACGATGCAAATCTGGGATCCAGGTAGCTGCAGTGGCTAATATCGATCCTCCCAACTCGCACTGCCACTACGCTCTTGTGCATTCACGGACTGAATCAACCTAGGTCTGGTTTTACCCTTAACGGTCTCTGATGTGCAATGATTACATATGACGAAGCACATCTGGGATCCAGGTTGCTGCAGTGGCTAATATCGATCCTCCCAACTCGCACTGCCACTACGCTCTCGTGCATTCACGGACTGAATCAACCTTGGTCTGGTTTTATCCTTAACGGTCTCTGATGTGCAATGATTACATATGACGAAGCACATGTGGGATCCAGGTTGCTGCAGTGGCTAATATCGATCCTCCCAACTCGCACTGCCACTACGCTCTTGTGCATTCACGGACTGAATCACCTAGGTCTGGTTGTATCCTTAACGGTCTCTGATGTGCAATGATTACATATGACGAAGCACATGTGGGATCCAGGTTGCTGCAGTGGCTAATATCGATCCTCCCAACTCGCACTGCCACTACGCTCTCGTGCATTCACGGACTGAATCAACCTTGGTCTAGTTTTACCCTTAACGGTCGCAGATGTGCAATGATTACATATGACGATGGACATCTGGGATCCAGGTTGCTGCAGTGGCTAATATCGATCCTCCCAACTCGCACTGCCACTACGCTCTTGTGCATTCACGCACTGAATCACCTAGGTCTGGTTGTATCCTTAACGGTCTCTGATGTGCAATGATTACATATGACGAAGCACATGTGGGATCCAGGTTGCTGCAGTGGCTAATATCGATCCTCCCAACTCGCACTGCCACTACGCTCTCGTGCATTCACGGACTGAATCAACCTTGGTCTAGTTTTACCCTTAACGGTCGCAGATGTGCAATGATTACATATGACGATGCAAATCTGGGATCCAGGTAGCTGCAGTGGCTAATATCGATCCTCCCAACTCGCACTGCCACTACGCTCTCGTACATTCACGGACTGAATCAACCTTGGTCTGGTTTTATCCTTAACGGTCGCAGATGTGCAATAATTACATATGACGATGCAAATCTGGGATCCAGGTTGCTGCAGTGCCTAATATCGATCCTCCCAACTCGCACTGCCACTACGCTCTCGTGCATTCACGGAATGAATCAACCTGGGTCTGGTTTTATCCTTAACGGTCTCTGATGTGCAATGATTACATATGACGAAGCACATCTGGGATCCAGGTTGCTGCAGTGGCTAATATCGATCCTCCCAACTCGCACTGCCACTACGCTCTCGTGCATTCACGGACTGAATCAACCTTGGTCTGGTTTTATCCTTAACGGTCTCTGATGTGCAATGATTACATATGACGAAGCACATGTGGGATCCAGGTTGCTGCAGTGGCTAATATCGATCCTCCCAACTCGCACTGCCACTACGCTCTTGTGCATTCACGGACTGAATCACCTAGGTCTGGTTGTATCCTTAACGGTCTCTGATGTGCAATGATTACATATGACGAAGCACATGTGGGATCCAGGTTGCTGCAGTGGCTAATATCGATCCTCCCAACTCGCACTGCCACTACGCTCTCGTGCATTCACGGACTGAATCAACCTTGGTCTAGTTTTACCCTTAACGGTCGCAGATGTGCAATGATTACATATGACGATGGACATCTGGGATCCAGGTTGCTGCAGTGGCTAATATCGATCCTCCCAACTCGCACTGCCACTACGCTCTTGTGCATTCACGCACTGAATCACCTAGGTCTGGTTGTATCCTTAACGGTCTCTGATGTGCAATGATTACATATGACGAAGCACATGTGGGATCCAGGTTGCTGCAGTGGCTAATATCGATCCTCCCAACTCGCACTGCCACTACGCTCTCGTGCATTCACGGACTGAATCAACCTTGGTCTAGTTTTACCCTTAACGGTCGCAGATGTGCAATGATTACATATGACGATGGACATCTGGGATCCAGGTTGCTGCAGTGGCTAATATCGATCCTCCCAACTCGCACTGCCACTACGCTCTTGTGCATTCACGGACTGAATCACCTAGGTCTGGTTGTATCCTTAACGGTCTCTGATGTGCAATGATTACATATGACGAAGCACATGTGGGATCCAGGTTGCTGCAGTGGCTAATATCGATCCTCCCAACTCGCACTGCCACTACGCTCTCGTGCATTCACGGACTGAATCAACCTTGGTCTGGTTTTATCCTTAACTGTCTCTGATGTGCAATGATTACATATGACGAAGCACATCTGGGATCCAGGTTGCTGCAGTGGCTAATATCGATCCTCCCAACTCGCACTGCCACTACGCTCTTGTGCATTCACGGACTGAATCAACCTAGGTCTGGTTGTATCCTTAACTGTCTCTGATGTGCAATGATTACATATGACGAAGCACATCTGGGATCCAGGTTGCTGCAGTGGCTAATATCGATCCTCCCAACTCGCACTGCCACTACGCTCTCGTGCATTCACGGACTGAATCAACCTTGGTCTGGTTTTATCCTTAACGGTCTCTGATGTGCAATAACTACATATGACGAAGCACATCTGGGATCCAGGTAGCTGCAGTGGCTAATATCGATCCTCCCAACTCGCACTGCCACTACGCTCTCGTGCATTCACGGACTGAATCAACCTTGGTCTGGTTTTATCCTTAACGGTCTCTGATGTGCAATGATTACATATGACGAAGCACATCTGGGATCCAGGTTGCTGCAGTGGCTAATATCGATCCTCCCAACTTGCACTGCCACTACGCTCTCGTGCATTCACGGACTGAATCACCTAGGTCTGGTTGTATCCTTAACGGTCTCTGATGTGCAATGATTACATATGACGAAGCACATCTGGGATCCAGGTTGCTGCAGTGGCTAATATCGATCCTCCCAACTCGCACTGCCACTACGCCCTTGTGCATTCACGGACTGAATCACCTAGGTCTGGTTGTATCCTTAACGGTCTCTGATGTGCAATGATTACATATGACGAAGCACATCTGGGATCCAGGTTGCTGCGGTGGCTAATATCGATCCTCCCAACTCGCACTGCCACTACGCCCTTGTGCATTCACGGACTAAATCACCTAGGTCTGGTTGTATCCTTAACGGTCTCTGATGTGCAATGATTACATATGACGAAGCACATCTGGGATCCAGGTTGCTGCAGTGGCTAATATCGATCCTCCCAACTCGCACTGCCACTACGCTCTCGTGCATTCACGGACTGAATCAACCTTGGTCTGGTTTTATCCTTAACGGTCTCTGATGTGCAATGATTACATATGACGAAGCACATCTGGGATCCAGGTTGCTGCGGTGGCTAATATCGATCCTCCCAACTCGCACTGCCACTACGCCCTTGTGCATTCACGGACTGAATCACCTAGGTCTGGTTGTATCCTTAACGGTCTCTGATGTGCAATGATTACATATGACGAAGCACATCTGGGATCCAGGTTGCTGCAGTGGCTAATATCGATCCTCCCAACTCGCACTGCCACTACGCTCTCGTGCATTCACGGACTGAATCAACCTTGGTCTGGTTTTATCCTTAACGGTCTCTGATGTGCAATGATTACATATGACGAAGCACATCTGGGATCCAGGTTGCTGCAGTGGCTAATATCGATCCTCCCAATTCGCACAGTCACTACACTCTCGTGCATTCACGGACTGAATCAACCGAGGTCTGGTTTTACCCTTAACGGTCGCAGATGTGCAATGATTACATATGACGATGGACATCTGGGATCCAGGTAGCTGCAGTGGTTAATATCGATCCTCCCACCTCGTACTTACACTACGCTCTCGTGCATTCACGGACTGAAACAACCGAGGTCTGGTTTTACCCTTAACGGTCGCAGATGTGCAATGATTACATATGACGATGGACATCTGGGATCCAGGTAGCTGCAGTGGCTAATATCGATCCTCCCACCTCGTACTTACACTACGCTCTCGTGCATTCACGGACTGAATCAACCGAGGTCTGGTTTTACCCTTAACGGTCGCAGATGTGCAATGATTACATATGACGAAGCACATCTGGGATCCAGGTTGCTGCGGTGGCTAATATCGATCCTCCCAACTCGCACTGCCACTACGCTCTTTTGCATTCACGGACTGAATCAACCTAGGTCTGGTTGTATCCTTAACGGTCTCTGATGTGCAATAACTACATATGACGATGCAAATCTGGGATCCAGGTAGCTGCAGTGGTTAATATCGATCCTCCCAACTCGCACTAGCACTACGCTCTCGTGCATTCACGGACTGAATCAACCTTGGTCTGGTTTTATCCTTAACGGTCTCTGATGTTCTATAACTACATATGACGATGCAAATCTGGGATCCAGGTAGCTGCAGTGGCTAATATCGATCCTCCCAACTCGCACTAGCACTACGCTCTCGTGCATTCACGGACTGAATCAACCTTGGTCTGGTTTTATCCTTAACGGTCTCTGATGTTCTATAACTACATATGACGATGCAAATCTGGGATCCAGGTAGCTGCAGTGGCTAATATCGATCCTCCCAACTCGCACTAGCACTACGCTCTCGTGCATTCACGGACTGAATCAACCTTGGTCTGGTTTTATCCTTAACGGTCTCTGATGTTCTATAACTACATATGACGATGCAAATCTGGGATCGAGGTAGCTGCAGTGGCTAATATCGATCCTCCCAACTCGCACTAGCACTACGCTCTCGTGCATTCACGGACTGAATCAACCTTGGTCTGGTTTTATCCTTAACGGTCTCTGATGTTCTATAACTACATATGACGATGCAAATCTGGGATCCAGGTAGCTGCAGTGGCTAATATCGATCCTCCCAACTCGCACTAACACTACGCTCTCGTGCATTCACGGACTGAATCAACCTTGGTCTGGTTTTATCCTTAACGGTCTCTGATGTGCAATAACTACATATGACGATGCAAATCTGGGATCCAGGTAGCTGCAGTGGCTAATATCGATCCTCCCAACTCGCACTAGCACTACGCTCTCGTGCATTCACGGAATGAATCAACCTTGGTCTGGTTTTATCCTTAACGGTCTCTGATGTGCAATGATTACATATGACGAAGCACATCTGGGATCCAGGTAGCTGCAGTGGCTAATATCGATCCTCCCAACTCCCACTGCCACTACGCTCTTGTGCATTCACGGACTGAATCAACCTAGGTCTGGTTGTATCCTTAACGGTCTCTGATGTGCAATAATTACATATGACGATGCAAATCTGGGATCCAGGTAGCTGCAGTGGCTAATATCGATCCTCCCAACTTGCACTAGCACTACGCTCTCGTGCATTCACGGACTGAATCAACCTTGGTCTGGTTTTATCCTTAACGGTCTCTGATGTGCAATAACTACATATGACGATTCACATCTGGGATCCAGGTAGCTGCAGTGGCTAATATCGATCCTCCCAACTCGCACTAGCACTACGCTCTCGTGCATTCACGGACTGAATCAGCCTAGGTCTGGTTTTACCCTTAACGGTCGCAGATGTGCAATAACTACATATGACGATGCAAATCTGGGATCCAGGTTGCTGCAGTGGCTAATATCGATCCTCCCAACTCGCACTGCCACTACGTTCTTGTGCATTCACGGACTGAATCAGCCTAGGTCTGGTTTTACCCTTAACGGTCGCAGATGTGCAATAACTACATATGACGATGTAAATCTGGGATCCAGGTAGCTGCAGTGGCTAATATCGATCCTCCCAACTCGCACTGCCACTACGCTCTCGTACATTCACGGACTGAATCTCTGTAGGCCTTATGTTATCGTCAACGGTCTATGATATGCAATAAATGCATGTAACGGTGTAAATCTGAAATCCAGGTTGCTGCATGCCCAATCGATCGATTCTCTCTGCATGTATTAGCACTCGGATGCATTTACGGACTAAATTAAGTTTGGTCTTAGCTGCACCCATGTTTTGTAGACAATGTTCACCAGAGGACAATTATTACGCCTGGCGGTGTACACCTTAGTTTCAGGTTGCTGCAGTGTCCTTATCGATCCTTCCAATCCGTACTATCACTACTCTCAGACTCATTCACAGACTGAATGAACAGCTTCGGGATGGTTATAACATTAACGGTTTCCGTAGTGCATTTGGCGTTGCAAATTTGGGATCCAGGTTGCACCAATGGCCAATATATATCCTCCCCGCTCGTACTAGCTCTAGTCTCGGATACATTTATGGCTGAATCAACCTTGGCTTTAGCTGCGGCCAATTATTAACGACAACGGTTTCAAGAGTGCATTAAATATATTTGGCGTTGCAAATCTGGGTTCTATGTTGCTGCAGTGGCGCATATCGATCTTCCCAACTCGTACTAGCACTATGCTCGGATGTATCCACTGATTGACCTTGGGCTTAGCTGGAACTTGGTACTAACGTCAACGGGCTCCAGAGTGCAATAATTACATCTGGCGTAGTAGATCCATGATGCTGCAGTGGCCAATATTGATCCTCCCTTTGTCCAGTAGCACTGCTTTCGGATGGATTCACGGCTGAATCAACCTTGGCTTTAGCTGAGGCCAATTTTTAACGACAACGGTTTCTAGAGTGCATTAAATATATTTGGCGTTGCAAATCCGAGTTCTATGTTGCTGCAGTGGCGCATATCGATCCTTCCGGCTCGTACCAACACTGTTCTCAGATGCATTAACGAACTGAATCAACCTTGGGCTTAGCTGGAGCTTGGTACTAACGTCAACTGGCTCCAGAGTGCAATAATTACATATGACGTGGAAAATCTGGGAACCAGGTAGCTGCAGTGGCGCATATCAATCCTTCCGGCTCGTACCAACACTGCTCTCAGATGCATTAACGAACTGAATCAACCTTGGGCTTAGCTGGAGCTTGGTACTACGTCAACTGGCTCCAGAGTGCAATAATTACATATGACGTGGAAAATCTGGGAACCAGGTAGCTGCAGTGGCCCATATTGATCCTCCCAGCTCGTACTAGCACTACGCTCGGATGCGTCCACTGATTGAATCAACCTTAGCTGCAGCCAGGTTTTAACGTCATAAGTTGGTTCAAATTCTTTAAAATTGATGAGATGAAATTAAATTTTGAAAATATTCTGTTTGATAATAAAAGTATAAAATAGTTACTAAACACAAAATTTTGCCTTTAACATTAAACCTGTTTTTTGGACTTTTGGGGTATCAAAAAATCTTAATATATGTTCAGTTTACAGTATTATTGTTTTTAAAAGTAATTAACTTTTAAATAAAAATATTTTTTGTTTTGAGGAGGGTAATACTTTTTTGTATGTTATCCCTTTTTATAGAATTGTGTGACTCACCATAAATTCATCGTAATAATAAAGTCAATATTTTTTAAAAAATACTCTCTTACAAATCTTTTGGATGAAATAGATGAGAACGTTATATATATATATATATATATATATATAACTTAATTGTATTAGTAAAGTAGATATTTGAAACTTATGTGCTCTCAGTATTCAATATAAGAAAATCATTAATTGTACAACAAACAGTTGTACAGTAGTAAATGTAGCCCTAACTGTATATATACACTGCAGATTCAATCAACACGGCGCAGTATAGGCAATTTGACGTCAGTAGTAACCAATGTGTGTTAATGAACCGATAGCGAAAGCGAGCTAAAGAAATATTCTGTGGAAAAAGTTCTTTTTAATATGAATTTCTTTTCCAAGCTCATACATATTGAGGTAATGTTGTCTAGTAATTCCTTATTTTATATCTGTCCAGTTTGTATAATTTTAGGAATTAACGTCCCCGTATTATTTTCTTTCTGTAGGGATGACAACGTGTGGTAGACAACACTAATCCCGCCGTTTTTCCAAGTACGCCACCTCCTGTAACTGCAGTTAATTACTGAAGTATAATTACCAATGAATAATTTATGTGCGCCCACGAAGTCAGATAGCATTATCTGCAGGCTAGTTGACAGTTCTGTTAACATAGCAACAGCATTTTAATTGACCGGAGATAGCGGGATATATAAATTGTGGTGAAGCGAGAGGGACAATAAGATACAAGGGAAATGGAGAGTGCTATTGAATAAAGTGTATATACAATGTCCTGGATATCTCTAAAAGGTTATAGTTTTTGTAAATTTTGTTTTGAAATAAGAAAACTTTAAAGGATATGACGGGAGTTACGGCAGTTACATAAGTCGTCTGATGTCTTAGAGTTTGAAAGATATTGGACCTTAAAGGCAATATATTTTTAGAATATTATCCCAGTGAATCCTCTAGTGAATTGTAGGCAGACTCTAGAAAAATGGTTCTCTTCGCCAAACATCATTGATCGAGTGGGCATGGTTGTTTCCCAAATATGAATGTTCTATAGAGTGATCGTAAAGTAGTAGGACCTTACTCAATAATGCGGATAAATATAAGGAGCACCTATGGTAGAGGTACTTGTATCATGGAGAGCTAGACTATACTACATAAGGATATAAAAGGAATGCGGTAACCTTTTTGTTGGATAAGAGTAGAAACATAGATATTCCTTGGTTCTGACATAGAGAAAAGAATCATGGTTGTCGGGCACAGTGGTGTTTCTCCAAGGAGCCTTCTGCTGAGACCAGACAGATGTAGTCTATGTAGATAATTTAGATATACAAACGACAGAAATGTTTTTTACTGTGGTAATACAGGTTTGCTAGAGTCGCCTATGATTAATGACAAATTATTGTGAAGGCATAGATAAGATAAAGGCATAGATGTAAAACCTCTGGTCAGGGAAATATGATGCAGGCTCTTTACCTGGCTTCGAATCAGATTCACTCCTTGCACCTTTAATTCCTTTCGATTCCTTAAATCATGATGTCCTCTCATTTGTTGAGTCTAAATCCACATATCCTTGTCCTTGTTGCAATGGGTAGACATTTCATTACTATACCTTTAGAGTGTAACTGTTTATTATTTTAAATATTGCAGTTTATAGTTACATATTTAGAAGATGACCTGCAAATTCTTATTAAATTATTATTTAAAGGCTTATTAAATTAAGATGCAAGGGATTTGTGTGCTCGTTAAATAATTGCTCTCTTAATCTTCAATTAAAACAAATCAAACATATTTTATTTAGCAAAAAAAATTATAAAGTTACAAACCAAAATACATATTTCTTAGACATTGCGTTAGTTACTGATTAGTGAACATTTTACATTTGACTAATGAGGAAATTTACATATTAACAAATCAATGGCTGAAATGACTCTGTTTTCGAGTTGTTTTGCTTGCTCTTTTCATAATTAATTCTTACAATTTAAACTGAAAACAAATACACTAAATAATGCATAAACTACATTTATGTACGTATTGAAAAATTTAAAATTTATTAATTTTGTACTAAACTGTTTAAGCATTTAAATTTTGTGATAGTTCACCAAAGTTTGAATTTGTTCACTTAGCTGTTTTAACAAGGTGTAGCCTCGCATCCTTCTACTGGAAAAACCTTACAAGATTCCCTCGGTCATGATTTTGAAAAAGGCTTCAGTAACTCAGCTTTCCATCTTCGTTCTTGGTGACGCGCTGTCTTCTATATTCTGATTACAAGAAATTAAAAAAAAGACTGTTACATTAAAAATTTAAAACAAAACATTTCCTCGCTCTTGGAGACGACCGTTGCCTTCTACATCCCGATTTCAAGAGAGTTAACGGCCGGTAGCAAAGCAAGCGTTCTAGTTACCATCTTACTTTCAAACTCTTCCTACAGATGCAACTACCAACCAGAGATTTGATTTATTTCTTACAAATCACAATTTTTTGATCTAGTTCTATTATTGTTACATTATTGAATACATTCTCGTTCGTTTTCTGAAATTTCCTTTTTTAATATGTAACACCATCTAAAGTGTGTTACAAGAGCGTGAGTCTACTTTACTCGGCATACTTGATACCCTACATCCTCTGCCAGGAAGGGTTATGTTCCTACTTTAATCCTACCTATATCTAAATTCATTTCCTAACCTTGATAATCGTTATAGTAATCGCACAGGCTGTTCGGTTACTAGTAACCATATTGGCTCTATAGAGAGATTTATAGCAAGGTGTATACTCTCGCTATGATTCCTTGATAAGATGGATGAGTAAGGAAATAACAGGTGGTGTAAGACTTAGGAGGGGTCAGAATGGTTTGAATATTTAAGTGGTTCTTCTTTAACGGTGTCTTGAGAGGTGACTGATTGGAAATTACTAAACTGTAAGAATGGCTAGAGTACAGAGATGTCTTAGTTTAAGGTGTTAGTGTCCTATCCCTGGTAATCTATAGTATTCCTACTGGGTGTTCGGGTACCAGTAACCATATTCGCTCTGTAGAGAGATTCATAAGAAGGTGCATACTCTCGCTACGTCTCTTTGATAAGATGGATGAGTAAGGAGAGAACAGGTGGTGGAATAGTAAGACTAAGGAGGTGGCACAGCAGTTTGAATATCTAAGTGGATGTTCTTTGTCGGTGTCTTGAGAGGTGACTACTCGCCATCGGAAATTAGTTAACTGTAAGAATGTCTAGAGTACAGATATGTCTTAGTATGTAGAGTTGGGTAGAATCTACGACTCGTGATAGCGGTGGCTTTCCAGTATATTATAAATATAATTTTATTTTGAACACGTACAAAATGTAAGACGTTTTACTGTCGAATCTGTTGCGATATGTCTGTGTCGATTTTGCTGAAACGTTAAACAAGCCTGTGTGAATGCTGTATTCGAACAACGCTTACCTGTTAAGGCTTACTCGAGATGCAAGACCTACGTCATCCTCCCGGGCCTATGACTCATCGATTCTACTAACCTGTCGGTATTATTTCTAATGATCATAGTGTACTGTGCCACCTCTATAAATACCGTCAGTGTCACTTTATTGCGGAATATTGTTGAATTTGCCCGTACACGCCTTTGACAGTATACTGAATGAAAATTATGAGGTTACAAAGCCGTGTTGAATGGTGTAAGGATATCCCTTAGCACATTCACGATACTTTTGTTGGATACTAGACAGAATAAAATGCAATATAAGAAATGCACAATTTCGTTAATAAAATGAAAATATTTACAATAATTCCCAATAATACAAAAACTATTTAATTATAACTAAAATCAAAGCCTTTCCACAATTCGATGACCACGTTATCATATTCAGAGTGCGCTATTACAAAATTATATCTAGTCAGCTTAGATTTTGTTTTTATATGGTAACAAGGATTCTAGATGATATTTTTGTAATAGGATCCTTTGATGATGATGACATAGTCATAGAAATTTACATAAGGATTTAATTTTAAGTAACTTTTGAATTAGGTTTTTTTATTAAATTTTGTTGTAATGGGAGATCGTTTCTAATAACTATATTAGACAGAATAATATAATAATGATAGAATACGAAAACATATAAAATGCCGAAACTTAGAACTAAAGCGTAATGAGTAGACTATACTGATCCATCCTTAATGGAATAAAGACTTGTAGTCCGTACTAGGAAATGTATACCTTCATGATATTTAGCTAAACAGAAAACAACGCACAAGTAAGCATTTGTCATATATGCATAGATAATTATATACTTTTATGCGAATATTCCAGTTTATGGTCATGTTAGCCATCCCTATCTCGGCTTGAAGAACCCGGTAGGAGCGTCCTAGCCACAGTCCAAAGTAATCCTGGGGTAAATTATTCTGAACCAATTTGGAACCAAGTTCCCGACTTTCCGCTTTATTTACGTTAAGTTACCAAACTTAGTAAACCAGATTGCTCGTGTATCGCTCAAGAAGTAGCACAACCTGTGTTTGCCAATCGTAACACTGCACATTCTAGCTATGTGGATATAAGAAGAATTTGCTATTAATAAAAATTTAAATTGCAAAGGCTGAAATAATATTCACGTGTTGCCAAGTTGCGCATAAGCATTCAAGGTTTGTATAAGCTTAAGCATAGTCTTATATTGCCAAGTTGTGCCGTAAGTAGCCATGAGTTACATAAGCTACAAAATATTCCAATGTAGTCGCGCCAAAAGCATTAAAAAATTGCAAATGCTCAAATAATATTCACGTGTTGCCAAGTTTCGCGTAAGCATTCAAGGTTTGTATAAGCTAAAGCATAGTCATATGTTGCCAAGTTGTGCTGTAAGTAGTCATGGGTTACATAAGCTAAAAAATATTCCAATGTCGCTAAGTCGCGCCAAAAGCATTAAAAAATTGCAAAGGCTCAAATAATATTCACGTTTTGCCAAGTTGCGCGTAAGCATTCAAGGTTTGTTAAGCTAAAACATAGTCATATATTGCCAAGTTGTGCCGTAAGTAGGCATGGGTTACATAAGCTAAAAAATATTCGAATGTAGCTAAGTCGCGCCAAAAGCATTAAAAAATTGCAAAGGCTCAAATAATGTTCACGTATTGCCAAGTTTCGCGTAAGCATTCAAGGTTTGTGTAAGCTAAAACATAGTCATATATTGCCAAGTCGTGCAGTGAGTAGTAAAGGGTTGCATAAGCTAAAAAATATTCACGTTTACTTCTTTTGCGATAAATAATCACGTTTTGTAATTGAAAAATAATATCCACTGTTGCCAAGTCGAACCACATTCAATTACAGATTTTAAATCATATTCACATGTTGCCAAGTCGTGCTGTAAGCATTGAACGGTTTCTGAGCTAAATTATATTCAAATATTCCCTTTTTTGCGGTGAATAATCATGATTTGTACATGCAAAATAATATTAACTGTTGCCAATTTGAACAGAATTGTCACTAATTTTAAATTATATTTACATGTTGTCAAGTCGTGCAGTGAGCGGTAAGGGGTTTCACAGCTTAATGATATTCACATATTACCACTTTGCAGTAAATAATTACTATTTGTAAATGAAAAATAATATCCATTGTTGCCAAGTTTAAATATATATTCAGTCAAAGGTTGCAAAAGTTAAAAGATATTCCAGTAAAAAAAAGTGAAGGAAAACGTTTAGAAAACAACTGATTTTGCACTTTATTTGTCAACAAATAAATCTGTGGATAGAATCTTGTTCCGGACGACCCTTTCCTTTGCGTGATATTCGGACATCACGCTACACGACTTGGGCTCTAGTAATTACACTAAGTGATTATTTGTTAACTAAGCCAACTATTGAGACGACGTTGCGTTCCGATTCTTGCCAGCCAGATGCTAATTAGGAAATCGTCTCTGTGATAACTCTATTCTAAAGTAACCTTTTACAGTCTTTTCTTTAACTCTCTTTCACTGTTTTTAGATAACGACTAATATTAAATTGCATACATAGCGCCGTGATGAGTTTGTAAGGTTATGTATATAGGCCTACTAGGTTGTTCGTTCTCGGTTACCATTGTTTATTTGTTCTATAAACATTGATATTTGATATTTACATCAAATACGTGTTAAAATGGACGTATAATAGGTTATAAATATAATTAACACATATTACACGATACTTATATATATATATATATATATATATATATATATATATATATATATATATATTTATTTATTTATATATATATATATTTATAAAGTTATTATCATTAATTGTAAACAATTTTTTCCACCAATAAGTGCAATAATTTTACTTTATGTGATGTGGCACCTTTCGGTCACTTGACCAATGTCGAATCACTGACACACACACACACACACACATATATATATATATATATATATATATATATATATATATATATATATATAAGTAATACATAAATAAGACACAGTCGATAATTAATTATATTTTCTTTAAATTATATCGCACACGTATTTTAACAGTTAAAAAAAACAAGAGAATCGGTATGGATGGAGAATCGAGTATCGGCATCCACTCGATATCATTAGAATCGACTATTCCAGGAATCGAGAATCCGAATCGGCCCATCCCTAATATATATATATATCGCAATATGTATTCTTGTGTATTAATAAAGAACAAAAGTCAAAGACTTTTGTTCTTTATATATATATATATATATATATATATATATATATATATATATATATATATATATATATTAAATATGGTGATATGTTTTCTTGTATATATAGTTAATAAATTTAAAATATTTCAAACACAAGAATACTTTTAATGAATATATATATATTCATTAAAAGTATTCTTGTGTTTGAAATATTTTAAATTTATTAAATATATATATATATATTTTTGGGATGGCCCAAAAATTTAACTTTTCGATCCCGACTCTCAAATTTTTCTTTCGATTTTCTATTCTGTTTCGTTTTATGGATCAACTTGATATTCACTAATAAAGAATTTATTTAACATCTTGGTCATATGGGGAAGACATTTGACCAATGGGGGGATACATTTTAATGTAATAGGTTACACAAAACGTTCAACCTTGATTTATAAATAGGAATTACTGAAAGCATGACAAACATATCGGATAAGACTAATGATTCATTTAAAATTACAAATGTGAACTTCAGTTCTCAATTACAATATAACTTCAGCAATAGCCATTTCAAACGTATAACTGGAGAATTCGGAACTACCTTTTCTTTGTGTTTTGTTGTGACATGTGTGGTGCGGTTGTCAGAGACGGGGCTAGGGGGAGAGAGAAAGAGAGAGAGAGAGAGTGGGGGAGGTAGTCGATCCCACCCGACTGAGAGTGATACAGCAGAGCAAGACGAGTGGTGACAAACTAAATGGACTAGAAATTGTTCCGATTGCTTCTGCTGTTGCGTCATAATAATAATTATAATATTTTCGTTATCTCAAATCAGCATTTGCTTTAATCGTTTAATTCATTCAAAGTAACTACTACATAAATAAGACACAGTCGATAATTAATTATAATGGTACTGTTATTTATATAAATATTTCTTGAAAGTGCACAATATCAAGAGCAGAGTGGTACAATATATTACAATGAAATTATTGGAACGAACCCCAATACTACAAAAATAATAAAAAATAACAAATAAAACAAGTTACTTAAGATTAAACCCTTATGTACATTTTGATGATAAGGATCACTCTAGTTTGTAACTTTTTGTTTGCTAGATTGTAATTTTGTAATAAGACCCTCTGATGATGATGACATGGTCATCGAAATGTACATAAGGATTTAATCTTAAGTAACTTGTTTTATTTGTTATTTTTTATTATTTCTGTGGTATTGGGGTTCTTTCCAATATTTTCTTTGTTATTTCTTGAAAGCTCGATTCATTTCGTTTTCATACCGTATTGATATAAACGTTTCTTCGAAAGACCGACTCATTTCCTTTGTATACCGTATAGCTATAAACATTTCTTGGAGCTCTGAATCATTTCCTTTGCATACCGTATAGCTATAAACATTTCTTGGAACTCTGAATTATTTCCTTTGCATACTGTATTGATATAAACATTTCTTGGAGCTGTGAATCATTTCTTTTGCATACCGTATAGCTATAAACATTTCTTGGAGCTCTGAATCATTTCCTTTGCATACCGTATAGCTATAAACATTTCTTGGAGCTCTGAATCATTTCCTTTGCATACCGTATAGCTATAAACATTTCTTGGAACTCTGAATCATTTCCTTTGCATACTGTATTGATATAAACATTTCTTGGAAGCTCGGCCCATTTCCTTTGCCTACTATATTGATATAAACATTTCTCGGTGCTCTGAATCATTTCCTTTGCATACTGTATAGCTATAAACATTTCTTGGAAGCCCGGCCCATTTCCTTTGCCTACGATATTGATATAAACATTTCTTGGAGCTCTGAATCATTTCCTTTGCATACTGTATACCTATAAACATTTCTTGGAAGCCCGGCCCATTTCCTTTGCCTACTAGGCCTATATTGATATAAACATTTCTTGGAGCTCTGAATCATTTCCTTTGCATACCGTATAGATATAAACATTTCTTGGAGCTCTGAATTATTTCCTTTGCATACCGTATAGCTATACACATTTCTTGTAGCTCTGAATCATTTCCTTTGCATACCGTATAGTTATAAACATTTCTTGGAGCTCTGAATCATTTCCTTTGCATACTGTATTGATATAAACACATCTTGGAAGTCCTGCCCATTTCCTTTGTCTACCGTATTGATGTAAACATTCCTTTGAAACATCGACTCATTTCCTTTTGATATCGTATTCATATAAACATCTCTTGGAAGCCCGACTCTTTTCGTTTGTATACAGTATGGCTATGAACATTTCTTGGAAGCCTGACTCATGATTTTCTGACAATTACACAAAAAAGGTTCAAATAACAATATGCTTGAATTTAACGGAAGCTTGATAAATCGGGACTCGTAAGTTCGAGATTCTACTGTAATTAGTATTTTCGAATTTTGGATAATATTTTACTTAGTTTGTTTCAGTGTAGAAGTGTTTTCGAATAAAAGGGATTTTCCTGTTTCACCAGAACTAAGCCAATCCGTTACACACAGCGTTATCAGACGGTAATCGGTTAATGTGCTATATTCGCTTTGCAAACCAACGAAAACAAACAAATGTTATTAATACAAAGTACATTTCCCCCTAACGACGTAAATAGCAGGATTTACAGGGTATCGATCTGTAGCATAACTGCCTCGGCAAAGTTCCTCGCATGTAAACAAACAAATCAAGCCGAGACGTGGCGGAAATGACGGAATTTACTATGAGAAACAGCAGTCACTGTTTTATGAACGCTGGCGCTCGTAAAATTTTA
This sequence comes from Prosapia bicincta, assembly GCA_036971475.1. Taxonomy (NCBI): domain Eukaryota; kingdom Metazoa; phylum Arthropoda; class Insecta; order Hemiptera; family Cercopidae; genus Prosapia; species Prosapia bicincta. Next base: position 236,168,066 of record JBAIZL010000001.1, on the reverse strand, counting down.
ACTTTCTGTAAACCGAGATAATGTTTTAAATTACCGTGTAATTGCTACCTGAACGTAATACTAAGGTGTTAGGGCCGTTGTTCACTCCTTATTTAATTAAATTTTATGCTGCAAAGAACTACAAGTAGTTATAGAGATTTTTCCTACAAGAGGTAATTTTTCTCTAATTTAAGTGAAACGTCTAAAAGAAGAAAAAGGATCTATATATGCATTTTATTCATTAATTTCTTTTCTCCATTGTTAACAATGCATAAAACACACTAAAGTCAACACCGCTTGAGTAGTAATCCTCTCGTAATATGTTTGCCATCGGAAGCCATGTTTATAATCTCGTGTTTACGGTTGCAATGTATTTGACTTGTTGCTGTGATCTCGTTTGGGTTTGATAATCCTATTAAACATTACGAGTGTCCAGGTCACCGCGTAGTGTTACACACCTGTATACATACAACTTGTGGCTTTTCGGAACGTACTTTTCATCGTCAGATGTTTATTGTCAGAATGAAGTAAACACAACAAGGTCGGTGTTCGTAACGTTTTGAAACATTACATTTTAATATTTATAATTTGAGTATACCAACGTTTTTTTAAATTACATTCCGTATGTCCGCGCTCATACCATTTGTATTGATTTTGTTATGTGTTTAGAAATAAAGAAAATAAATACGAACAGCTGCATATTTTACGGAGTCGAGAAATCTCAAAATCCAAATTGAAAAACTTTACAATTTTTCAGTTTGGTGGTGGTTTTTCAGATTTTTTTACTACTATGGGTGGCGTTTCGACTTGGCAAATAGAGCGTTTCACATAGTTTTATTCTTTGCTTTGTTTAAATTTCAAAAGGAAGCATTTTGATTAACGAGGTGAATAAGGTATCGGTCCATGTGGTATCTATAGGTCTCTCTCTCTCTCTCTCTCTCTCTCTCTCACGCACACACACACACTCTCTCTTTCTCTCTCCTCCCTTCTCTGCCTCCGTCACTGGACGCCTTCGCCTCATAGATGTCAACACAAACAAAAAACGTAGTTCCAATTTCTTCAGTTATACAAACTGTAATACCTATTGCTGAAGTTATTTTGTAATTGAGAACTGAAGTTCACATTTGTATTTTTAAATGAATCGCTACTTACATTGAATATATTTGTCGTGCTTTCAGAAATTCCGATTTATAATTCAAATTTGAATGTTTTGTTTAGTCTATTACATCAAAACGGAAGTTTTGAACGGCTTCCTCATATGACCAGGTTGTTAACTAAACTAATTGTTAGAGAATATCATGTATGCATATACAATTTAAAAGAATCGAAAATCAAAAGACAAATTTTAAAATCTAAATCTAAAATTTTACGAATCGGTTCATCTCTACTGTGTGTGATTTACTGAATCTTCCCAACTATATTTTTAATAAATACAAACGATTTTTTCAGTAACCTTTAGGGGAGTGCAACCTCGTCGATTCTTGACCTTTCCGAATGACGCCCATATGTATTTTACTCTCTTCGAAAGCATCATTTTAATTAAACAACTGTCCCATTTTATATTATTTGTGCAAAAGAAGAAAAAGAACAAAAACAGGTCTTTTATGAGGTTGGTGCAACGTAAAACAATCCCTCATATGACCAAGTTGTTAACTAAACTAATTGTTAAAGAATATCATGTATGCATATACAATTTAAAAAAAATCGAAAATCAAAAGAAAAATTTTAAAATCTAAATCTAAAATTTTACGAATTGGTTCATCTCTACTTTTTAATTAATCCTAATGATGTGTGATTTACTGAATCTTCCCAACTATATTTTTAATAAATACAAACGATTTTTTCAGTAACCTTTAGGGGAGTGCAACCTTATTCTTGACCCTTCCGAATGACGCCCATATGTATTTTACCCTCTTCGAAAGCATCATTTTAATTAAACAACTGTCCCATTCTATATTATTTGTGCAAAAGAAGAAAAAGTCAAAAACAGGTCTTTTATGAGGTTGGCGCAACGTGAAACAATCGCAGACATTCATTCTTAGACAACAATAAGCTTGGCTTCTAAGTAATTCTGTCTAATTATATAGAATCACCACGGCCTCCTTATCTGGCCCTGTTTACACGAACACTGCTGCACGTTGTTAACAGCTTATTTTGTGTTCCGTTGCCAAAGAAATGTCGAACGGTCCTCTATCCAGATTGAAATGCCGTCAACTCACGCTAGCTTTTGTCAACTCTACGGTTTTTGCTTCTGCTATTTCCACACCCCAAGTCATGGACTCTTCTCCCGTGCCACTGAGTACTCCATGCTTACTTCCATTTAAGCTGCCATGCCACCCACTGTAGCTGTACAAATAACGGAGGAGACTTTTCAGGTCTGTAAAAATTGAAATACAATTTATAGGTGATGTGATTTATTGATATTTTTTTGAAAATTAATAAATGTGTACGTCTTACGTACGAATTTTAAATTAATCTGGCAAGAAATATGGAACTTCTTAGATACGTGTAATTTCTTCCTCATTAAGTACGTCGACAATAACGTTACATAACCACATAAAGGTAATTAGTAATTCTATTTCTCTTAGGTAATGTGGCCTACTGAATTAGGCCTAACCCTAATAATTATAGCTCATGGAATTAACAAGTCCGTATTTTACGATGATCGCATTTACCATAAAACTTACAGTATTTGGTATATGGAGACAGTATAATATTCCTTACACGTACATTGTAAATTACTGCTGATGAATAATTCAGTGTCACGATGTAATAAAAACAGGTGTTATTTGAAATCTCATTCCGTCCCATGGTGTAATTAAGTGTACAATGTTTTTTAAATATAAAAAATTGTATTTGAAAATGGATTCAACATAACCTCGAAATAACCTTTAAGTGAAAGCAAACACAGCTGATTTTTAAGTAATTAACAAGTCTCAATATTAGATGAATATTTTTCTGTTAAAATGTACGATATAATGTAATTTGTGGATGGAAACAGTCTATCCAAAATTACAATCTAATTAGATTATAATATAACGGAAACAATATAAATTTTTTTCAGAGTACATTTTATTTATTGTTCAATAATTCTGAAAAAATAAATTGTATTGGAAAATGGGTTTAACAAAATCTCCAAACAACCTCTAAGTGAAAGCAAACACATGTGTTTTCTAAATAATTAACAAGTCATTATGTTAGTTAAGTATTTTTCTGATAAAATGTACAATATAATGTAATTTCAGATGGAAACTTTCTATCCAAAATTAAAACATAATTAGATTATAATCTAACGGAAACAATATAATTTTTTTAAGAGTACATTTTATATAATGTTCAATAATCCTGAAAAAAATAACAAATTGTATTGGGAAATGGGTTCAACATAATCTCCAATGAACCTTTAAATGAAAGAGAACACAGCTGTTTTTTAAGTAATTAACAAATCTCAGTATTAGATAAATATTTTTCTGTTAAAATGTACGATATAATGTAATTTTTGTATGGAAACAGTCTATCCAAAATTACAATCTAATTATATTATAATCAAACGGAAACAATATCATTTTATTGAGAGTACATTTTATTTATTGTTCAATAATTCCGAAAAAAATAAATTCTATTGGAAAATGGGTTTAACAAAATCTCCAATTAACCTCTAAGGGAAAGAGAACACATCTGTTTTTTAAGTAATTAACAAGTCTCAATATTAGATAAATATTTTTTTGTTAACATGTATAATATAATGTAATTTTTTGATGGAAACAATCCATCAAAAATTATAATCTAATTAGGTTATCTAAGGGAAACAATATTATTTTTTAAGAGTACATTTTAATTAAATGTTCAATAATTCTGAAAAAATAAGAAATTCTATTTGAAAATGAGTTCAATATAACTTCCAAAAAAAACATTTCAGTGAAGACAATAACTAACATCTGTTAACATTAATCTACTACCAGCAGTAGAAGGGGCATTCAGAAGTCCTAGAGACATTTCGTTCATATTTGGATATTAATGGTATAATCCCGTAAAATGGGACGTCATATATCTACATTTTTACTCATTCCGGGAAAGTGCTAAAAACTAGACTTCAAGAACCGGTAACACTAGACATTTTAACTTTGGATTATTATAATCGCCAGGTGGGGAACGGTTTTCTGGTTAGTTCAAGCTTTATATTTGTTACCTGTGTTGGTAAATTTCGGAGAACGTCCATTTAAAAAATTTAAATCAAGGGTAAACATTTTGATAAGCGAGGCTCTCCGGATTGGATCGACACGTCTAGATTAACTAGAAAATTGTATTTAGTAAAAGTAAGACAGGTTTTGTGATATTGTACGCACAACGTAAGCGTACATTGGGACTTATTTCGGTCGGGGGAGATGTAGCCGTAGAGCTACCAAAGTAGTATGCAAATGTGATGGGATGCTTGGCGGTAACGAGCGGCAGCTCCAGCTTAGAGGGGTTGCTTCCCGTCAGCTATGGTTTGCGCAGCTGCCTACCCACTTCTTGCAACGTGTTTTCTTCCGAAAGTAATTTTACAAAGTTCATCACTTGAAATTTATAGTGTCTGAGACCTTATTCCACCTACATCTACTAGTTTGGTAACAGATTAAATATTGTGTCAGGTAATTCATGGATCCTTTGACAAGGTACAGTACGTATCTCTGTGCGCTAAGAGATAGACGTAACTGTTAGACACCTCTATATAGTGAAAAGCGTGAAAGATGATTGGTAGAATTATGGAACAAAAGAATGTTGGAATTAAAAACAAGTAATATCTAAAAATAAATCAAGTCAGTTTCTATTTAGGTAAACATGGAACAATTTTATTTTAGTTTTTGTATTAAATATGTACAATTAATATAAATAGTTATATACATATGACAGAATCACAATATTAACTGACAAAAAAGAAAAAAAAATTATTTATAAAAATTAATAAATTAAATTGATTATTAGTATTTGAAAAAAACAGTAGGGTAATAACCTTCCACTAATTGTTTAAATAAATGTATTTGAACATCAGTGGATGAATAAAAAGTATTTTAATAATGATGATTGGAAATTTGAACAAGATATATAAATGTTTGAGATTATATATATATATATATATATATATATATATATATATATATATATATATATATATATATATATAGAGAGAGAGAGAGAGAGAGAGAGAGAGAGAGAGATGAATAGACAGACAGGCAGACAGACAGATAGATAGATAGATAGACAGACAGACATATAGATAGATAGACAGACAGACAGATAAATATATTAGGTATATAGATAGATAGATAGATAGATAGACAGATAGATAGATAGATAGATAGATAGATAGATAGATAGGTATATATATATATATATATATATATATATATATATATATATATATATATATATATATATATATATCATCGCAATATGTATTCTTGTGAATTAATAAAGAACTAAGTCAAAATACAAATACAAGAATTATAATTGAATTTACAATTCAAAGCTTTTCGTTGGCTAACAGTACCAACATCATCAGGAATATTAAACAATTGTTTAACGGTGATTATAAATTAGAATGCGATTATTGTAATAAAGTTTATATAGGACAAACTAAGAAAAAACTTGAAGATAGATATAAAGAGCATTTTAATGCATATAAAAAACCAGAAATTTATAAATCAATTTTTTTTTAGTAATTGTATTAATAATAATCACATATTTCCTAATATAGATAATATGATACTTGTAAAAGAAATTAACAAAGGCCTGAGAATGAATATTTAAGAAGCTTTAGAAATACATAAATATAATACTAATAATGAGTTGATAAATGAACAAATACAAGTAAAATCTAAATTTGATAATATATTCAGTGTTTGTAATGTTAGGGCAGCAAAATAAAAAAAAAAAAATTTTAACAACATTGTAATTGATTTGGCATAGCGATTTATTTGATTTAATTTTCACATATGTTAATTTTAATTGTTTAGTATTCCTGATGATGTTGGTACTGTTTGCCAACGAAAAGCTTTGAATTCTACATTCAATAAGTTATTCTTGTATTTGTAAATTGTCTTATTTCTTTATTAATACACAAGAATACATATACATATACATATATATATATATATATATATATATATATATATATATATATATATTGAACAGTAACTAAATAAATTTGTATAAAAGAAGAACTATAATGCGATTCCTACTAAAAATATACCCTTCATAGTAAACGTGTATAAAATTTATGTAAACTCGTTATTCTTAATAATACAGAGAATTGTATTATACTATATAGCATAGCTATATTACAAATGGGTTTGGTTATAAAATAATATAAAGTTTACTAGCTTAACCTAATCACATACATTTTAACATCCGTATGTTGTAGCATCACCGAAGAAAATGACCACACGCTCAGTTCAGCAATATGTTAGCTTACGTAAGGAATAATTTTTGTTACAACAAAATCTATCCTTACCGGAAAATACGTAGCTATAATTAGTGTAGCTGTATATAACTGAGTAGTAGTGAGTATTAATTTAATGCTACAATTCCTGAAGAATAATTTGGTAAAGGAATGCGTTTCTAAGTGAAGCTAAGTTTGTGTGACGATAATCAATGCAAGTTTAAACCACTTTTCATTATTTTTTTTTTCTTTGCAATAAATGTAACATTTGTTAAACAATTTGGGATTTCGTCAAATGTTTGTGAAGTATAACCAAGCGGTTTTATTGTCTACTTAAACGCCCCTAGCTAAGTCGGCCGAATTCCTCCCACTTCAGGGGTATTACATCCTTTCTAAACCCCTCCTGTATTCAAGCCATTCTTTCTTGCCCTCTGTACGATTCCGATAAGAGTCTATTTTATGCGTGTGACCCTTCACACATATCCATTATTCTGTGCCGTCTCCCAGACCAACCGAGCTTTCCCTGGATGCTATCAATGATTCAGCGGTCATTCCACACTCTCGCTAACCTTACGCCTAACCTCACGCAATCACCTAACACCTCTCGTAGAAATCTTAACGCTTTATTTTGATCAGTAAAACTAAGTTTGATTGTTGCTTTTTTATATCTTGTTTTAGGGCTACTTATTTACGTTAACAAATGTAAAATTTGTTTATGGTATCCTTAACAATTTTTATTAAACTAAATTCCCCGTAGTGCGTTGCTGCATAGCAGAAAAATTTCAAGGGAACTCGTTATGAAATGTTTCACTTTAAATTGTGCCATTTTTTTATAAATATAGATTCATTTACACTGGGAAAAATTTTCAAAGTATCGTTTTAATTTTATTTGTTTATTCGAGTGCTCTTGTATTGAATATAATCAACGCGCGCGCTACCTATCGTAAGACAGAAGCTTCTGCTAGAAACGTTCGCAGGAGTGTACTTACTTCATTACGTAGGAATGTACTTACTTCAATGCGTAGGAGTGTACTTACTTCATTACGTAGGAGTGGACTTACTTTATTACGTAGGAGTGTACTTACTTCATTACGTAGGAGTGTACCTACGTCATTACGGAGGAGTGTACTTACTTTATTACTTAAGAGTGTACTTACTTAATTACGTAGGAGTGTAATGACTTCAATGCGTAGGAGTGTACTTATTTCAATACGTACGAGTATACTTACTTCATTACGTAGGAGTGTACTTACTTCATTACGTAGCATTGTACTTACTTCATTACGTAGGAGTGTACTTACTTCATTACGTAGCAGTGTACTTACTTCATTACGTACCAGTGTACTTACTTCATTACGTAGGAGTATACTTACTTCATTACGTAGGAGTATACTTACTTCATTATGTAGGAGTGTACTTACTTCATTACGTAGGAGTGTACTTACTTCATTACGTAGGAGTGTACTTACTTCATTACGTAGCATTGTACTTACTTCATTACGTAAGAGTGTACTTACTTCATTACGTAGCAGTGTACGTACTTCATTACGTACCAGTGTACTTACTTCATTACGTAGGAGTGTACTTACTTCATTACGTAGGAGTATACTTACTTCATTACGTAGGAGTGTACTTACTTCATTACGTAGGAGTGTACTTACTTCATTACGTAGGAGTGTACTTTACTTCATTACGTAGGAGTGTACTTACTTCATTACGTAGGAGTGTATCTACTTCATTACGTAGGAGTGTACTTACTTCATTACGTAGGAGTGTACTTCATTACGTAGGAGTGTACTTACTTCATTACATAGGAGCGTACTTCATTACGCAGGAGTGTACTTACTTCATTACGTAGGAGTGTACTTAATTTCATTACGTGGGAGTGTATTTCCTTCAATACGTAGGAGTGTACTTACTTCATTACGTGAGAGTGTACTTACTTCACTACGTAGCAGTGTACTTACTTCATTACGTACCAGTGTACTTACTTCATTACGTAGGAGTGTACTTACTTCATTACGTAGGAGTGTACTTACTTCATTACGTAGGAGTATACTTACTTCATTACGTAGGAGTGTACTTTACTTCATTACGTAGGAGTGTACTTTACTTCATTACGTAGGAGTGTACTTTACTTCATTACGTAGGAGTATACTTACTTCATTACGTAGGAGTGTACTTTACTTCATTACGTAGGAGTATACTTACTTCATTACGTAGGAGTGTACTTTACTTCATTACGTAGGAGTGTACTTTACTTCATTACGTAGGAGTATACTTACTTCATTACGTAGGAGTGTACTTTACTTCATTACGTAGGAGTATACTTACTTCATTACGTAGGAGTGTACTTTACTTCATTACGTAGGAGTGTACTTTACTTCATTACGTAGGAGTGTACTTTACTTCATTACGTAGGAGTGTACTTTACTTCATTACGTAGGAGTATACTTACTTCATTACGTAGGAGTGTACTTTACTTCATTACGTAGGAGTATACTTACTTCATTACGTAGGAGTGTACTTTACTTCATTACGTAGGAGTGTACTTTACTTCATTACGTAGGAGTGTATTTACTTCAATACGTAGGAGTGTACTTACTTCATTACGTAGGAGTGTACTTACTTCATTACGGAGGAGTGTACTTACTTTATTACTTAAGAGTGTACTTACTTAATTACGTAGGAGTGTAATGACTTCAATGGGTAGGAGTGTACTTACTTCAATACGTACGAGTATACTTTCTTCATTACGTAGGAGTGTACTTACTTCATTACGTAGCATTGTACTTACTTCATTACGTAGGAGTGTACTTACTTCATTACGTAGCAGTGTACTTACTTCATTACGTACCAGTGTACTTACTTCATTACGTAGGAGTATACTTACTTCATTACGTAGGAGTACACTTACTTCATTATGTAGGAGTGTACTTACTTCATTACGTAGGAGTGTACGTACTTCATTACGGAGGAGTGTACTTACTTTATTACTTAAGAGTGTACTCACTTAATTACGTAGGAGTGTAATTACTTCAATGCGTAGGAGTATACTTACTTCATTACGTGAGAGTGTACTTACTTCATTACGTAGGAGTGTACTTACTTCATTACGTAGCATTGTACTTACTTCATTACGTAAGACTGTACTTACTTCATTACGTAGCAGTGTACTTACTTCATTACGTACCAGTGTACTTACTTCATTACGTAGAAGTGTACTTACTTCATTACGTAGGAGTATACTTACTTCATTACGTAGGAGTGTACTTACTTCATTACGTAGGAGTGTACTTACTTCATTACGTAGAAGTGTACTTTACTTCATTACGTAGGAGTGTACTTACTTCATTACGTAGGAGTGTATCTACTTCATTACGTAGGAGTGTACTTACTTCATTACGTAGGAGTGTACTTCATTACGTAGGAGTGTACTTACTTCATTACGTAGGAGCGTACTTCATTACGTAGGAGTGTACTTACTTCATTACGTAGGAGTGTACTTACTTCATTACGTAGGAGTGTACTTAATTTCATTACGTGGGAGTGTATTTACTTCAATACGTAGGAGTGTACTTACTTCATTACGTGAGAGTGTACTTACTTCACTACGTAGGAGTGTACTTACTTCATTACGTAGGAGTATACTTACTTCATTACGTAGGAGTGTACTTTACTTCATTACGTAGGAGTGTACTTTACTTCATTACGTAGGAGTGTACTTTACTTCATTACGTAGGAGTATACTTACTTCATTACGTAGGAGTGTACTTTACTTCATTACGTAGGAATATATTTACTTCATTACGTAGGAGTGTACTTTACTTCATTACGTAGGAGTATACTTACTTCATTACGTAGGAGTGTACTTTACTTCATTACGTAGGAGTGTACTTTACTTCATTACGTAGGAGTGTACTTTACTTCATTACGTAGGAGTGTACTTTACTTCATTACGTAGGAGTATACTTACTTCATTACGTAGGAGTGTACTTTACTTCATTACGTAGGAGTGTACTTTACTTCATTACGTAGGAGTGTATTTACTTCAATACGTAGGAGTGTATTTACTTCATTACGTAGGAGTGTACTTACTTCATTACGTAGGAGTGTACTTACTTCATTACGTAGGAGTGTACTTTACTTCATTACGTAGGAGTGTACTTATTTCATTACGTAGGAGTGTACCTACTTAGATATAAACAACATAATACAACTTGAAATAAATATAAATGATAGTCTGGCAATAAGGGGGGTAGTTTTTAGAATACACCAACAACACATTAAAATGTCCAAATAATTTACCAGGTTTTTTTATTATAGATTTATAGGTTAGTCAAATGTGAAGACGAAATAATAACATAATATTGTTCAATGAAAATAAATACACATACAAAAGTAAATTAATCGAACTCGAATACTTCTTAAAATTACAATAATCAATTTTGTAGGCTCACATTAAGTCAGTATTGAATTGAATTTTTTTTGTACATACGCGTGTCATCTATCGTATAACATATGTACTATTACACAAACGTTTTTGGGAGTGTGCTAAAGAACGTAAAGTTTCATGTCCATTGGATGATGCAGATATAGAAGGTCAAACAGACGTACATTCCCCCCTTCTCTCTCTCTCTCTCTCTCTCTCTCTCTCTCTCTCTCTCTCTCTCTGTATATATATATATATATATATATATATATACCTAACCTAACCTAAAACTTGATCTTAGGTAGATAGAAGATGATACGTCGTTACATTAGATATATCTATTTGCTCAGGAAAATGATTCATCTCTCAAAATGGCCGTCGTCATTTAACATAAAATCGTAATTGCTACTATATTAAACTAGTCTTGCGTATTGTTATTAATGTTAACGAGTTTATATTAATAGTCTTAAATACGAATATTAAATATTTTATCTGTGACAAATTTATATGAGTGAATTCATATCTCTGTAAAAGATTTTTTGTGCGCGGTTGTTAAAAAAAATCTGTAGCTTATTAAACTTAATTTTATTATAAACTGTTCTAATTTTAACGAGTTCACTGTATTGCGGTTCGGAAGCACCTCAGTGCAGTAGTCTTATAATGCAATTTAAACACTCAATTCAGTTATTCAATATTGCATTTACAAATGTATAAAACCGTCATTTGTGTTGAAACCTTTCGTCTGTGTTGCCATGGCAACATCTCATTAAATGAGAACATCGTTATAAACGATTTAGCCAGTTTATTTCTCCAATATTGCAGTTATGCTGTATAAACTTTTAATTGCGTTTGTTGTTATGTAATCCTACAGCAATCGATCCGGTGTGCAATAATTTATATGCACATCATTTTGGCGTGGCTGGTGTAACAGATTGGAGTTATGCTAATCTGTGCATTGACATAGGCAGCGCAGATGCATAGTGCCATATGAGCATGACAGGCTAAGCACTTGTAAATGCCGCAACGACGTGTAAATGGTGAAAAAATGTACTGTCATAGAGCTTTAAGGGCTACTACAAAACAGGTGAATTTAATCGAATTTTTAACTTGTTTTTTTTGCATTTTTAAGCAAAAATTATGTTTATAAATTACCAACAATAAAAAAACTCTTCCATCTGTAAAAGTGTAGTATAGCTTTAAATAAATGTACTGTCTATAAGTGTAAGCGAATGGTTGTTCTTTTACCAATATATTACGATTAAAGAATGCTTATGAAAGTTTCGAAACTATTCAATAAAATTCCCTTTTTTATTTTGTATATAATTTTTTGTTTTTAATATTTTGGAATATTTATTTTATGTAATTGACAATTGGTGAAAACACGCGGCGTGAAATTTGACATTTTCCCCTAAACATTTTGCTTGGTCGCTGTACAAGTGGTGAACAGTTCCCGCTTGTTGTTTTTCCAGACACAGGCACTCCAGAGCAAAGGTTGGAGAGGGTTAACTCGAGGCAAAGTTGTCCGGTCGGGGAGGGGGCTGTTGTTTACACCCAGCAAAACTTTGCCGTAATATTAATTTCCATTACGTCTCCGGCTTGTCTGACGCCACTTAGGACGGATCCGTTTAAACTTTAGAATAGAGCCCGTAGTAGATGGGTTTGTGCACCATTATCAAGTGGGCGCGGGCCAAATAGGAGAGCCCAAAGCTGTCTATTTATTTCGGCTATTCTTTGTTTATTAGGGCTTTTATTATTGGGCACGCATGTGCATTCGTTTTATTGTAGAATTCTTTTAAACTGCCAAGGTTTCATTCTCTATAGGTCTTCTTAAAATAATTTTATGGTAGACAATTTTACCTTGTAAAATATTTAAATAGGTGAATAAAAGTAGGGAATTGTGTATAATTCTTGAAAATTTAAATTGCACTGATGTGTAGGCTATGAATCTAAGTAAAGATGTAGCCTTCCTAGTAATGATGGTAGTAGGGAACAAGTAATATAAACATTTCTTTTGAACGTAAATTCCTACTTAACAAAGGAAAATTTTATTTATTTTCAGTTTATTTTATATTTACAATTAAGGTAAATATGTATACAATGGAGGTTTTTCATATAGATTTTTGAGAAGTTCATTTCTAGCTATGAGAAAGTTGGCTCAGTGCCAAAAAGCGCTAGACTTCGAACATGAAGATAGTTCGAATCCGACCTAGACCCCAATTCTTTATAATTTAATTATTGAATAAATATTTGAAAAAACTGTATTAACGCATATCAAAGCGACTACGTTTGTTTTTCATACCGTTTCCTGGATCCCGCATACTTTTGGGGTGTACAGGTTTTGTGGCATGAAGCTTCTCTCCCTGGTCTTCTTTCTTCAGCTCGTTCCTTTGTCAGGCGTCACCGCGAATTTAATTTTGAAAAGTTCACAGTTCTTATCCCTGTTTTTCTAAATGAGTATCACTGATTTTATTTTGGAGTAGATTTATTCTCCGAGTTACAGAGAGATAACTACTTATTACGAACAACCTAGGTTTGTCTCACCCTTGAAGTAGACTCATTCCCTACCTGAGTTATAGAGAACTGTCTACACATTAAAAATGGGAGATTGGTCTTTTCCTTGGAGTAGAGATACTCTCCGAGTTACAGAGAGATAACTACTTATTACGAACAACCTAGGTTTGTCTCACCCTTGAAGTAGACTCATTCCCTACCTGAGTTATAGAGAACTGTCTACACATTAAAAATGGGAGATTGGTCTTTTCCTTGGAGTAGAGATACTCTCCGAGTTACAGAGAGATAACTACTTATTACGAACAACCTAGGTTTGTCTCACCCTTGAAGTAGACTCATTCCCTACCTGAGTTATAGAGAACTGTCTACACATTAAAAATGGGAGATTGGTCTTTTCCTTGGAGTAGAGATACTCTCCGAGTTACAGAGAGATAACTACTTATTACGAACAACCTAGGTTTGTCTCACCCTTGAAGTAGACTCATTCCCTACCTGAGTTATAGAGAACTGTCTACACATTAAAAATGGGAGATTGGTCTTTTCCTTGGAGTAGAGATACTCTCCGAGTTACAGAGAGATAACTACTTATTACGAACAACCTAGGTTTGTCTCACCCTTGAAGTAGACTCATTCCCTACCTGAGTTATAGAGAACTGTCTACACATTAAAAATGGGAGATTGGTCCTTTCCTTGGAGTAGAGATACTCTCCGAGTTACAGAGAGATAACTACTTATTACGAACAACCTAGGTTTGTCTCACCCTTGAAGTAGATTCGGCTCTTACCTTAGTTATAGAGAACTCTCTACTCGTTAACAACAAGTTAGATTGGCCCTTCCTTGGAGTAGACTTATTCTCCGTGTTACAGAGATATAACTATTTGTTACAAACAATGCAGGTTTGTCTCACCCTTTAAGTTGACTCGTGCCCTACCTGAGTTATAGAGAACTCTCTACTCGTTAACAACAAGTGAAATTTGCCCTTAAATGGAGTACACGTATTCTCCGTGTTACAGAGATATAACTATTTGTTACAAACAATGAAGGTTTGTCTCACCCTTGAAGTTGACTCGTGCCCTAACTGAGTTATAGAGAACTCTCTACTCGTTAACAACAAGTGAGATTTGCCCTTAAATGGAGTACACTTATTCTCCGTGTTACAGAGATATAACTATTTGTTACAAACAATGAGGGTTTGTCTCACCCTTGAAGTTGACTCGTGCCCTAACTGAGTTATAGAGAACTCTTTACTCGTTAACAACAAGTGAGATTTGCCCTTAAATGGAGTACACTTATTCTCCGTGTTACAGAGATATAACTATTTGTTACAAACAATGAGGGTTTGTCTCACCCTTGAAGTTGACTCGTGCCCTAACTGAGTTATAGAGAACTCTCTACTCGTTAACAACAAGTTAGATTGGCCCCTTCATGGAGTAGATTTATTCTCCGTGTTACAGAGATAGGACTCGAAATATTTGTTACAAACAACGCAGGTTTGTCTGTGTTACAGAGAACTGTCTACGCAGTACCAGCAACTGAGATTAGTCCCTTCTACGGAGTAGACATGTTTTTTGTTTGAGTTACAAAGAGCTTTCTACGTTTTACCAACAAATCATGTCAAGTAGACAAGTGTTGCCCCTTTTTTATACGACATGTTATCTACCTGGTTTACGAGAGCTGTCTTCTACTTCTAAGCAATTCAGATAGGCCACTTTCTTGAAGAAGTCATGTTCTTAGTAACAAACAGTTGTATTCGGGTTATCTAGAAAAATGAACGGATACGAAATAAAAATGAAGTCAGTCAATCAAGAGGGGGTTAAGTTGCCCCCGAGGTTATGCAGCGTCTGTCACCGACAATGGGTGCGGTTAGGACTTTTGGTAAGGACTGAATGTAGGAAGGTCATCTGGAAGGCAGGGCGTTTTTTGTGTGGGAGGGTAAAAAGTGGTTTATTCTGGGGTACTACGTTTATTTAAAACATTTGGACTGGCTGACTGACTCTCTCCTTTTTCGTGACATTTTTTGCTTTGTATGTATCAATACATGTACGAGTAATGTAGTAAGGTTATTTGTGGGACATAAGATTGTGTAAAGTTGTGTAATAAAAGATACAGCTAGATGGGAATAACAAAATGATGATGGAGGATCTTAAACTAACTTAACTTGAAAAGCAACGTAGTACACTTGGACTTAATATTACTTAAGGCTAGAATGAGTGCTATAAGTATCGTAAGGTGAGCTTAGGACTCAAGTAAATTTTCTCACTTAACTAACATGCATGATAAAACTTAACCTAACAGAGACATAATAAGATGAGATTAATAAGCAATAAATAAATAGGGTTTACGGTAAGAATACAAAATGTGAAATTAAACACTGTTTACAATTTAAGCATATTAAGACTAAAGCTTGAAAATTATTAGCCTATTCTAAGAGGCGAAAGGTAGACGGCTGGGAGGGGAAGTGCGAGTTGCAGAGGAGTTATGGAGGACCAGGAAGTATTTTGGGATTAGGGACGGAAAATAGGAGGGGCCCAACTGAGTTTACCAGATCCCTAAGGTGTGGGTGATATGAGCTTTCGGCACTACCGAAGTGCTTCGCCGAGAGGGATCTGACAAAAACAGCAAGCGATGGAGAGCTAAGAAAGTTTCGGTTGGTGCCATCTGACAGGAACCGAGAAATAAAAATGAATCTCTAAATGTAAATAATACAAGCTAATCTGTATTGACTTTGTCGTTTAGATTGATTTGAAACATAAGTGACTATAGGTTAATAACAGTGAGCGCAGGCAATATCGGTTGTCTGATACAACACATTAGGTCAGTAGATATTGCATGTGGCAGGAAACCGTTGTATTAACTTTAAATTGGTTAAGGCAATGGCGACATTATGAGCCGGATTGTAATATTGATTGGCTTAACACTGGCAAACGCCGCGCTACGTTTTCATGCAACTGTCGTGTCATTATATTGATCTTACAACAATAGCCAGCCACACAAATACAACTGTCAATAAAAGAACACGGCGTTCGCCTGTTTTGCAAAGTGTTAGAGTTCATGTTTATGAATTTAGCCATTGTTGCTTGCAATAAAAATATATAAGTAATATATAAAAAAAAAAAAAATTAAAGTCAATTTCTACTTAGGCCAAAAACAATATTCCATTTGATTTTTATTAAAAAAATTCAATTGATATATATATATATATATATATATATATATATATATACTTTAATATCAATATCCCTGATGATGTTGGTACTGTTAGCCAACGAAAAGCTTTGAATTGTAAATTCAATTATAATTCTTGTATTTGTATTTTGACTTATGTTCTTTATATATATATATATATATATATATATATATATATATATATATATATATATATATATAAACACACATATATGAAAGAATCACAGTATTAAATAAATATATACGATTAATAATAATAAAAAAAGATTAAAGGTTATTCCTATTTAGGTCAACAAAGAAAATTTATATTTATATACTTTGTATTAAATAATTACAGTAAATATATATATATATATATATATGCATGTACATATGACAGAATCACAATATCAAGGAGCAAAATTATAAGGCGAAAATAATTATTAAAATTATAAAATTAAATTTAGTTGAGTTATTGTTTGAAAAAAAAACTATCAACATTAAGTGCCATCCACAAGTTAAAAAAAATGTATTTCAACTTGAGTGAATGTGTCTGAAGTATTTTATTAAATATGTTAAATTTAAACTATATATACATATAAATAAATAAATAAATATATATATATATATATATATATATATATAATATATATATATATATATAATATATATATATATATATATAATATATTTTTTAATATATATATATTTAAAAAAAAAAAAAATATATATATATATATATATATATACAGAGAGAGAGAGAGAGAGAGAGAGAGAGAGAGAGAGAGAGAGAGAGAGAGAGAGAGAGAGACAGACAGACAGACAGACAGAATTGAAAAAACAAACATTTTTATTAGGTTGAAGGCAATACGGATAAACTATAAAATACTGAGCAACTATAAAATAGAATCTACAAGAATGTTATATCTATTTCACTGTTACAAAGTCATTCACCTCAAAGAAGAAGGCAGAAAAAAATGTACTCGTATTAAAGGTTGAAGCTTTAAAGCAAATAATTGCCTAAAAGAGACGAGAATGGAAAATGAAGGAATTTTTACATCGACGAATATCCTGTATTTAGTGACACTCCGTAGACAATTCCGACCTACCTCCGTAAGTATCAGAGGTGTTTCAGTTAATCTGCCCTACTCACATTAGCTGTGTTTTCTCCAACTCCAGTGTTATTGGAACATAATGTTTTTAGTTATTCTCCTATCCTAAGGATGGAACATTAGACACCTTTATTTGACGTAAGCAGAAATCAGGTTCATGTTGGTTAGGGCGACCTTCCTCTTTCTCCATCCAGTTCCAGTAAATCATAATTTCCCTTCGTTATTACCTCCTTTAACCCCTCCATCCTCTCTTATTCGTTCTATTTACTCGGATGGAACCGGTGGAGGTAAGCGGCTTTGTCCTTCTCCTCTTCTTGCAATATGAGGCACTCATAACGGCCCTTTCATTTTACTTACTTCCTTGCCATCAGTCTTCTCCCTCTAATTTACTAGCAAGGAATGCGTACTCTTCTTAGCAATCCCAATATATATCAGATCTTCTTCAGGTAAGAAACGCTGCCCTTCTCCGGAGGTCCACTACCAGAGGAGTATAAGAATAATATTACTTTCTTAACTCTCATCTCTATTATGTCTAAGATGAACAATGTAGATCGCTGTAGATATCAGGTTTTCTCAGTACACTACTCTACCTCTCTTTTCTACTTGCAATATGAGGGACACATAACGTCCCTTTCATTTTTCTTACTTCCTTGCCATCAGTCTTCTCCCTCTAATTTACTAGCAAGGAATGCGTACTCTTCTTAGCAATCCCAATATATCTCAGATCTTCTTCAGGTAAGAAACGCTGCCCTTCTCCCGAGGTCCACTACCAGGGGAGTATAAGAATAATATTACTTTCTTTACTCTCATCTCTATTATGTCTAAGATGAACAATGTAGATCGCTGTAGATATCAGGTTTTCTCAGTACACTACTCTACCTCTCTTTTCTACTTGCAATATGAGGGACACATAACATCCCTTTCATTTTTCTTACTTCCTTGCCATCAGTCTTCTCCCTCTAATTTACTAGCAAGGAATGCGTAGACTTCTTAGCAATCCCAATATATATCAGATCTTCTTCAGGTAAGAAACACTGCCCTTCTCCCGAGGTCCACTACCAGGGGAGTATAAGAATAATATTACTTTCTTAACTCTCCTCTTCTCTTTTATGTCTTAGATGAACAATCTATGATCGCTGTAGATATCATATTTTCTCAGTACACTATTCTACCCTTTTCTACTTTTACCACTAGGAAGGATGAGCTTCTTTCCTACTTTTTTTACTTATTAATCTCTTAACTCTCCTCTCGTATCTTCTCTTGCTCAATCTCTATGATCGTGTTGGAGGCAAGTGGTATTTCATAAACTACTTTGTCTCTCTCCTTTACTTTTATTACCAAGGGGGCATGATGTCCCTTCCTTAACTCTCCTCTCGTATCTTCTCTTGCTCAATCTCTATGATCGTGTTGGAGGCAAGTGGTATTTCATAAACTACTTTGTCTCTCTCCTTTACTTTTATTACCAAGGGGACATGATGTCCCTTCCTTAACTCCCTTTCCTTTTTTCTTTCTTGGGTGGAAAACGTCTATGATCGCGGCAGAGTTCAAATGCACTTCAGTTATTGACCCCGGCTCTCTCTTGCACTTCTAGTACCAGGGACACATAATATCTCTTCTGTAATACTTTAATAACTCTCCTCCTGCCTTTTCCATCTTGGGTAGACAATCCCTATCACAGTGGTAGAGATCAGGTGCGATTTAGTAAATAATTTGCTTCTTCACTTCTATTACCAGAGGAATACAATATTCCTTCCTCAAATTTCCTCTCCTCTTTTCTCTCTTATGCGGACAACCTCTGTGATCGTGGTAGAAATAATTACAACTGTCGGTAAACAACTCTGTATCTCCTCTACCTACATTACCAGGGGATCATAATATACCTTCCTTTTGGTTCCTTAACTCTCCTCCTCCGTTTTATTTCTTAGGTGGAAAACCTGTGCAATCGCAGTAGATATGGGGTGTATTTCTGTAAACGAATCTGCCTTTATTGTAATCTGTCATCGCCAGATAACCTTATGCGTCCTTATCTACCCTATGTATCGTCATCTTTGAACGGATAATGTGTAGATAATACGTGTAAATAATTCCCAGATAGAAGTTTGCTAATAATATTTTAGAGTATGGCTAATTATTCGTATATGGTAATATATATTATATATTTTAGATGGAGAGAGTGGATTAGATTTGTATAGAAGGGTGATTTAGATTGGATTTCAAATTCGTATTAACAACTATGCCCATGACACACGACCCATTTCGTGAACATTAGATGCGCAGTGGTAGAGCGCAGAAGGGTCTTCACCCTGAAGCTAGTGATTGTTATTCCTCTCTCGAAACGGATTAGGTTTTTTGTATCGATCTGGTGCCATCTTTTGGCCACAGGGTACTTTCTTATAGGCTTATATATTTCCGTTCGCAATACTGTTACGTACTCTGTGGGTGTTTGTTAAGTAGGTCAAACATACCGCCTCTACGGGGGTTAGATACCCCCTGCCCTGCACATCGATTGCCCTAGACCCTAGCCCTCTCAGCTTATGGCCAGTATTACATGTTATATTGCTAATTTCCTGTTGAATTCAATTAATCTGTCCGTTTCAAACCGCTGTTTGTCTTTTTAGCCTTTATTGTGACAGATAAATCAATGTATATTGGTTAGGGAGCAAATGTTTTTGTTTCGAAGGACTTGTTTCGCTCTTTTTGTGGGGGAGGAGTATTTGAGGAGAAAATACTTTTAAGCTATCGTGGCTTGCTGTCAGATGCATAAACTACAGTCAAATCTGTTACAACTCAACAAATAACGTACTTAAAAGTGAATTATTTACTTAAATAAGAAAAAACCGCTACATATAGAGATTTAAAAATACTGAATACTATGGGATGTAAATTATGTAATTATTTGCTCAATGTAAATTTATTTACTTAAGATACTGGTCGAAAACGTATCTCAAATAGCTGCAACTAGTACTTACTTAGTAGCCAACGCCCACTCTTAGCAGTTGAGCCATTTGGCAACTTGCTGTCCAGTAGAAATGGGCTTCTTTGAAGCTGGGCCTCACGTAGTCCTGGGCCTGAAACGGAGCTTTGTAATCCTAAAGGTGTTCAGCATTCATGACTTCATTGCCACAGAGCAGACAGTACGGGGTCGGTAGCACATGAGTACAGCTTTGGTGCTCAATAAGGCACAGGCATAGGCAGTCTCATTCTTCATTCTGAGTGCAACAACACTAACAGCTTGGACAGCTTATGACCAATTGGTTCCTCCAAGGCAAGTATTTTCCACCGTTTTCCCAACGAGAGTACCTTTAATCGATATTAGGTCCTTTCTTAATAGTCATCTTTATTAGGGACTTGAGTGAATTCTGATGGTCTTGCTGGGGGTGGGTTATCCCCTCCTTGGCTAATTGGTCGGCCTTTTATTGTCAGGGGTATTTACGTTACTCAGGATACACCGGAAATTAAGTACCCGCCCGGCATTTATGAGAGCGTTTAGTCTTCTTCTGCAGTCTATGGTTCTTCTACAGTCATTCATCAATTTCCTAGATAGATTATGAATGATGGCCTTAGAGTCAACAAGGGAAACGGCTTCAGCCGGAGCAGTCAGGTTCTCAAGTTCGATTGCTGCAGTATATATGACGGTAATCTCACCGCTGTAATTGCTAAGGTGGTCACCCACGTCACCTGATTGAATTTTCCTTCTATGAGCCCGTTCCACCCCTGTTGAATTGGTCGCGGACATATTTCGTCAGAAACAGGTGATACGTGCGAATAATTGTAGTATGAAAAATAAAGAAGACAAAACATGTTGCAACTGAAGAGTGTTGACAGGAGTCCATTCTTTCGACTCGATATCCGTGTCAAGGTCCTACGCTCACGATTTATACTTCTAACGTATGAAACCTTTACCCCCATGAATCCTACTTCAAACTCGTCACTCCCGCCCGGGTGACTAGCGTCAGAAAGGGGGGGGGGTCATTGTGTGCCATGACCCTTGGTACCAGTATGTAAGAGTCTTACGACCTTATTGTAAGTCTACACTGGTCACCGGCCGGTTCCTAGGGCGAGAAGATCTCCAACCAGGAGGTTCGACCACTTTTCCAGAACTACTCGGGACCAGTAGAACCTTTCAAACGGCCAGGTTTCCGTACCTCTATACCCCGTCTGATTATTTTAGTCCAAGTGGTGCAATCGGACCTTTATTAACTTACCTAAGGCCTTACGCAAAGACTGGCCAACGGTACTGGAAACTTGGTCCTAGGCAGCCATAACCCACCCGTTAGACAAGGCATCGACGACAGAAAATTCTTGAAAATATTTGCAGTAGTATGCATCACCTGTTTCCCCTGATCAAGGTATGGATGATCCATCAGTATACATTTGGAGCCATTCTGGTGCATTGTATTTTTCAGTGATAGTACGGAGGACTGGATTTCTAAGCTCCTGATCCGAGGATGTATTCTTTGGCAAGTAGTCTCAGGGAGTTCTTATAAACATTCCTGATAAGCAGTAAGTAAAGCTGGTTATCTGGGAGTGACTTCATTCTTTGCATAAAGGCTCTGGTAGCAGACAAGGGTTATTCCCTGAGTTTTGAGTTTGTCTGTGAAACTAGTCAATCGGTTGGTATTCAAATAATAGAAATAGATCTGCCGATTTTGGCGTCGTAAATAATCATCGATATTTGTAAATGACAACAGAGAGATTAAATTAGAAAGCTTTGGTTTACATACATTATTGTAGAATGAATAAGAATATCGGAGTTCAAGTATGAAGCTGTAACTTAAAGTATGGAGCTATAGCTCCAAGTATGGGGCTGTAACTCCAAGTATAGGGCTGTAAATTAAAGTATGGGGCTGTAACTTAAAATATGGGGCTGTAGCTCCAAGTATGGGGCTGTAACTCCAAGTATGGAGCTGCAACTAAAAGTATGGGGCTGTAACTCCAAGTATGGAGCTACAACTAAAAGTATGGGGCTGTAACTCCAAGTATAGGTCTGTAAATTAAAGTATGGGGCTGTAACTTAAAAAATGTATGGTTTTGTAATTGAGAGTACGAGTTATAATAGAAAATAATTGGCTAGGGGCTAGCATTACATCCTGAGTATACGACTCCAGAAAACCTAGTTATTGCAACAGTTTGACTTGTTTATATTATTTTCTAACTGATGTAAAACAGATATAATAAAATCCCCTTTAAAAATCCTTTACAGGAAGGGTTACTATTCAAAATTTCATTCAAAGGAGGACTCTAAATTCTGATTTCTGAGGTTTCAAAAATTACCCGTCTTACCATCAGAATGGTAGCAGAGCGTGGTTAAGCAAAAAAGCGGGGTTAGTTAACATATAGGTTTAGTTAAATTATGTACACATATTCATAGACAACATTTAACTAGGGGTTATGTTGAAAATAAATAGTTGTATTTTTAATGTAGCAAGACAGACTTGTTACTTAAACCCGTATAAATATTGTTTGAACTATTTGTCAAAGTTATAGTTATGAAGGTTTAAACAAGTAATTAAACCCGTTTAGAATTGATGCGAGTCGATCTAATCTGTTATTGACTCATAAGTAAACAGAGAAGCTAGTTTAGTTGCATAAAGTTGAGTATTAGCTGTTTAGAGATCTGGAGTCTGTTTACTTGTTGGATTATTTGGGATTCATGCGATATTAAAACTACCATTACGGACGGAAGCCAATTTAAAATAATTTCGCTGACAGTTTTTTAAAAGTTATGAAGTATTTTGAATCATACAATTTTTTAAAGATTCACATAACTATTTCTTTTTTTGTTTATTGTTTTTACCTTGGGTTGACCCAAGGGGTGTGCGTAAAGCTAGGCACTGCTCACACATACATTCGAAATGAACATTAATTAATTAGGTGTAGTGAAATTTTTTTCCTTTTTTTTGGTAGAGTAATTGTTGCCTAGAGCAAGAGTGTGCTTCAGCTTCGTGTCATTATGTAGACAACAATTAGAAAAATTACAACCAAATAAATACGGAAAATCGTCTCCCAGCTGTTGTGACAAGCAAATTCAAGACAACACATATTCAGTGAACACCGATGTTTTGCACGGTAGTAAAAGATCTTAAATAGATGATTAGGGTGACAATGGTATATTAAGATGAAAAGTGGAATCTCAGCTTTTCACTGGTAGTTCCGTTGAATTTGACAAGCGATAAATTATTTTTTATCTTAAGATGACATTGTCGGAAAACGATCAACTACATTCGACCACTGTAAAAATGTTTTTCCAGTTCATAAAAAGTACCATTAGGACACGTAAAAAAATGTCTTTACTGTTATATTGTAATAATGATAGTTTTCAGTAGCAGTACTGAACGAAAATAACAAAAGACATACGAGTAAAATATCTGGATATAGGAAAATATTAGTGAAGTGAAAAGAAGAAAGTTTCATTACGAAATTGTGAAAGTTTTAAATTTGTGGTGGTGTTATTGTACAAATCACACAAGTTCCCTTTATATTGTCTGAGTAAAGCCGGGTCAATAAATACAGGTTTTTTGCTAAGGCTGTAACAAATAAGGATTAAATAATATCCTTAAAAAAGAAAAAAACAGTAATTTAAATAAACTATATACTCGTAAACACAAATAAAAAATCTTGATTTTAAAACATTTAATATTCGTTATTTTGAATAAATAAAACCTCCTAACTTTGTATTTAAATCCTTATGTACATTTCGATTGCAAAGCAATCATATTCAGTTGCTACAAGTTGTTATTGCCATAACCTCTAGACCAAAAGAGCATAATACTTACTAAAAACGTAGTCAGTCTTGTAATAATTTCCCCTGGATGATTGCTTTGCAATCGAAATGTACATAAGGTTTTAAATAAAACGTTTTTTTGAATCATGAGGTTTTATTTATTTAGAACAAAAAAAAATGCTAAAGTTGCTACATTTCGTTATTTAATATTCATATTTTGTACTCGGTATTACAGCATGGAAACAGAAGGCTAAGGGTAGAAGTACATGGCGGGACATTGTTAAGGAAGCCAAGGCCCACCTTGGCCTGTAGCGCTACGTAGTAGTAGTAGTAGTAATAATTATTGAAACCCATACATATAGCAAACATATAAAATCTCATATTGGAAGCAAAATGAAATAGTTTAAATAAATAAGGAATGTAAAAATAAAATAAACGTAAAAGATGTGAAATACTGAAACGTAATGTTTACATATTGATGTGAATACGAAGTATATATAAATAAACAAGAAATAAACACTAAAGTATAGCGAAAGAAATATTGAACAAAATGAATATATGACGACTTCATCAAAAACACAAATACATTACTTTTATTAGAATAAACAAACAATTCTATAGTGAATATAATAAATGTTGCAAATAAAACTTTCTAAAATATTAAATATACAAACTAACAAAAATTAACACAAAACATATAAAAGTTATACGAAAAAATGTAATAATATTTAAACAAGCCAACAAACTATAAAGGTTGCAAGATATCTGACACAATTACCTTATTACAATACATGAACAATCGATAATAATAAATACACATACTCATAAAACTGAAAGTATAAGTGGTTAATAGAATAAAAATGAAAACAACCATCAAACGAAAAAAAACAATCTCTTTCTTGAATACTTATTTAAATAGCTGGTAAAGCTATAAGAAATCATTTTAACAAAATTAGAACGAGTAAACAAATTATAAACACTGCATAAATCAGAAACACTTTCCATAATTATAAGATTAAATTTATATGATATTAATAAATACACAAACTCATAAAACTGAAAGTATAAGTTGTAAACAAAAAAAGTAATAAACTGAAAACATCAAACAATAAAGTGAAAAAATCGTTTTCTTGGTAAATACTCATTCGAGTAGCTATTGTCACATCTGGTAGAGAACAGATCAGTGCCATAGTGGGACTGTTCACGACAGCTTTGATTTCATCCTTGATACTTCCTCTTCCTGCATGAGGTGTAACGAGTGGGCCACCTTAACGTGACACCGATAGAGAGTAGGTATAATACTAAACTGTATGACCCTACGAGGGTTAGCATGATCCCGTGCTCCAGACTATTACTATTTATCTTTTTACTTCAAGTAATTCATGTCACCCTTTTATTCTAAGCTTGTTGCAGTAACTATTAATAGTTTTTATAAAGGCTAATGACAGATCACAGACAATTTTGCTTTTTTAAACACTCAACTTCAAATTTCTTTCTGTAATTTTTTTTAATAGCTTAACTTTATTTAAACAACTATACAACATAACTTACGATTTATAAAATACATAACATTATATAAAACATAATAAAAATCAACAAATTATAGAAATCTTATTAAATATCCATTTACCAGTCAAAATGTTTTCTATCGCCATTTTTGATTTGTAAATGGATATTTATTGAGTTTTATAATTTGTTGATTTTTATGTAATGTTATGTATTTTATAAATCGTAAGTTATGTTGTATAGTTGTTTAATTAAAGTTAAGCTCTTGGAAAGGAATTTCGGAAAGAAATTTGAAACGTTGAGTGTTTAAAAAAGCAAAATTGTCTTTGATCTGTCGTAAGCCTATATAAAAAATTAATAGTTGTTAACAGACATTAAATTAAAGTATTAGTTATTAATGTGTAGTTTTTATGAAAATTTGCAATAATAACCTAATTATAAAAAAATTGAAAAAAATTGACGCTTGTAAAAATAAATTTGAAAAATTGATATAAAATACAGTATATTGTATTAGTTACACAGCAATTTATTGAATACTTTTAATGAATGCACATTGTAGTATTTAATACAGCTCTAACAACGGGAAAATATTTTCAGCACGCAATTCCAGAGGGCAGTAGTTTAACGTTATGGATTATGTTAATTATGAATAATTTGCAACGCACAGCCTTCAATCAGATAACCAACATAAATAATTAAACAGGCCGTATGAAATTTTGACATTTCACGTTTAACTTGCGTCATAACGAATCAATGCGCGACGATGTTTGGAATTGTTCGCTAGAGACTTGCAATGCGCTTAGGCCGATTTACTTTTACGCCCGCTGACTTCGCTCCTAAACATGGCTGAAAAACGTCAAACAGCTGACGATAGCTACGATGCCTCACGCTCTGTTTCCTGTACAGCCGTCTAGTAATCGGTGTGTCTCAGTACTACAATAGGCCCAAAACCGACATACCACTTTGTGAATTTAAAAAATAAAAGTAAATGCCGTAAAACAAATTCGGTATATGTGAATGTTGGCTGAAATTGGATTTTAAGAAACATCCTTGGCTAACTTTTTATTTAGAAATTTATTGTGTCAGAATGAAATTGTTATAGGATTGTTCCCAACCGGAGTAGTTACTAAATTTTTTAACAAACATTTTGGCATTTTAAATATGCCTTCCCGACAATTGGATATCATAATCACTAACGCCTTTACCTCTTGATCTCGTCCACTGCCAAATCTGTGGATTACAATATGAACGAATTTGAAAATTGTTTAGCAAACACCAACTAGTTTCAAAACAAAAAAAAACGTCGGCTTAGGAAACCGTACCAATAAAGGTACGTCAGTTTAAGAAACCGTAATAATGAAAGTATGTCGGTTTAGGAAACCGTAATAATAAAGGTATGTCGGTTTAAGAAACCGTAATAAAGGTACGTCGGTTTAGAAAACCGTAACAATAAAGGTACGTCTGTTTAAGAAACCGTAATAATGAAAGTATGTCGGTTTAGAAAACCGTAATAATAAAGGTATGTCGGTTTAAGAAACCGTAATAAAGGTACGTCGGTTTAGAAAACCGTAACAATAAAGGTACGTCTGTTTAAGAAACCGTAATAATGAAAGTATGTCGGTTTAGAAAACCGTAACAATAAAGG
This sequence comes from Prosapia bicincta, assembly GCA_036971475.1. NCBI lineage: Eukaryota > Metazoa > Arthropoda > Insecta > Hemiptera > Cercopidae > Prosapia > Prosapia bicincta. The sequence goes on along the minus strand of JBAIZL010000001.1, from coordinate 236,140,571 downwards.
TACGTCTGTTTAAGAAACCGTAATAATGAAAGTATGTCGGTTTAGGAAACCGTAATAATAAAGGTATGTCGGTTTAGGAAACCGTAATAATAAAGGTATGTCGGTTTAAGAAACCGTAATAAAGGTACGTCGGTTTAGAAAACCGTAACAATAAAGGTACGTCTGTTTAAGAAACCGTAATAATGAAAGTATGTCAGTTTAGGAAACCGTAATAATAAAGGTATGTCGGTTTAGGAAACCGTAATAAAGGTACGTCGGTTTAGAAAACCGTAACAATAAAGGTACGTCTGTTTAAGAAACCGTAATAATGAAAGTATGTCGGTTTAGAAAACCGTAACAATAAAGGTACGTCTGTTTAAGAAACCGTAATAATGAAAGTATGTCGGTTTAGGAAACCGTAATAATAAAGGTATGTCGGTTTAGGAAACCGTAATAATAAAGGTATGTCGGTTTAAGAAACCGTAATAAAGGTACGTCGGTTTAGAAAACCGTAACAATAAAGGTACGTCTGTATAAGAAACCGTAATAATGAAAGTATGTCGGTTTAGGAAACCGTAATAATAAAGGTATGTCGATTTAAGAAACCGTAATAAAGGTACGTCGGTTTAGAAAACCGTAACAATAAAGGTACGTCTGTTTAAGAAACCGTAATAATGAAAGTATGTCAGTTTAGGAAACCGTAATAATAAAGGTATGTCGGTTTAGGAAACCGTAATAATAAAGGTATGTCGGTTTAAGAAACCGTAATAAAGGTACGTCGGTTTAGAAAACCGTAACAATAAAGGTACGTCTGTTTAAGAAACCGTAATAATGAAAGTATGTCGGTTTAGGAAACCGTAATAATAAAGGTATGTCGATTTAAGAAACCGTAATAAAGGTACGTCGGTTAAGAAAACCGTAACAATAAAGGTACGTCTGTTTAAGAAACCGTAATAATGAAAGTATGTCAGTTTAGGAAACCGTAATAATAAAGGTATGTCGGTTTAGGAAACCGTAATAATAAAGGTATGTCGGTTTAAGAAACCGTAATAATAAAAGTACGTCGGTTTAGAAAACCGTAACAATAAAGGTACGTCAGTTTAAGAAACCGTAATAATGAAAGTATGTCAGTTTAGGAAACCGTAATAATAAAGGTATGTCGGTTTAGGAAACCGTAATAATAAAGGTATGTTGGTTTAGGAAACCGTAATAATAAAGGTATGTCGGTTTAGGAAACCGTAATAATAAAGGTATGTCGGTTTAAGAAACCGTAATAATAAAGGTACGTCGGTTTAGAAAACCGTAACAATAAAGGTACGTCAGTTTAAGAAACCGTAATAATGAAAGTATGTCAGTTTAGGAAACCGTAATAATAAAGGTATGTCGGTTTAGGAAACCGTAATATTAAAGGTATGTTGGTTTAGGAAACCGTAACAATAATGGTACGTCGGTTTAAGAAACCGTAATAATGAAGGTATGTAGGTTTAGGAAACAGTAATAATGAAGGTATGTAGGTTTAGGAAACCGTAACAATAATGGTACGTCGGTTTAAGAAACCGTAATAATGAAGGTATGTCGGTTTAGGAAACAGTAATAATAAAGGTACGTTGGTTTAGAAGACCGTAACAATAATGGTACGTCGGTTTAAGAAACCGTAATAATGAAGGTATGTCGGTTTAGGAAACCGTAACAATAAAGGTATGTTGGTTTAGGAAACCGTAACAATAATGGTACGTCGGTTTAAGAAACCGTAATAATGAAGGTATGTCGGTTTAGGAAACAGTAATAATAAAGGTACGTTGGTTTAGAAGACCGAAAAAATAATGGTACGTCGGTTTAAGAAACCGTAATAATGAAGGTATGTCGGTTTAGGAAACCGTAACAATAAAGGTATGTTGGTTTAGGAAACCGTAACAATAATGGTACGTCGGTTTAAGAAACCGTAATAATGAAGGTATGTCGGTTTAGGAAACAGTAATAATGAAGGTATGTAGGTTTAGGAAACCGTAACAATAATGGTACGTCGGTTTAAGAAACCGTAATAATAAAGGTATGTCGGTTTAAGAAACCGTAATAATGAAGGTATGTCAGTTTAGGAAACAGTAATAATGAAGGTATGTAGGTTTAGGAAACCGTAACAATAATGGTACGTCGGTTTAGAAAACCGTAACAATAAAGGTACGTCTGTTTAAGAAACCGTAATAATGAAAGTATGTCGGTTTAGAAAACCGTAACAATAAAGGTACGTCTGTTTAAGAAACCGTAATAATGAAAGTATGTCGGTTTAGGAAACCGTAATAATAAAGGTATGTCGGTTTAGGAAACCGTAATAATAAAGGTATGTCGGTTTAAGAAACCGTAATAAAGGTACGTCGGTTTAGAAAACCGTAACAATAAAGGTACGTCTGTTTAAGAAACCGTAATAATGAAAGTATGTCGGTTTAGGAAACCGTAATAATAAAGGTATGTCGATTTAAGAAACCGTAATAAAGGTACGTCGGTTTAGAAAACCGTAACAATAAAGGTACGTCTGTTTAAGAAACCGTAATAATGAAAGTATGTCAGTTTAGGAAACCGTAATAATAAAGGTATGTCGGTTTAGGAAACCGTAATAATAAAGGTATGTCGGTTTAAGAAACCGTAATAATAAAAGTACGTCGGTTTAGAAAACCGTAACAATAAAGGTACGTCAGTTTAAGACACCGTAATAATGAAAGTATGTCAGTTTAGGAAACCGTAATAATAAAGGTATGTCGGTTTAGGAAACCGTAATAATAAAGGTATGTTGGTTTAGGAAACCGTAACAATAATGGTACGTGGGTTGTAGAAACCGTAATAATGAAGGTATGTCGGTTTAGGAAACAGTAATAATGAAGGTATGTAGGTTTAGGAAACCGTAACAATAATGGTACGTCGGTTTAAGAAACCGTAATAATGAAGGTATGTCGGTTTAAGAAACCGTAATAATGAAGGTATGTCGGTTTAGGAAACAGTAATAATGAAGGTATGTAGGTTTAGGAAACCGTAACAATAATGGTACGTCGGTTTAAGAAACCGTAATAATGAAGGTATGTCGGTTTAAGAAACCGTAATAATAAAGGTATGTCGGTTTAGAAAACCGTAACAATAAAGGTACGTCAGTTTAAGAAACCGTAATAATGAAAGTATGTCAGTTTAGGAAACCGTAATAATAAAGGTATGTCGGTTTAGGAAACCGTAATAATAAAGGTATGTCGGTTTAAGAAACCGTAATAATAAAGGTACGTCGATTTAGAAAACCGTAACAATAAAGGTACGTCAGTTTAAGAGACCGTAATAATGAAAGTATGTCAGTTTAGGAAACCGTAATAATAAAGGTATGTCGGTTTAGGAAACCGTAATATTAAAGGTATGTTGGTTTAGGAAACCGTAACAATAATGGTACGTCGGTTTAAGAAACCGTAATAATGAAGGTATGTAGGGTTAGGAAACAGTAATAATGAAGGTATGTAGGTTTAGGAAACCGTAACAATAATGGTACGTCGGTTTAAGAAACCGTAATAATGAAGGTATGTCGGTTTAGGAAACAGTAATAATAAAGGTACGTTGGTTTAGAAGACCGTAACAATAATGGTACGTCGGTTTAAGAAACCGTAATAATGAAGGTATGTCGGTTTAGGAAACCGTAACAATAAAGGTATGTTGGTTTAGGAAACCGTAACAATAATGGTACGTCGGTTTAAGAAGCCGTAATAATGAAGGTATGTCGGTTTAGGAAACAGTAATAATGAAGGTATGTAGGTTTAGGAAACCGTAACAATAATGGTACGTCGGTTTAAGAAACCGTAATAATGAAGGTATGTCGGTTTAAGAAACCGTAATAATGAAGGTATGTCAGTTTAGGAAACAGTAATAATGAAGGTATGTAGGTTTAGGAAACCGTAACAATAATGGTACGTCGGTTTAGAAAACCGTAACAATAAAGGTACGTCTGTTTAAGAAACCGTAATAATGAAAGTATGTCGGTTTAGAAAACCGTAACAATAAAGGTACGTCTGTTTAAGAAACCGTAATAATGAAAGTATGTCGGTTTAGGAAACCGTAATAATAAAGGTATGTCGGTTTAGGAAACCGTAATAATAAAGGTATGTCGGTTTAAGAAACCGTAATAAAGGTACGTCGGTTTAGAAAACCGTAACAATAAAGGTACGTCTGTTTAAGAAACCGTAATAATGAAAGTATGTCGGTTTAGGAAACCGTAATAATAAAGGTATGTCGATTTAAGAAACCGTAATAAAGGTACGTCGGTTTAGAAAACCGTAACAATAAAGGTACGTCTGTTTAAGAAACCGTAATAATGAAAGTATGTCAGTTTAGGAAACCGTAATAATAAAGGTATGTCGGTTTAGGAAACCGTAATAATAAAGGTATGTCGGTTTAAGAAACCGTAATAATAAAAGTACGTCGGTTTAGAAAACCGTAACAATAAAGGTACGTCAGTTTAAGACACCGTAATAATGAAAGTATGTCAGTTTAGGAAACCGTAATAATAAAGGTATGTCGGTTTAGGAAACCGTAATAATAAAGGTATGTTGGTTTAGGAAACCGTAACAATAATGGTACGTCGGTTTAAGAAACCGTAATAATGAAGGTATGTCGGTTTAGGAAACAGTAATAATGAAGGTATGTAGGTTTAGGAAACCGTAACAATAATGGTACGTCGGTTTAAGAAACCGTAATAATGAAGGTATGTCGGTTTAAGAAACCGTAATAATGAAGGTATGTCGGTTTAGGAAACAGTAATAATGAAGGTATGTAGGTTTAGGAAACCGTAACAATAATGGTACGTCGGTTTAAGAAACCGTAATAATGAAGGTATGTCGGTTTAAGAAACCGTAATAATAAAGGTATGTCGGTTTAGAAAACCGTAACAATAAAGGTACGTCAGTTTAAGAAACCGTAATAATGAAAGTATGTCAGTTTAGGAAACCGTAATAATAAAGGTATGTCGGTTTAGGAAACCGTAATAATAAAGGTATGTCGGTTTAAGAAACCGTAATAATAAAGGTACGTCGATTTAGAAAACCGTAACAATAAAGGTACGTCAGTTTAAGAGACCGTAATAATGAAAGTATGTCAGTTTAGGAAACCGTAATAATAAAGGTATGTCGGTTTAGGAAACCGTAATATTAAAGGTATGTTGGTTTAGGAAACCGTAACAATAATGGTACGTCGGTTTAAGAAACCGTAATAATGAAGGTATGTAGGGTTAGGAAACAGTAATAATGAAGGTATGTAGGTTTAGGAAACCGTAACAATAATGGTACGTCGGTTTAAGAAACCGTAATAATGAAGGTATGTCGGTTTAGGAAACAGTAATAATAAAGGTACGTTGGTTTAGAAGACCGTAACAATAATGGTACGTCGGTTTAAGAAACCGTAATAATGAAGGTATGTCGGTTTAGGAAACCGTAACAATAAAGGTATGTTGGTTTAGGAAACCGTAACAATAATGGTACGTCGGTTTAAGAAACCGTAATAATGAAGGTATGTCGGTTTAGGAAACAGTAATAATGAAGGTATGTAGGTTTAGGAAACCGTAACAATAATGGTACGTCGGTTTAAGAAACCGTAATAATGAAGGTATGTCGGTTTAAGAAACCGTAATAATGAAGGTATGTCAGTTTAGGAAACAGTAATAATGAAGGTATGTAGGTTTAGGAAACCGTAACAATAATGGTACGTCGGTTTAAGAAACCGTAATAATGAAGGTATGTCGGTTTAAGAAACCGTAATAATAAAGGTATGTCGGTTTAGAAAACCGTAACAATAAAGGTACGTCAGTTTAAGAAACCGTAATAATGAAAGTATGTCAGTTTAGGAAACCGTAATAATAAAGGTATGTCGGTTTAAGAAACCGTAATAATGAAAGTATGTCAGTTTAGGAAACCGTAATAATAAAGGTATGTCGGTTTAGGAAACCGTAATATTAAAGGTATGTTGGTTTAGGAAACCGTAACAATAATGGTACGTCGGTTTAAGAAACCGTAATAATAAAGGTATGTCGGTTTAAGAAACCGTAATAATGAAGGTATGTCAGTTTAGGAAACAGTAATAATGAAGGTATGTAGGTTTAGGAAACCGTAACAATAATGGTACGTCGGTTTAGAAAACCGTAACAATAAAGGTACGTCTGTTTAAGAAACCGTAATAATGAAAGTATGTCGGTTTAGAAAACCGTAACAATAAAGGTACGTCTGTTTAAGAAACCGTAATAATGAAACTATGTCGGTTTAGGAAACCGTAATAATAAAGGTATGTCGGTTTAGGAAACCGTAATAATAAAGGTATGTCGGTTTAAGAAACCGTAATAAAGGTACGTCGGTTTAGAAAACCGTAACAATAAAGGTACGTCTGTTTAAGAAACCGTAATAAAGAAAGTATGTCGGTTTAGGAAACCGTAATAATAAAGGTATGTCGATTTAAGAAACCGTAATAAAGGTACGTCGGTTTAGAAAACCGTAACAATAAAGGTACGTCTGTTTAAGAAACCTTAATAATGAAAGTATGTCAGTTTAGGAAACCGTAATAATAAAGGTATGTCGGTTTAGGAAACCGTAATAATAAAGGTATGTCGGTTTAGGAAACCGTAATAATAAAGGTATGTTGGTTTAGGAAACCGTAACAATAATGGTACGTCGGTTTAAGAAACCGTAATAATGAAGGTATGTCGGTTTAGGAAACAGTAATAATGAAGGTATGTAGGTTTAGGAAACCGTAACAATAATGGTACGTCGGTTTAAGAAACCGTAATAATGAAGGTATGTCGGTTTAAGAAACCGTAATAATGAAGGTATGTCAGTTTAGGAAACAGTAATAATGAAGGTATGTAGGTTTAGGAAACCGTAACAATAATGGTACGTCGGTTTAAGAAACCGTAATAATGAAGGTATGTCGGTTTAAGAAACCGTAATAATAAAGGTATGTCGGTTTAGAAAACCGTAACAATAAAGGTACGTCAGTTTAAGAAACCGTAATAATGAAAGTATGTCAGTTTTGGAAACCGTAATAATAAAGGTATGTCGGTTTAGGAAACCGTAATAATAAAGGTATGTCGGCTTAAGAAACCGTAATAATAAAGGTACGTCGGTTTAGAAAATTGTAACAATAAAGGTACGTCAGTTTAAGAAACCGTAATAATGAAAGTATGTCAGTTTAGGAAACCGTAATAATAAAGGTATGTCGGTTTAGGAAACCGTAATATTAAAGGTATGTTGGTTTAGGAAACCGTAACAATAATGGTACGTCGGTTTAAGAAACCGTAATAATGAAGGTATGTAGGTTTAGGAAACAGTAATAATGAAGGTATGTCGGATTAGAAAACCGTAATTATAAAGGTAGTTGGCTCGGGAAACCGTAATAAAAAAGGTGCGTCAGTTTAGGAAACTGTCATATTAAAGGTATGTTGGTTTAGGAAACGGTAATAATAAGGTAAGTCAGTTTAGGAAACCGTAATATTGAAGGTATGTTGGCTTAGGAAACTGTAATAATAAAGGTATGTCAGTTTAGGAAACCGTAATATTGAAGGTATGTTGGCTTAGGAAACGGTAATAATAAAGGTAAGTCAGTTAAAAAACCGTAATATTGAAGGTATGTCGATATAGGAAACTGTAAAATAATAAAGGTATGTCGGTTTAGAAAACAGTATTAAAAAAAGATATGTATGTTTAGGAAACCGTAATGAAGGTAGCCTAGAAGGTATCTTAGGAAGCCGTAATAATGAAGGTATGTAGGTTTTAGGTAACCTTAATAATAAAGGTATGTCGGTTTAGGAAACCGTAATAATGAAGGTATTTTGATTTAGGAAATCGTAATAATGAAATTATACCGGTTAAGGAAACCGTAATAATAAAGGTATGTCGGTTTGGAAAACGGTAAAAAAATATGCCTGTTTATGCGTCCGTAATAATAATGGTATGTTGGCTTAGGTAATCGTAATAATGAAGGTATCTCGGCTTAGGAAACAGTTAAAAAATAAAGGTTTGGTGGTTTATGGGGGCCTACTACATAACAGTCTTAAATACACATGTATGTCGACATAAGGAAGCTATGTCGTTTCTGGTGCATTCCCTCTACGGAAACCCGAGAGACTGTAGCAGTCATTTCCCCTTATGTTACTCTTCTCATGTCCTTACATAAGTGGTTGGATGTCAAGGTCTCTCAAATGGTTTCCGGAAGTCCTGCATTTTACTTTATTTTTATGAGGTATAACAAAATATTGTTTTGCGTATTAACTTAAATATATGTCTACTTGTTTAAAATCTGTGTTCTTTTTGTTATTGTCTAGAATTTGTATAATACACTCACTAATGTGTATTGATGAGTTTATCAACGAAACGTACAGTTATAACTATCTCACCGATTCAGCTTTCCTATATCGTGAAGGCGTTTCATGTGGGAGAAATATTTGTAATACGTTAAACTAATTTGAAGTAGTTAAATAGGTGCGTAGTAATTAATAGTTACAAATGTACGAAGCGATTTCTGCAATGATTGATCGGAAAACTCTTTAAACCTTAAAATTTAACTCAGCTCCTATTAAAACCTTAATTGTAGGAAAAGCAGAATTCCTTTCTTTGTATTCTTTCTCAGAAAAGTCCTTTGTATTCACTCTAAAGTGTAAAATGCTTGGCACTTAAGATTAAAGTAAGATTTTAAAATTGAAAACGCGGTATTTATAATTTGTTACAATTTCGTACTTGTGAAACATACTAATTTGTTCTCCTTGGGATAGTATTTGTGAGAAGGCAATGTCTTAACGCATGCAACGTCTGTATGTATGCACCACATTCACCCCAGTCGTTATTGAATAGTTTAACTCTGCGTAAAACGACAGAAACAATGACAGCTGCTGGGCACGTCTCCGTAATACCGATGAAGTGTAGGTTTGGGTAAAAACAATTTAGAAACGTTGTATAAGCATACTTTTGAATATTTAAATAAAAATTAACAACACCTTTATCAGGGCCTATTGTGGCATACGACCTAGAAGCACGGGCAGAAACAGCTGCTGCTAAACCAACAATGGAAATGTAAACTCTAAGAATAATTACGGGGTAAACGCTTAGAGATGGAGTTTGAAGCAGTGATATCAGGCACCTCCAGTCTCACCTCCGTCAAGCAAGTCCTGGACTTATTTTAACAAAAACAGATGCGACAAGATCTGTGCGGTAGAAACGATTGAAAGAATAAAGATCGTCCTTCCGGCTCGACCCCTGCTAAAACGCACAGACCCGCCCGCTCGGGAAATATACCTCCAGCTGCGAAACCTCTACCGCTAAGAATCCAAACTCAAACTCATGACTCTCGACCCGGGTGACTAGGGACAGTCCCGAAACGGGGGGGCTTTGTGCTACGACCCGTGGTATCAGTATCCAAGAGTATTTCGACCTTGCTATAAGGGCTTGAAATCCAGTATGCCATTCAAGTTGTAAGATGTCCAGAGAAAAAAGAGCATTGGGACACCAGGTGATTGAACGGCTGACCATCGGCTTGCAAAAACACCTGCCGACTCCAAATGCTGGTACGACAGAGGTACATCGAGTGTCAACTTTGGAGGAACAAGACGTCTTTCAACAGGTAGGAAAGAATAACAAGTAATAATGTAACTGGTTCTCGATAAGATTTTGCAAAATCCGGGGATATATTTTCGAACAGCGTCCTAATAGAATCACAAACTCTGAACGTAGAGTGAAACTTAGGAAAAAAGCATGTAGGTGAAGAAGAGAAGGGGAAAGCACAGTATGTAGTTCCTTATGTGTAGAATTGTTCATAGATTATAATATATTGTGTGTTTGTAAAAATGCCTTTACGGACAAATTTTATAATATTTTTGCAATAGGAGACCCTTTGGATATAGGTTTCAAGCCCTCCTGTTTGTGTTTAAAATTGAATAAGAATTTGTTGCCGAAATGAAGTGAAGAAGTCTACTTATTACAATAATCTCTCAACAGATCACAGAGAGTTTTTCTATGAGTGGGGATAACGGCGAGAATGCGATTTTATAGGTGACGTTATTTTCATTACTGACGGTTTTATCTGTTCTTCATGTATTGTTCAACGATGTTATTTACCTTCTATAGATTTGTTCAAAATCTTTTTATATTACGCTGATTACGTTTGTCCATAACTCATTTCAGATACGTCAATACAAATGTGAACAATTGCCCGCGCTTAACTTCAATGGCAACGCCCCTCAAGCTCTCCCTCAGTCCGGTATTATGTAAATTATGCTCAAAGGGTTAGCTTAGGCGCTAACAATTCCTACATACTGAACAGTGAGATTAGCAAGGAAACATTGTACAGATCTAACCTAAATCTCGTTTAAGGAAGTTAACCGTATTATTTTAAATAGTCGAGGCAATTATAAGATAACATGACTGTTTGCAAGAGCAAGGCCTTTTCAGTCTCTCTTTCTTTTTTAACTTGTTTTTTTTTCAAATCAAGCAAATGGTTTATTTAGACGGTTTGTGTTCCAAAAAGGGAACTAAAAGTTTATAAGCAAGCTATTAAAATTCCAAAAACATTGTTTAATATTACACTCCTAACTTTCTTGCAAACGCTGCTCCACCAAATCGCTGGCGACGATTGGAAGTTACACGGTAAAGTCCGTTTTGTATTTGGTTCTCCCATTTTTACGGGTAGGTAAATATACGCAGCAAACGACATAATGGGTTAGACGTTCTGTGTAAAGATAAGTACTTGAATCATTTCAATAGGATTAGCCCGGTTAATTCAGTTTAAATGAAGGGGTGAAGGAGAACAACTACTGTATATCTGGCGACTGCTAAATTCAAACAGAATAGATAATGCATTGCGCTTTAAAAACTTAAATTTTGTGAAAAAAGCCAACTTTTCGGGAAATAGTATATTGCTATGTCTTTGTCTAATGCAAGAGCAATATTTTATTTTACAAAATTTCATTCGAAGCATTTGTTTGCCATTTGCAGCTATTTAAATTCGTTTGTGATGCAAGTTCATAACTACAACTACAAATAGATATTCCTATTACGGTTACAAAAAAAAACAAACAGAAATTAGTGTGGTTTTTGCATATAAAATTATTTTGCGAAATTAAAATTGTAGCAACCCCTTCGGTGTGATGTTTTTAGTTCGCATAGATGTTTTACAAGTGCTATTGTTATAAACAATGGTCCATTCATCCACTCGAGCGTTTTGAAGGGTAATCTTGTATGCACCGAATCACGTGACCTCTTCTACAGCTTTCTCTCCTATAGGGCGTTCCGAGTTATAGGGGTGAAGGAATGAGGTGTAAACGCTGGGTTAACCATGGATTTGTTGTCAGCGATAAAGAAAAGTCGATTTGTCACCATTTGTCGAATTATGAAAACATTTTTGTAAACGTAATATATCATTTGATATTCATTTAAAATATTTACTTTTTGTTTCATATATTGATTCAAATTTTGAATGATAAACGTACTTTTATGTACATATAAATTTCGAATTATAAACATACTCTAATTGTACTTACAAATTTCGGCTAATAAACGTACTTTTATGTACATACAAATTTCGAATTATAAACACACTCTAATTTTACTTACAAATTTCGACTGATAAACGAATTTAATGTACTTACAAATTTCGACTGATAAACGTACTTTAATGTACTTACAAATTTCGACTGATAAACGTACTTTTATATACATACACATTTCGAATTATAAACATACTCTAATTGTACTTACATATTTCGACTGATAGACGTACTCTTATGTACTTACAAATTTCGACTGATAAACGAATTTAATGTACGTACAAATTTCGAATGATAAACATACTTTTACTTACAAATTTCGAATGATATAAATACTCTAATGTACTTACAAATTTCGAATAATAACGTACTTTAATGTATTTACAAATTTCGAATGATAAACGTACTTTAATGTATTTACAAATTTCGACTGTTAAACGTACTTTAATGTATTTACAAATTTCGACTGATAAACGAATTTAATGTACGTACAAATTTCGAATGATATAAATACTCTAATGTACTTACAAATTTCGAATAATAACGTACTTTAATGTATTTAGAAATTTCGAATGATAAACGTACTTTAATATATTTACAAATTTCGACTGTTAAACGTACTTTAATGTATTTACAAATTTCGAATGATAAACGTACTCTAATGTACTTGAGGAAATATTTTTTGGGTTATAGGTCTATATACAGACAGTTTTAGAGGAAATACAAATGTTGTAAATAATGATAACAGGTCCTTTTTAAAACACGAACCTCATTTTGAGTAGACAAGTTATAAAATCCTTTACTTGAGCTATTCAGTATTCAAGGAAGGTAATATGGCAAACACCACCCATTATAACCTCAGGCCTGACCCTGGGTAGGCTTACCCATTTTGATAGGCTGTATCTACCTAAAGACTAAAGTTTCACGTAATAAACCACTTAATAAATAAAGTGTGCGTTTAAAGTCGTATTAATGGAGGGTCGTTTTTGAATTATGTTTCAGGATGTTGACCATAATTTGCGTATATTAAAAGCATTCGCGACGGTTAGAAAATATTAATTAGTCAGATTATCAATTGTGAATATTAGTATATTCACCCTAAACCCATTATTCTTATTGTACATCCCAAACAACGAGTGACAATAATTTCAAAAATTGTAGAATATAATCTCTGTTATAATTTATGATTAGAAGAAAGATTTCGACCAAATAATAGAGTACCGCCTGACTGAGAAAATAAACATTTCAGTTGCTGTTCGACGTGTTGCTGGCCTTGGTATTAACGGGCGTTTCTAAGCTTTATGCGATCGAATGTTTTTTAAAAAATCTTTATGCTGCATAAACGATTTCTTTTGCGGTGGCCAGAGCTAATATTCGCTTTTCACTTTAAAACAAGCACAAAAAGTTTAGTGCACGTTTAATGAGTTAAAAACACCAAGACATGTGACTTAAAGGGATGAGCAATTGCACTTCACGCTACCGTAACTTTTATCTCATACATAGTGGTAGAAAATTCTTATCGATCTTGCGAGTAATTTACTCGTCACTTAAAAAGCTATGATAGGACTTGTATTTTGAAAAAAAAATATTTGGAAATTAATGTTGTGATTGTGTATCTATTTCCTTTAATAATTTTGTTTATAACTCTTTATTTTCAAATTTATTTATATTTCAACAATGTGATTTATTATTTTATTTTATTAATATTTGATGTGTTCTAAGGTGAACAACCAACTTTAGAATAACAATTTAGCTAAGCTTAAATGATGTAGAAAGAACTGTTTATAATGCAGATTAAGACAGCATGAAGAATTTAGAAAGATCAGTGAATAATACAGATTGAGTAATTATAATGAAATAATAAGGACAATAAATAACACATAATAAGTTGGGAATAATGTTTTAAAAAAGACAATGAATAATACGGAATAAGTAGGCATTATGGATGTAGAAATGGGAAGTAAAGAATACAGATTCGTCATAAATGATTTTACGAAACGACATTGAATGATACGGATTAAGTAGATATTTCATTTTTGTATGTTCAAATTTATTTCTCGAATTTTGTATGAATTATTGGTGAACATCTTTGGAAAAAGAGGTTCATTATAGAGAGATTCTGCGGTGATACTCTAATCGTTGTTCCTTTTTAACAATATACTTGATGTGAATGTAATGATGAAGCGGGGTCATAGTTTGGATGAGCTCAGAAACCGGGCTTTATTAACAAATTCAATGCCAAGTCAAGCTTAAGAAGAAACGTTTTATTTTGCGTCATTTGTATGTTGCGCATGCGCGTAGCGGGTTTGGGCGTATGAGATTGAAGAAAAGTAATGTCCTATATATATATATATATATATATATATATATATATATATATATATATATATATATATCGCAATATGTATTCTTGTGTATTAATAAAGAACTAAGTCAAAATAGAAATACAAGAATTATAACTGAATTTACAATTCAAAGCTTTTCGTTGGCTAACAGTACCAACATCATAAGGAATATTAAACAATTCCTGAATTGTAAATTCAATTACAATTCTTGTATTTGTATTTTGACTTAGTTCTTTATATATATATATATATATATATATATATATATATATTTTAAAACGACATAGGTTATTCAAATACAAGAATATTTATTAATTTATATCTAAAGCTTTTCGTTGGTAAACAGTATTAACATCTTATATGAAAGCCAACGAAAAGCTTTGGATATAAATTAATAAATATTCTTGTATTTGAATAACCTATGTTGTTTTAAATTATTAAACAAAAAATGTATTTTATATTTATATATATATGTGTGGTAATAAAAACAGAAGGCTAGCCATTGATTGCACCCCTCGCGTAAGTGTAACTGTATGGAGAACATAAGGTGAACCCTGAAGCAGGCAAGATATGGATATGGCTTTTTTATATACTTTTGGGTGGAACATAGTCATGTCCCACTTAGACAAAGCTACCTGTATTAGGACGTATCACCATCTGCCGTCGGCTCTGTACAAGTGATCTATTTATCGCGTGATTTTATCACTTTTGAATATTCATATCAAGATTGAACGAGCCATCTTTCCGTCGAATTGGAATCTGGTGTTTCGTTGAACGTCACCCCCAGGGAGTTGGTGCTGCCAATATTATTGACAAAATTGCGCAGAGCTAAGCCGGAGCGGGACCTGTGGCTTGGGTTGGCCAAGAGCCAAATCTGCAACAAAAGTTGTGTCAACAGCAGATCCAGTCAGCATTGGCTGGATTACTCTCTTAATTATAGAGCTCTAGTCTAAAGAGCTAAGAAAATACTGCACGCTTTGAAATAATTGTCTGAGACGTACAAAGGCAATGAGCTGATTTTTCCTGACCTCAATTCGTTTTGTAGAAAATATATTGTCTCCAACTTTGTTATTGTCAAAGTAAAGTTACTTTATTTTGCTGAATAACATTTGGTGGTGGTGCAAAGAGTTTCGATTCCTCGACACTTCTAATTAATTATTGATTACGCATCTCCTCTGTACTTTTTTTTATAAGAGTCTTATAAAGTGGATTGGACACTTTTATAACTTACCAATAACGGACGCAGTCAACCAATAGCTTATTTTGCCAAACGCGTTTCAATGACAAAGTCAACTTCACATCAGTGAGTGCTGGTGTATGTGTGTATGTATATGTATATGTATATGTGTATATATATATATATATATATATATATATATATATATATATATATATATATATATATAAGAACATAAGTCAAAATACAAATACAAGAATTATAATTGAATTTACAATTCAAAGCTTTTCGTTGGCTAACAGTACCAACATCATCAGGAATATTCATTCCTGGTACTGTTAGCCAACGAAAAGCTTTGAATTGTAAATTCAATTATAATTTTTGTATTTGTATTTTGACTTATGTTCTTTATTAATACACAAGAGAATACATATTGCGATATATATATATATATATACACATACACACAAAATATAAGTTTTTTTTAACTGATGAATAGTCAAGAGTGAAGAGACTTTGGATATTGTCAGTAATGAGGAATTGCCGAACCGTTTTGAGAATGATTTTTGAGAATTCTTGGTGTGAACGTATATATACATTCATATTGTCCGATGAGAACTGTTTTAGGTGAGAAACAAAAACTGATATAAAATAAAGATATGCATTATGTAACTCAAATTTGGAGACATTTGCTCTTATGGAAAAGCAAATTTTTTTCTCAAACGAAAATAAGGTAATAAATACAGTAATTATTTGTTAGCGATAGCGCGTAATAAATACAGTAATTATTTGTTAGCGAGAGCGCGCTCGTGCGAGTGTGTCATATTTTAATTTTTATTGTACTTAAAACAAGATTTTTACTTGATGATTTTTTCCACTCGACTTTCTAGATGCATAGTCCTGTCATTTTTAACATTGAAAATGAGAGGACCATACATTTTAAGGAGGGAGAAAAACATTTATAATTATTGATTAAAGTTTTTTAAGTGTAAGTCATGACTGAATATAATAAAATAGTTTTCCTTTGTGCTTTGGCTAAGATGTACTATTATAATTAGTAAAGAAAAAGTCAAATGATTCTTAATTTTTTTTTTAACTTTGTTATCTACAATATTAAGTGGCTAATGAAAGCTGATAAATGAGAGAGAAAATAAAGAGATTTGAAATCCATTACCACTTCAAGTGCCTGACCCTTCACGGAGGTGTCGCTTAAACTGATATGGGATCGAAATCACAAGAGCGTTTACAGCATGCAAGTGTGGTGTAGGCATTTTAGACGCACACTTCTCGCTTCATTTCCTTTCCCTGCATGATGGCAGCTTTATTCTAGAGTTAATAGATACAGAAAAGAGTAGTGGTTTATTGGAAATAAAATTAAACAATACACGAATATATTTCAGTCTAAGGTTTGGCTTAGTGCATGAATACTTCAGGGAGGAGCCACTCGATAGCCACTTGATTTGCAACCCAGACTATTGATATACAGTACTTTAAATTACTCCGGCATTTTATAGCTGAAATTAAATCCGTGACGTTAAACTGCATTCAACTTGTACGGGATTTTAGTTTGCAATACGTTGCATTTTAGGCACTTCATTCCAGCTTTATTAAATTGGGTTTTTAAAAAGAGATACATAAAAAAATAATGGTGGCGCATTTGTTAACCGCTATGTAATACTTTAATTATTTCTTATAAACTAGACAAAATAATAAATAATATAAAGTCAATGTTGAAAGATCATAAAAATATAATTTTGTTTATAATAATAAATATATTTCTGTCTTCCTATGATTTTGTATTATTGATCATTTATAACAGAAGAACATCATATATACATGCATATCATTGTTTGCATTGTACTTGTGTGTGTGTGTGTGTGTGTGTACAATTTTTTTGTGGGCATTAGTGGA
>JBAIZL010000001.1:235896120-236121120 GCA_036971475.1 Prosapia bicincta | reverse complement strand
ATTGGTTGGGTATATATTGATTATCGTGACGTCATCGATCTACCTGTCGATCCGATATAGAACTTGCCCAGGAACACGGAAACATAATGAAATTTCTCTCTTACGCTCTTTAAGTTACACAAAATTGAAAACAATATATATATATATATATATATATTTAACATTACCTTACACTCATCTGAAAGTATAAAAATCAAGGTTTCTTTATTATAAAGTCTACTGTATTACACATCATTATTATACAGTAGTAAGGTTTTAGAGTTAAGGATATATCTAGCTGCAAAAAATCTTTCCTAACGCTAGGTAACCGGTTGACGCCTGAAGTAGAAGGTATCCCCAACTCGTGTACAGTAATGCAATGCACGCTAAGACAAAAGCCATTCTACTGTCAACCAGTTAATTTACGTCAGGGAAACTTTAATAAGAAAGGGTATCCTTATCGGGTACCCTATTGCTGTGTTTTAATGTAATGGTCTGTGTTTTAAAGAAACCTTGAACTTGCAAAGGTGTGTGTTGTGAAGTGGGTAGTTTTTTGTTTTTCAAGACGTTAAGTTTGTTGTTTGCCAGCTTTAACAGTTATTTTTCTGCATTCCTGAGCACTCCTTACATCGCCAGGTTTATTTTTGCATTTGTTATAGAATGTAAAAGCGATAAATATTTTGTGGTAAACAGTTTTATCTGTTTCATTATTATTAAGTGACAAAATGAAAGTAGAATTAAGATAAAATTTGTTTATTTGTCGGATGTTGAAATATAAATAATAAAAAAAACTGCCGTGAACGTTCAGTTTAGATAATAGTGGCACTGTCTAGGGTGCATTTACAGTGGCAATTAAACAGGAAAAATAAATATATGCTGACATAATCATTAAAGATTTAGTTATAATAAAAAAAATTGTTCTGACACTCGGGGGAGGGGGGTTCCGACAGTAACAATAACAAAATAGAGATAATTGTTTCGCAAAACTGTCAAAAAAATTCGCCGAAAATATGAATTTATACATTTTTCATTAAATTTTCACGTCTATATTTGAGTATTGTATTTAATAAAGACTAACATTTATTGTAGTTTATAATAAAATAATGTGGGTAACAAAAAACATTTATCAGACGTTTACTGAATACAAATTTGTTTAACAAATTCAATTCAAATCAGTTCTTTAAAATGTATATGACGGGCCTAAAAGTGATCTTTTTTTCAAAAATTGGATTATCGTTATATATCGAATTATTTGTATTGAGAATTTTCAAAACTTAAATAAATAATCTGTTTATTAACTAATCAAAACTAGTTGAAAATAATCTACGTGTAAAACGGTTGTTTTACATTGATAATATAATAGTTACTAATTATTATTAACTTATATTGTACAGTACAATTATTCCTTATATCTTATTATTAAAAAAATTCATACTAGGAATAACTGAAATTTAAAGCATTTTGAAAACATTAAATACAAAATATATTTCCAATTGCACAAAACCCTAATAATTCGGAAAAAATTAAACATAGAAAGCCCTATATAGCTCTTGTACCTATAAATAATGATTCATTTACAAAATGAAAAGAAGAAAATATTTTTTGAAATTAAAAAAATAGATTCTATTTTAAATGTTAAATTTTAAAAAATAAATCACACCTAAGCGCTCTCATACATGCAGATTATTCATTGTAGGCCTATTTTATTCAGAAGTGAACATAGCAGTTCAATCTTTGTGCCTGTTGTCGCGTTAAAACACCGTTAACCGAAGGCATAGGGAAAATTATATATTCGGCGTTCTGTTGCAAAAAGCCCTCAACACTGCAACTAAAAGTTCTTTTCGTGTAACTAAATAATTACTTATAATAATAATACTTATATGAATCTGACGTCTACGTAGTAATAGTGTAGCACAAGATGAAAAATGAATAAATTGTTAATTTAATATTTCGCTCGACGTTTCAATCATTTACGTCAACTTAAGGTCATTATCAGTTAAATGATTGTAGTATTACAAAAAATAAAAGTTTAAATAAATAAATGAGAAAACGGTTCATAATCGAGTTAAAGATATTTGTTTTGATAATGTAACTTTACGGCAACTATTTCGTTACCCTTATAAAACCTGTTGTGATTTAAAAGTTTTTATTAAAAAAAAAAAAATTACTATAGGGTTTTTACAATACACCCCCGCTCCAGTGCCGAAGTCCATCTTGGAGCCATCTGTGTACCAGATCTGAGCTCCCGATGTTACTGACCCTGACCATTCCATCATAGTTTGGTGGGCCTGGTCAGGTGCAAACGTCTGAGTAAGGTAGTCACTGCCCATCTCCAAGACAGGTTCTTTGACCACGCACTCGATACTCATATGTCCCGAAACATCTGGGAGATTAGCCCAGTTGTTCGAGTTGCAATCTCCATGCTGGGGTTTGGTGCTCGTGGTTGATTGCTTCCCACCTGTTGCACCTCACCCCTCACAACATCCAAGCCCTGGACGTTAACATGCTCGGCTCGGTTTTGGCCTCCCCTGCGTTGTGTGCTCAGGATTGTTGGCCCTCCCGCTGCTCTCGCCTGATCTCTTCGGAGCCGCCTTCTGGCCGATCCACTAATACGCTTTCTCCGTAGAGAAAGCGTGCTCAATCTACAACCATTTCACTGGTTTCTGCAGTCGGCAGCTTGGTAGCCGCCCCCGCAACCCCAGTGGTGGTTGCCATTGACACATCTGCTACAGACTCACGGATTGTCGTCTCATTGGCTCCCGCTGTCTGTGCAGACTCAACATCAATTTGTGTACTTACTTGGTCCATTAGCTTCCCAAGTATGGGGGAAAGATCGGTCAACCAGAGCAGAACCCCAACTGCCCTGGAAAGGCAACATACAATGAGGTTTTGTCTGGTTCCTCAAGGGGATCGTGTGCTACTGCATTTCATACCCTGCAGCCATTCATCCATCGACACGATGCCTTCCACCTTGGATTGGGTATTCAGTCACTGACCTTGAAGCACACCCCAAGTTCAGGACATTATTAACTGTTGCTCATGGAGCGAACAGTCTGCTTTACTCTCTTTTGTTACAACTGTGTCGTTAGGGTATTTCCCGCCCATACTTCACAGCCGCATTGCCCTTGGGAGGTGAGAGTAGCATTGTGAGGACTTAATTCCCAACTACCCCAGTCCCCAGTCAGAGCAGTTATTTCTACCACACCCAACCGGTTGACTGACGAGGAGGGATAATTCCTCACCTTTGAACCATTGCCTTGGCCCGGGCCTGCTTATTCACAAGTAACCTACATATCTGTAGGCCGTTCCACTATCCGCCACCCGTGGACCGGCCCAGTTGCTAAGGCAAGCTATCTGGCAAACCGAAGGCATAGGGAGAATTATCTCGTATATTCGGCGTTCTGATGCAAAATGCCCTCAACACTATTGCAACTAAAAGTTCTTTTCGTGTAACTAAATAGTTACTTATACTAATAATACTTATATGAATCTGACGACGTTTACGTAGTAATAGTGTAGCACAAGATGAAAAATTGAAGAAATTGTTAATTTAATATTTCGCTCGATGTTTTAATCATTTACGTCAACTTAAGGTCATTATCAGTTAAATGATTGTACTATTACAAAAAATAAAAATTTAAATAAATAAATGAGAAAACGGTTCATAATCCAGTTGAAGATATTTGTTTTGATAATGCAACTTTTCGACAACTATATTAAATAAAACAACCTCTTACCACAAATTCAACAATTTTTATTTTAACCTTAATGGATATGATCCTAAAGTTAATTATAATATATTAAGAAAACAGAGTTTGAATAGATTAAGAAAAGATTCCACCACCTTAATACCAGAGAGAGAAAATGTTAAAAATAAATACATTAGTTTACCATTTGATAAAAATTTAACAGAAGGCCTAGAAAAAGTTTTTAAATAAGTAAATTTTAAAGTGGCATATAAGAGCCAAAATAGCCTTCGAAATATCTTAGGTAACCCAAAAGATAAAATAAAAACGCTGGATAAGTCAGGCATTTATAAAGTGATTCATAAATTTAAATTCATGTGATAAAATTTATATTGGTCAAACCAAACGAAAAATTTCCACTAGATTTAAAGAACACATTAGTCACATAAAATTTCAAAGGCCAGAGAAATTAAGTGTAGCTAAACATATCTTAGAAAATATATTGTTGAAGACAATATGAATATATTTGTAGAAAATGAAAAATGTTAAATCAAAAAATAGTTTTGAAAGCATGATTATTAATAAATAAACTAATAAATTATTAAATTCTGACAAAGGGCCTACCCCGAATTCCCAATTGCATTTATTAGTTAAGAGATAGTTATAGTTTTATTTGTTAAATGTGTCAAATGGTTAAAATAAAAATTGTTGAATTAGTGGTAAGAGGTTGTATTATTTAATATAAACATTCACGCCACGGTTGCTTCAAGTTGTTATTTTCGGAAACTAGTTCGTTACCCTTATAAAACCTGTTGTGCTATAAAAAACAAAGTTTTTAATTTAAGAAAAAATTACTAGCGGCAAAAAACTGTAAAAAATACCTTAACGTTGACTTTCATGTTAACCGACTATTCCAATTTGCTTCATGCTATCCACCAGAATCTTTATTACCTACAATTAACCATAAATATGATATAACTCCAAAACATTAATGTAAAACATGGGTATGTCGCTTACTAATTATAACATTTGCCCTTTTTACACGAAGAAATTTTACATAAGGGCATGCCCAGAAGGTAGAGAAGCACCTAATCTATAACTTTTATTTAAAAAATATTAACCATAATTACAATTTACTCCATCAATCAAAAGTATTATTGATTATTATATTATGAAACAAAAATATTCCGTAATTATATATAATTTACATATAAAGTACTTATATATATATATATATATATATATATATATATATATATATATGCACTCGATGATATTTCGTTCCACTTTTTCGATACAAAATTATTGATTATCGGTGATTAGATTACTAAATTGGCATGGTTAGTAACATTATTCATTTCTTACCATGTTTTCGCAGAACAGCTTGCCAACTTGCTTGGGATTTAAGTGCCAAGTTAGCATAAATATGATTTCTAGTGGTGAAAGTTTTAAAACGTTTCCGAGTTCCCCCTGTTACCCTTCAGGTTGTGTTCATATAACATGATCCAGTCTATCCCCGTCAGCTAGTTGCCGTATAGAACACTTTTAGGACCATACTTATGTTATAATGAATAATGTTTTAAATTTGTACTTTATTATTACGATACTAGGCAGTAAACGTCGTTTATAAATGTATTTAAATTTAGCATTTTTTAATAAATAAAATCTTCACTGAAGATTTTAATCTCTAAACCATAAAGAGAAAAATTCAATTAACTTTATCGATTAGGCCCCACTTGAAAAGGGGTTGTTTAAGAAGTGATAAAAACTGTGACGGAATTAATAATTCCCATTTACAGTTGAATAGCGTGATGATATTGGTTATCTGAAAAACGTTTCAATAAAATGATAGCAGTTACAAATGAATCTCAAAGAATCAGGGGTGAATATTTTGAGTTTCCCGCTGGGCAGAAGGGATTACCAAAGTAGGTTGTTATGAGAAAAGCGCACAGGAAATAAATATAGGCGGGTAGCGTACAGATAGCACAATGACGGGCAGTTCTGAAGGAGTTTTGTAAATGAATAATTATTATTAAATGAAACCCATAGTTCAAAAAGAGGCGCCATACCACGATCCTGTGTCAACATAAGGGGCCATACAAGTAACCAATATTTTTGGTTAAATTGTTTTCAATAAAAGTTTCTATTAGTTTTTTTTATACCATGGACTTTAATCATACTGCACATGTAAATTACTTTGTTAGAAAGTGGTAAAAAATAAACTCTCGAGCACAGCTCTAGAATAGTTTTGTAATTTTTCCTTCAAGGGTGTTGTATGTCTCTCTTTAGCCTTTTTTTGATAATGTTGTAAACGCTTGTAAAAACATCTATACACCTTTATCGATATTGATTTATTTATTGTTAAATTGTTGACTTTTGTTGTTTTAAATATTGTTATTATTTATTTACTGTTACATTTTTCGTCGTTGTTATTTTGTTATTTATAGTTTTATATTTTTTATTGTTATAGATTTATTGTTGTTTTTTTATTATTATTGTTGTTTTTTTAATTGTTATATATATTTATGGCTATAATTTATGGAATACATAATTGTTTCATATATTGCTGCTTTGTAAAATTTGTGTTTATTTTGAAATTTTTATTTTATTTAAAATTGATTTTGTTATTTTGTTTTATTTAAAATATTGCGTTTTGTATTAAATTTTGATAACCACAGTTGGTTTTTCGCCAGGAAAAGAAAAAGAAAAAAATTATCGAGATTGATTATAGATTTTTGTAATTTATATCTGTTACAATGAGGATAGTATTATTTTTTTTGTTCCAGTAGAGTAAATGTCTTACAACCATGAGGTTTTTTAAAAATTTCATTGTCAATGTTTTTTTACACCAATTCATCGAGGGTCATTCCAAGTTATTTGTTTTTCTGTTTCATTAACATGCGTACTTTCCGAAATATTTTTATTAAGCAAAGGATTGACGATACAACGTGGCTTTAGGTTTTTCGAATCATCTTGCCGGCGCATTAAATATCTGTATTTTTTAATATAAATATTTTTTACGCTACGTTTGAGTGGCAACTGTCATCTTGTGATTTATGGCAATAATAATAAGGATTATAAGATGGTAGTGAAATAATGTAAAGTAAAATTTGCTGTTCAAATTAGATTTCGTTTTGTTTTGTCGTACTTCGTTTATTCATAAAGCATAGTGTGATTATACACCTCCGTGTCGTTCAAGTAGAAAGTGGGGTTACTTCAGGAGTGTGACTACACTGATTCATTCCTAAATCCCACACTGGGTAGTTTTAATACCTGGCTTGATCAGATCTATATTTAACTCCGTCTCATATCTTTCGTAATCACAAACTAATTAAATTCCTAATAATAATAATAAATGTATTGCTATCTACTTCTCGTAAGAAAATCTTTACCTATAAAAAGTGTTTCTGACACTTTTAAAAAAAATCTAATTAAACTATTGCAAGCTACATTTTCCCTGTTGAAGCATTTCTTTTCAACACTTGTCCAAGCTGTAAGCAATCTGTGCAGAAGCTGTTCTTGTTACAGTTAGCTACCGTTACCATGACTGTATTGATCATGTACAATCAGCCCACAATCATGTCATAACTGTTTAGTGTAACGCATCTGCCCCACCCTCCGCTATACGCCCTCTTCTTCCCCCGCACAAACGGTTGCTAGGTGAATTATCCCCCGCACTCGTCTTTCTAACGAATTATCATTTGTAGCAACATTTTTAATAAGAAGAAAACTGTTTTGCTTTTGTTTAGTGGCCGCGTGGGCAAAACTAATGCGAGGTAGAAAATCGAGGGCGAGCTTGCCCCAAGGCAGTCTTCTTATCTGCAGAGCAAAAATAGGAGTTAATATTATTCTCTCTTTGTACCATGTTTCAGTTCTCGTTATGCGGGGGAAATATATCTGCCCTTTAAAAAAATAGATGAAAAAATGTTTAGAAGACTCTTGTAAATATAGCTTTTTTAATTTCTTTGTTTCTGTTATCATATATATTATTTACTTAGTAATATTTTAGTTTTATAATAAATTTATTTATTTTTTAAAACAAATTTAATAATTATTTATTCCACAAAAAAACACTACCGGACATAGCCTGTGTATACACTGCAGACTCAAGCAGACTAAATACGGCGCTGAGTAGGCAATTTAACTTCATTATTAACACCGTACTGGGACAGTGAACTGATAAAAAAAGTGAGTCAATGAATAGAACATAACTTTGTATATAGTGTGAAAATCGAAGGGATCGGATTATAAGAGTTGTAAAATGAAAATATCAAATAATAATAAACACAAGCGCTGTTGAAAATAACTACAACCTATTCTCATCAGAACAATAATAGTATAAATTTTTGGGACGTTCCTTCCATTTTAAAATTAATAACTACAAAAATAAAATTAGTCTGCTTGTTAAAATATGAAAACGATTTTTTAAAATATATTCATATTTTCCATCATGGTTCTTTAAGTTTAGTTTTAAGAATTAGTTACTGGTAAAATGTGTGTCAGAATCATAACCCTATTCAGTATGGCTGCAAACAGGCATGGGCTGTAAGAGCTTCAAACTTTTGCCCCTTACCTGAGCCGCCCTGATGAAGATCCCATGGTAAGGAGCACTGCATTCGGTTCAGCTTTTATACAAGTTGTGTAATGCGTCTTACAGTTATTTTCAGATAGTTTTAATAATAAATTTTGTATCAAAGAGATTGAAAGTGGATTATTTTCAGCTACATTTCTTTTCGATTTAGTGTTACCTGAACCTGTTCTTTTACATTTTACTGAATAAACACGCTGCTGGATTCGAATGAGTCTTAATGTAAATGGGGCTTTTTACTAGAATATAGTTTCATAGTACTAATCTTTTGTTATATCGTTTTAAATTCTGTATTTTCCTTGTAAAAAGTAAACAAATATTTGTATTTTTCTTGTTAAAATAGATAAAATTATCTGTGTGGGTGTTGGTGCGCGCGCGCGCGATTGTGTGTGTGTGTGTGTGTGTGTGTGTGTGTGTGTGCGCGCGCGCGCGTATTAAAAAGCATCTTAAAAAAAGTTGTTTTGAGAAAGTAAGGTGTAAATTTCACAATTAAAGGTTTGAAGATTGAGACTTATAATAATATTTGATTTCATATTAAAGAAGATATAACTAATAGGAAGTTATAAATTTTTGTATTTTTAAAAACAATATTTGTGTCTACTTTTTGTATACATTTGGTGCTTTGTTTCCTGAGCCATTAAGCCGGGCTTAGAATCTGCACCGATATCATTGTCATTATAAATTTGTTAAAGGGCCATAAAATACTCGAATTACCGTTTAAACAAACATTCTAAATCGGACTGCGCAAAGGGTGAACTTTTAACCTTTCTGAGCGGAGAGATTTCTGTGTAGGAGGGTTTGGGGGTGGAAGCGGGATGCGTCATTGAGTCCCAGACGCCGTTATGACGTCACACAAAGCTACCATGCATGTTAGCCCTCTCATCTGTCATTCCCCACTTACAATTAATTTGCTACATACCCACACCGACGCCTATTGAACAACAGGTGGTATTGACTTTGTATCGAATTTATTCGCTGCAATTCTTTTTTATATCAAAGCTTCCGAATAAAACTTGCTTTTGATTTGAAACGTGGAATTGATTTGAAGTTCTTTTATATTTAGAATACATTTCGGAAATGCACTTGCATTGTTAGGTATTTTGAAACTGATCAGGATTTTTAGCTTATTACATTAAAATATAATTTTAAACTGCAATTTTACAAATGTTTATGAATAAATTTTTTTCAGAACACTAAGTGTTAAAACCAAATATAAAATTACTGTGTTATAAATGTTACGAAATTAGAGTTAGAGTAGTATACGATCAATACCTCAGTTTGATTCTAATTAAATTAGAACAATTTTTTTCCATAATAGTTTATTTTTTCAAATTATATTGTACAACGATTCATTTCACAGCGGACTGCTAGATTGACAGCCTACTAGATGTATACTAATATCTATAATTACAATACCCCCAAAGTAAAAATGAACTCTTTGTAAAAATAATCCTTTCAGTTTTAGATAATTTTAACACCCCCCTTGAAACAATTACAAAAAAAATATGAATTGGTTTTAACAAAATGCTAGTAAAATTAAACAAGCAAACAGAAACACAAAACAACAAATGAGCAACTGCTCACACAAATTACTTAATGAAATATCGTAAATTATTGTTTATTCCAGTAATGTTTGTACTTTTTAATTCTTGATTATATTTTTAGGGTTTTAATCTCACCTATCCCGCCTTAATATTAGACACGCAATTAATAATATTGTAACTATCCTACATTGCAATTACTTCGATCAGTCTAAGTTAAGTTTTAATTGAAATAGACTTTTGAATTTTAATTTTCAAAATAAATCTTGATCAAGTAAACATTAAAATAAGTTCTGATTTAATCATTTTTTATGAAATGAAGCAGCATGAAACAGCTGTCACTACATTTCGATCAATGTACATGATTGTAGACAACATACAAGGTATAAAATATCTTGATTGGAAAATGGGTTGAAAAAATGGCAGTTGTGTCTGTTGGCTGTAGGAATAAATGTTAGGGGTCATGTCTTTATAAATTCTGAGCCAAAACAAGATTTGTCGAATTTTTGGTGTACAGTTTTTTTATTTCTTCACTCTCGATGCAAACTCAAGTCTAATACTTATACGTCATACTAATATGTATGTGTGTGTGTGTGTGTGTGTGTGTGTGTGTGTGTGTGTGTGTATGTGTGTGTGTGTGTGTGTGTGTGTGTGTGTGTGTGTGTGTGTGTGTGTGTGTTTGTGTGTGTGTGTGTGTGTGTGTGTGTGTGTGTGTGTGTGTGTGTGTGTGTGTGTGTGTGTGTGTGTGTGTGTGTGTGTGTGCGTGCGTGTGCGTGTGTGTGATACTATAAAAAAAAGAAATGCATTTCGACGAATACAAAATAGAATCTGAAGATGGAGATTTATCAATAGAAGCCAAGGAGGTTTTTATTGCCTGAGAAATTATGAAATATTTACGAAAAAGAATAGAATACTTGAATTTATATTTTGGTTATGTAAAATATAGTTTTTTGTAACGTGTAGTTTTTTTTAAAATAGAATGACGAAAATTATCGTACGTTAACTAGACTTCATCTCGTCTGGGAACCATCGCGGTCGCCCTCCGAACACCCACTTTCCGGACTTGTAGTGTAATATGCTATTACATTATAAAGATAATTCAATCTCCTACACATTACGTTTAAATAATTCAGAGAAAATGCTTTTAAAATAACACATAAAAGTTAACAATAGGTTTTATCTCTTATTAAGGATCATTTTGTTAAAGTGCAACATTTTAAAACAATTCTGTGTTTATCTCATTACGTTTATTATTTCATTTCTTTTTTATTAGAAATTTAAGATAGCTATTATTCGTGTAGTTTGTGAGGTGTGTGTTATCTATAAAGTACTGAATCAACTTATCTCTAAAGTACTGTATCACCTAATCTGTAAAGTACTGTATTACCTTATCTGCAAAGTTATGGACACCTGATCTATAAATTACTGGACAATCTTATCTATGAAATACTGGATCTCCTTACCTACAAATTAATGGATCACCTGATATATAAAGTACTGGATTGTCGTATCTATAAATTACCGGATCACTATGTGTATAGAACTGAATCACCTTATCTATAAAGTACTGTATCACCTTATCTATAAAGTACTGGATCACCTTGTCCATAACCTTCTAGTTCACCTTATATATAAAATACTGGATTACCTAATCTATAAAATACTGGATCACCTTTTCTATAATGTACTGGTTCACCTTATCTATAAAATACTTGACTACCTAATCTATAAAATACTGGATCACTTTATTTATAACGTACTGGTTCACCTTATCTGTAAAGTACTGCCTCACCTTGTCTATAATGTACTGGATTATTTTATTTATAAAATAATATTTAGACACATCTTGATCCACGTTTTCCCTAAATTTTTTAATATATATATATATATATATATATATATATATATATATTGTTATCTAATCAAACTATTAAATAGCTTTATTTTTATGTTTATCTAAATAGATACTTTTTTACTTAATCTTAAAAGATAATTCATATTTTAAAAAATTGTTTATAATAATACGATATTTGTAGTTTATAGCTAATGTGTCCAATACTTTAATGAATGTTCTGCAAACATACCATTGTTCGTTATTTGTCTTTATATGTTAACCACGCTGTTGTTCCTATCGGCTGTTAATACCTGTTGTCATTGAGTCAGGCAGGTTAAAGGAATAATAAAACTTATATTTTTGCTAGTCTTGGATGACACAACTTGTATAGGAAAAATCTAGGAAGTCAAGGACCAAACCATAGGATCAAATAGGTCGATTTGGCATGGAATGATCGCCTTGTAAAAATGTAGTTGTGTGTGTGCGCGCGCACTCGCGTGTGCGTGTGTGTTGCGCGTGCGCGCGCGCTTTCGTTGTGTAACATATGTATAATTTGTTTCTTATTCAATTTCTTGATAATTTGAACTTATCTTTGGGTATGTGATAAAATGAATTGTTTTAGTTTTTAACAGTTTTATAAATACCTGTTTGTAAAAACAACTTTAAAAAAATCCAATAACTTTTCCAAATAAAATATAAACTTAGACAACTAACCCTTTGAAAAAAAATTACGTAAACTCAATTTCAAATTTGAATAAATTCCATAATATGTTGATTAATATAAATTTTCTGGTATCTGTCGCTGGTTTAATGGTGTTTAACCTTTCAAATACTTTTTCAACCTGCAGGTCAACTCAGGGTGTGAAAATGAGTACCTAAATATAGTAATAGCTTGAAAAATGGGAGGTGTCTAGGGGTAATAAATCAAATTATTTATATTTTTGGTACTTTTGTTACTTCTTAAATTTAGACTAAGGAAAAACTGGAAATTTTTATAAGGTAGTGATTAATATTTTGTAAACATTTTTTAATTAGAAATATGTAATCTCTACATTTTTTATGTACAAAGGGCATCTATTGATACTGACTGATGTATGAGATTTTACAAAGCATATAATTCTTTTAATCATTCCAGTTATTTTCTAATAATCAGAATAGGCATTTTTCCATATCAAGTTTACGAAATGCTGACAGAATAATTCTACTGAATTGTTTCTAGGCAGGTATTGAATATCAAGGTAAAAGATTCAGTACGTCTTAGTCATGTGAAATAGGTTAGTGTAGTCACTTACACACAACAAATAAATGATTGTTCTCCCATACTCTTTCTTTATGTATAGAACACTTGAATGTTTTATTATTATTTAAACGCATTTTTACTTGAAACAAATAATTCATTTAAATAATTTAATTTCCCTTAGAAAACAAATGAAATATGAACTGTGAAGTTGTTATGAAATGAATAGTTTTTTGTGCACAACTAAATTTTCGTTTACATCAATAAAACGATCGATTACTGTCTTTAGATTAAACTGTTCTTTTCAGGAAAATTCTTAGTAACTGTTATGCAGATTCAGGTCAAATTCGTCTATGAAAGCAAATTTTTTATTAATTTTCTCCGATCTTTTCAAGAATTTGTATAGTACCAGTTTTATACAATTTTAGAAGTGTTGTTCTAAAAAAACCATTGCACTAACAGTTTTAAATGCGTTTACAAAATTATTGTATTTAGTATCGAAATAGTAAAAAAACATCTGCCTGACGCCACAACTGGATACTTTATAGATATATTTTAATAGCGGCCACGGAAAATAAATTTGATATTCTAACCAAACCTAACTCAACCTAACCTGACCTGGGTTAGGTTTATTTATTTGACTAGTTAATGAAAAGGTAAATATTTACAATTGGGGACTAATTATATGTCTGCTTCCGCGGAGTAATACCTTTTGGTAAAAAAGTAGTCCCAGCTAAAATGTGAAGACAAAATAAATTTTCGTGTTTTCCGCGGAAAATAAAGTTGATATTAGTTTTCTAATCATAAAAGCGAGTAAGTTTTAAAAAACTAATAGCATGGAAGATTTACCATAATAACAATGTTTTTTTGAAGTTCCCAATGGTATTACAGAACAGTAGTTTATGACATTGGACTTTATTTTATATCCTACTTCAAACCAATTCTTTTTTCATTGTCATTATATTTTTATATATATTTCTGATCATCCACAACAGTGTATAGACAAAAAACTTTGTGGTACAACCCAGAATGAAGTAATCATCGGGCTGATTTTTTCTTTCTTTCCTTGACACTCTGTGACATCACTCACTTTGACTCGATTTTGGTGATTACAATTTTTGTGTTTGTTCCGTACCTGTATACAATGGTATACTGTTCAACAGTATACAATAATGTTGATTAATATTTTTTTTCTTTTAGTAGCTTTCAAAGTAATCTTTTTACACTAATATTTTTTCTGTTAATTTTGTTTTTTATTTGATCTCTTGTTGTAGTTTATTATTCATGGTTATTTTATATATTTACTTCTTGTCACACTATAGTATGAGTCTTGGGAATAAATTTTAATATAGCTAAATAGAAACATGGTTCCAGAGTTTCAGCTTAGAGTTATAAATGTTATTGTTCTGCAGTTTTCCCAGGAGATGCAAAGAAGTAACATTATGTTATGTTTTACTTTGTTGGATCTCCATAAGTGGCGGTATATCGTAGACACTTCAAATTTACAACGGCTTTAATTGTTCTTTATTTTTAGATTAATCTTCAATAGCTCTTTTTTGTCATTTGGACATATTTTGGTTTAAATTTTAGAGTTTTTAAAATTTCAAATAACTCTATTTGAAGCGATTCGTTTGGTTCTTCAATAAGTTAAAATTCATTTTTATTTGGGTGGGGGCATTATATTTTACTGGATATGACGACGACGAATAATTGTAAAATACTTTGTGTATAAATTTATATTGAGTGTGTATATATATATATATATTCCCCCCAGGCGAAAAACCTATTGAGTGTATATTTATATTATATATATACGAACAATGTAAGTAGTTGTGGTTAGCTTAACATTTGTTCAAGAAATGCTTATTGTAAATTATTTAAAATTATTTTACATGAGTAAAATTTGATTTTTTTGTGCTTTGGGGCTCCTAATACTTTATAGTTTAGTTAAATTTCATTTAGCATGTTTAACTCTTGTCAGTCAGTACGTAATAAATTGATTCTGTTGGTTATTTGTGTAGACACAACTTGATGGCATTGTGGAGGACAGACCTATTGAGGTAAAAACGCCCACAATATCATGATTGTCCTATCTTCTATCAATAGATTTCGTACCTTTCTACATATAATTAATCTTATACCGACATATTTTTCTTGTGGTGTAAAGGCAACCACTTAATTCAATTACAATAATCTTAGAAGGATTGGGAATAGTAGATAGGATTAACAGGATAACATACAACCTCCTGGTATAGTAGGATTGTGATTCAAATTTACTGGGACTCACATTATATTAGATATATTTTCTATAGCTGTCATGTGTAGGTGATTAACACCAAGGAGTAGGAAATAAAATATTAGGGGAAAAAGATAGTTCTATTCAAAGGAGTGGATGATCCCTTAGTCCCACAGGTAGGGTGTGCTTATCTGAGTAGGTCTACTGTCACCAGAATTAACCAAGTATTATTACATATATTTGAGTTCAGTTTTCTGCCATTCCTAACGTAACAATATTCTCCTCTGTGGACAGGTTTCGGAGTAACTCCACCTAAAACTTAAATTGTACTGTTTGCCCAAACTTGGAGTCGTCGTTTCAACGATATAGAATATAAGTTTAATACGATTATAGTACGATATAAGTTTTGAAAATGGAGTTACTCCAAAGTGCATCAACAGAGGAGAATATTGTAGCACTAGGAATGGTAGAAAACTGTGCTCAGATATAGAAATATTCCTAACAGAAATGAAGATGAATTTATTAATAATATCAAGTATGACTACACCATAACCACTTTAACAATATATGCAAGTAGTCCAGGGTAAGGTATTTATTGGCACTTTAGTGAGTAAGTTATTTTTATTGTAGACCAACACTAGACCCAACGCCTAACATGTTTTTGCATATCCTGTATCCAACTGGCACATAAGGTTTATATTTTTCCCCGTTAATTCAGGGTAAAAGAGGTCAGCTGTTTATGCTGTAATTAATCCTGTTTTAAAAATTTTAAGTAAACTAAAAAAAGTACAACCATGTTTAATAAGTATCTTTTACTAGTTTAAATTTATCCATTTTTAAATTGTACATTAGTTAATTGAAGATATTTTTAAAAAGACCATGCAAGATTTGTAAAAGCAGAAACAATATTTCACAGCTTCTTTTGTTGAAGCAGTTCTATAGAACGTTAAAAAAGTTTCTAATTACGTTCTAGGTGAAGTTTTGTTGTAGTTGCAGACTTGACAACGTTAATTTCATTAACTTTGTGTGTGTTTTCCTTTCCAATTATATAAAAGTAATTATTTACGAGGGGACAAAACAAAAGTGACATTGATTGATGAACATAATGGTACAGAACAGTTTGTGGGAACCAAGCAATCAATATGATCTTCGCTCCGAAATCTGTATCAAATTTGGATCTTTGTTAGGGCTTTATATAAGGCTTGATATTGAACATCTGGTAAAGGGAAGCTGCTTTGAATTTTGCAGTGTTTAAATTTTGTTTCATATATTATACAATATTTTCGAAAGATAATAAATAAATGGTGAATAATATAATTACGTTTTCTTTATAAATATGAAGAACTACAAATTTTAATTATTAGGTGTTTTTTTTTAAACAATGGACTGTTTTAGTACTGGGTTTTCTGCAGTTTTATCTTTAATTATTTTGTAGTGTTTTTTTATTACTTAAAATTGTATTTTTCTCAAATCTTCAGGGATATCTTTTCTCATACCCCCATTTCACATTCTCACATGTCCTATCTGAATGGACAAACTATATATATAATTTAATCTAATATATTATCATTAAAGCAGGTTAAAAATAAGTTTTTATTAAACCATTTTATTTAACTTATGAAATTAAGATAACAAAATTTACTAGCATAAGTATTTTTATACATTATTTACATTAAATATATTCTGTTTGTCAATATTTGTAAACAGAAAACAGGGTTATTTGGAGTAAATATTTATTTCATTCTTTTCTTGGAATTGTTTTTTACATTTTTTGTTTACTTATCACATTAGTGATTGTTGGAATTGTCATGACAGCTCATTTCTTAAAAAGTATAAACTTTTGTAACAAGGGAAAAGTTGGAAAATCTTATATGACATATAAGATTACTTTTGCTTATATGAGGTGTCGGATAAAATTACACGTTTGGATGAATAAACAGAGACAGTTTTAATTTCTTTGGCTGTCATTTAAGAAGAATCATATTGTACAGATGAAGTGTTAAAAAAAAATACAGGTGTCTTTAACAAGTACTCTGTCAATCTGTAGAGCCTTTATAAAAAAAGAATGTTGAAAGAAAATAAAAAGTTTTGAGGAAGGGAAAAGAGTAAGGATTGGTTCAGTGTTAGACTTGATTTACGATTGATCATTAAGGATACATTAATCATTACAGACACACTGTGGCCAGTAATTTGAGTACAATACTGCAGGACAAAAGAAATTTTCACAAAATGAATATGTGTGATTATAAACATTTGTTTGGAATGGCAAAATGTTTAAGGTATTACATTTAGGTAAATTTTTAAAGTATTAGATTTTTAGATTTTGGGAACCGCTTCCATTTTTTGTGTGGAATATTTTAGAAATAGCATTACATTTATTATGAAATTATTTTTACTATAAAATACTTTTAGAGAGACATTTGGTACACATGTGACATCCTATTTAATTACTAAACTCTCTCTCTCTCTCTCTCACACACACACACACAATGTGTGTAAAAACATAAGTTATATTTTTCATCAATAAATTATGAGTTTTTTGATTGGTGAGAACCATTCTATACAGGGCCTACTTAACGATATACTGAGTTTTATTAATGTTCATCAGATTTCTGGAGTTTAAAATGATTCTAACTAAAATTCTGGACTACATTTACAGAAAACTGTGGCAAAGAAACTGTCACACTATTCAAGGAGTTAGTTTTGAATTTTGTAAATTATCTTAAACTTTTATTGAAGGCGTTTTTTATCTGTAGTATTTATTTAATATTAATATTTTTTTAAAATGTTGTTAAATAATATTAAATGACAATATTTTTAATTGTTTAAATATTTTAAGGCAAATAATATTTTTTTAAAATTGATGTTTCAGAGTTTAGTAAATTTACTTTTATATTGGTTAACTCACAAGCATTAGAGTTTTGACTTGTTTAATAAATACTGTAACAGTTTTATATTTTGAATAGTCTTACCAGACAATTGAAGTGGTTTTGGTTCTACTTCAAGGTAGCTCTTATTATTAACTTTCTAAAATGCACTGGAAATACCTATTTTGTAGCAAGAGAAAGGTTAGGTTTCAATAAAGTAGACAAGTTATGATATGTGTTGTAAATATTAAATTGTAATCAATCACGTAGATAAACTAACACTGGTACCAAACATCTTTATTACCCCAACTTATTTTATGGTTTGAATTGAAGTACAACCCTGGCCTTTCATATTCAATTAACAAACCGAATAAATTTGGTTGATTTCTTTAAAAAAATCCCTGCTTCATAAAGCGAAGTTTTTTTTAAACTTCAGTGGAGGTCTGACTTCTTAAATATCATCAATGTTCAGTTCACCAATTGTTTGGTAGGTGGATACTTCTAAGGTTTCTGTAGTGGAAAGCTGGGCTTTTACAATGTTACAACTTTTCTTTCACTAAATAAAAACTTTTGGCCAGCCAGCTCCTTTAGCGGTTAACTGAGCCCTAACACCTCTTATAAACCACAAATTCTTCACTTTATTTGTTTATTTTATTCTGTTGCACTCAGACAAAAAAAATGATTGCTTCTTATTAATCCAGAACTTTAGCTTGACATTTATTTATCTTTTAACTGTAAATTAACTTTTTTCCACAAACTAACTCTAAACTCCTGCCTGAATTTAAAAATGTGAACACCTTGCAATCCTAATTTCGGCTCCCTGTTTTCATTAATGTTTTTTAGAGCTTCCTCTTTAAATGTTGGTAAATTCCTTTGGTAAATTTGTCCCACTTTCATCTAAATCATTTCCAATCATTTCAAACAGTTACAGTCGAACCTCTCTAATTCGTTGGTCTTTAATTAATCATCTTCTGTAATATGTCACCTCATTCAATACAGCAATAACGAACATTCTCTGCTCTATCACATATTCTCGGCTCCATCAGAAAAGAATTCTTTAGTATAAAAGGCTTTTTGGAAAACTCAAACGTAAATAGATTTAAAAACCTTATTTTTTCTTGCTAGTGTTATTGTTCTCACCAGGTATTGTAATATGTTTTTGTGTGTCTTTTGAAAATAGAGTAACGTACTGTATTTGTAATTACGAATTATACTGCAGGTTACAATGTTTTTATAGTGTTGTGTTAGTGGGGTTTTCAGCTGACATAAATCATGTAACTACAAACTAAATTACCATTACTTATGTATTTATATGCTATTTTTACCCACAATTTCATGATGATTTCCTGACTTACGTAATTAATATTTTACTCTAATTCCTCACCCTCTCTCACCCCGAACGTGATGAATTAGAGAGGTTCTACTTACTGTATTACTAGCCATTAAAACCTAACAGTATCATAATTTGTTTACATGCTACTACAGCACTTTCGTTGTCGCACTTCCGAAACTGTTAACCTTGTATTTTTTTCTTTTACTTGTAAACATTCTAATTTTTGTTTTTTACATATAATAAAATCTTTAGTTAATATACACACTATTGGTAAAAAATTCTAATGTGAAACATTGTCAATTAGTTGTGAAAAACTTTAAGGATATTTATTTCCTTTAGCTACATAATCGCCTTTGGGAAAAAAAATTATACTGATCAATGCAAAAACTCATAGCAAATATACAAATTTGTTTAAAAAACTTCCGCTCACACCGCAAATAAAACTGGAGAAAACCATATTCCACCCCCTCTCCATAGTCCTCCTAAAACCTTAAAATTTAAACGTTTTACCTTTCTTTTTTTAAGGTTGAAACTACCAAATATCCTGAAAGAGTAATTTAACTTGTTAGTGACCCTACCAAAATTAAAATTAAAAAAAAAAATATTACGTTTAATAAAGCACCATGAGGTACACATTTTGCCGCACTCACAAAATGTATAGAATTATAAAACTCTCACATACATATTTTTTTCCGATAGTATGTCGCAAAATGATTCAAAAGAATGAAACAAACACTTACAGGCCATTTCATGGTCATAGCACATAATGTGAAAACAATTTGAATTTGTTTTTTCCAAAATTGTTTGAAGTGTGAGTGGATGTTTTTTAATTCTTATCATAATCCACCACTTTAAGTAATACATAGGCGTTAATAAATTATTATACTTTTAAAAAATTTGTTATTTAACATACAGATTTTTAAGGCGCTGTACTGTTTGGACTACAAGAGACTCGATGCCAAAGCTTTATTATCATATCCCTCCTCATGAAACAGAGTTTTGAAAGTAGTCAGATTTTATGAAACTTAAGAAGGGCCAACTTGAAATGTTCATTTATTAATTGGTTAAAAAAAAAAATATTTCACTTCTTTTTTCTACACCCATCTAATGGGAAACTGATCTTGCAATTTCATTATAACTTGATAGATATCGACCAACTAAAGGTTTATACAACATTAAACCATAAATACAATGGTATCAAGAATAAAGGTATAAGCATTGAAAATAAAAATGTTTGAAAGGGAAAGTTCAAGAGATTTCCATGTACTTGAGGGCATTTAGTGAAAAAAATGTTTATTTTTATATCACTTATTAGAAAAACATTTTTTTAAAATTCGGCTCGATAATAATAAATTACCATTAATAATATCTGTATCTCTTATGGCTCCCAATAAAACACCTCCATATCTCCCCCCCCATTTTTTAAAAATCGCTTACAGTGATCCTCCTGCCACTTTTGCTTTATTAATGAAAATTCAGAATACACATCTTCAGAGAAACATATATCTGTAATTTATTTCAACATTATATTTTCAGTAATATAAAAATGTTCAGTGTCTCAAGAATTTGTAACATTATTCACAATTAGTTTTAATGTGGCAATGTTCGTTCCAACGTCAGTGCTTAACCAATCAATGTGATTTGTTTCAGAGGTGAAACAGGAGCTAGAAGATCTCATGGCTGATATCAAGAAAACTGCCAATAAAGTCCGTGCCAAATTAAAGGGTAAGTCAAGCTGTCAATTTTAATCTCTCTTTTGCTTGATTAAGTTTTTGTAAGTTTTTTCACCATAAAGTTACCAGTGATTAAAAGAAAAAATAAATTACACATTTAGTATTACTAAACGAGTGTTTTATTCTTTCAAACTCTCTGATACTTTCAAACAAATATCTAAATACTAGAAGAAAAAAATACATTACCCGTTCAATGTTACTGAACAACTGTTTTATTCTTTTAAATTCTCTAAATACTTTCAATCTAATATCTAAATATTAAAAGAAAAAAATACATTACTTGTTCAATGTTACTAAACAACTGTTTTATTCTTTCAAATTCTCTGAATACTTTCTGAGAAATACTAAAAGAATAAAATGATGAAAAGAATAAAATGATGAATATTAATACAGTTTCAAAATAACGACTTGATTTACAAGCATTAAAAACTAGAAATAATTTCAAAACAGATACAATGGTTCAGAATTAATAAGAAAATCCTCATGACTTTAAGTGTGAAATGTATTTTAAAGATGCTTCTATACTTATATATTAACAAGTCTGCTGTTATAATTCGAGGCATGCAGATTTTCCCCTACAATTCCCAACTTTAACTGTCCATGTTTCCATTCTTTGTCCCTAGGGAAGAAAAAGTTGTTTTTTCCCTTCTCCCATCTAGCAACCTGTCCACATGCCCTACCACTATCATCTTTTTTCACTTAATAATTTCACATTTATATCTTTGACTGATTATTGATCTTGAAATTTTATGTTTTTAAATATGTTAAAAATGTGTTTAAAGTATTCTCCATTCCTATATATAAAGTAAATGTGTTTATAATTTAAATAGAGTTGTATTGTATAATAAGAAAATCTTTCCTTGAAATAAAGTTTTAGTGACTTTGGAAACTAACCTCAATATCTGACGTAAAAATCAAATCTCTTATATAAATTGTTAATTAGTATAGCATTTTTGTATGAGATATGAGATATATTTAAATAAACTTAATTATAATTTTAATTAATTTTAAAAAAAATCAATTAAAATCCTGTACACAAATACCTTTATTTCATCAATGGGATTGTATTGGCTCAATTAGAGTAAGAAGGTATAGATATAATTGTGAGTGGGATGGTAATGATATAATTGGAGCATGAAACCCGAGCACATAAATGATCTAATTTCTTTCTTTTACTTTTGAGGAATACAAATTTGAGTTACAACATTGAGAATAATTCTATTGTAAAACAGACCTTTATAATCTAACTTAGTAGGCTACTAATAGTTGATAAATACTAATGATTGATTTTTGGAATGCCAAATTCAATTGTATATTACATACAATTAAAATGCTATTCTCACTTGTACTAATTATTTAGTAGCACTTATTACTTTTACTGTTGAAAATAAAATTTGCGTACTGCATATTAAATATCAGTAATTACTTGGAATAAATTATTGTGGTTTATTATTAATGAATAATATAACAACCTCTAACCTCTAAGGACAGATTAAGAGCATAGCAAAATTTATTGGTTATAATCCTAAAATTATTATTAGGAAGCAAAAAAATAAAAATTTTAGAAACAATTTAACAACATTACCTTTGGAAATTTAGGAGAAAATCCAATTTATCAGTTTACCTTTGATAAAATATTAAACTGAAGGGTTGGAACACATTTTTAAGAATGTTAATAAAAGCTGAGTATAAAATTTATAACACCCTTAAAAATTTATTAGGCCATGCTAAAGATAAGGTAGAAGCATTAGATAAATCAGGGATTATTAAGTGAATTGTAATGATTGTGATCGAATGTACATTAGTCAGACTAGAAGCAAAGTTTTAACTAGATTTAAAGAGAACATTACAGATATAAAATATGAAACGTTAGAGAAGTTAAGAGTTGCTACTTATCAGTATTTAGATGTTAATAATGTCAAATTAATTAAGAATGTTAGGTACAATAAACTGTTGAATAGTTTTAAAATTTTATATACTAGTAAATATAATCCTAAGAATTTATTAAATCCTGACAGAGGCTCTATTCCAAATTATATTTTGCATTCACTTTTAAAGCAATGTAATGATTTTTACATATAATTTTTGGCCTCTTACTATTTTTTCTTTTCTTAGAAATTTAATGTACAAGGATTTGTGCTAATGTTATGTATAAAAGTTGCTTGTAATCATCTTGAATTCAATAATTAAACTATAATTAGTTAAGTATTATATAATTATAGCTGTGTATAAGTTAAGACAATGTGACTTCTTTCTTTTACCCTTCAAGCTTTGTTGAAAGTAGAGACTGCAGCATTCTGGGTAGGGGCAAGTAGTTTGGCTCATTATAAATAAGGGAACTGTAGAGTTAGGTAGTATGTATGCCTCTGACGATGGTTACTTTGTAACCGAAACGTATATAAAACTATACTAAATATATTTGTGGTTATAGGCTGTGTGTATTATTTATATTATATGTTTTGCCTTAAAATTGTTTTATCAAAATCGTTAAATTCTTCAATTTCTTAAATTAAAAAAGGCGCTCCTAATTTGTGCAAAGCAATGGCTATTTGAAAAATATTTCATTTTACAAAATATTTCTAAAACTCTGCACTTCTCACATTTCTCTAGATATTATCTGTATTTCAGGGAATTATCTTTTGTGGAAAACATCTCTGTGTACAGCCTCTGTGAGCTGTAGTTTCAACATAAAATCCTTAAACAACCACTTTCCAAGTACTTTTTTGTGCGAATTTTAATCCTGATTATGTATAATCCGTTTCTTGTAGATTCAGTTAGAGAAGGGGAGGCGCAGATTTAACTGTTTTGTGATTACATAAGGTTTAATTTTGCTTTATAATATAATTTCTGACAATTTTAGATTTGTATATCTTTTCTGTTTTCAAAACAGCTCTGTACATTGCGAGCCAATCCTTAGGTTGTCTAGGTTGTCTCAGTTAAATATCAGCATTTTAAGTTACATTTCAGTGTGTGTGTGTGTGTGTGTGTGTGTGTGTGTGTGTGTGTGTGTGTGTGTGTTGGTTTATAAAATGTTAATATTTATTAGGTATAATGAAATATTTGATTTTAGTTATGTTAACAGTATTGTTTATGAATGTAAAAAATTATGGCCTAATATTAAATGAATAAACTTTTAGCTCTTGAAAAGGATTTTTTGATAGAAAATCGAAACGTAGAGTGTATTTCTACACATTTTTAATATTGTCATTTGTAGGATTTGTCTTAGTAATTTTCAATTTCGATAAATCTAGAATAATACAAATTTTAATTTTTTACACTTTTACATGTTTCTTACATGTTCACATACAGATACAAAACTGTTAATTATTAACTCTTGTGAAAGATTTGCCACTAAAAAACATTTTGTCAGCCATATCAAATGTTCAAAGAGGAGATGATTCTAGGCATCCGAATCATCTAATTTATCTTGATTCCACCCTTCTCCCAATCTCACCAATAGGCTAATCCAGGTATAAGTAGATTCACCTCTCTGTGACCGTGTTACAGAGTTTACGTATCGAATAACCACTGCACATGTGAATCATGATGATCCTCTACCTCATTTACTGTGGGACTTTATATACATCGCTTAATCATTCCCATAATTTAAAATCATTACATTATTCACTTACAGTAATGGCCTTATTATTATGTGTTCTTGGCTTAAAACAAAAAATTCAAGTCCTTTTTACATCTACAAATAATTCAATTTTCTTCCCAAAATAAGAACTTTCTAAATAATATGTTAGTATAAGGCCAATACACATTAACTTTTAGTGTTAGATTTCAATTTGATTTTAACCCTATTTTACCGCTCAACTAAAATTGTATATTGCTCAAATAAAGCAAATACATTTATTTATGTCTTTCAGATCAACAAACTTTGACCTTTAAACTTTACAAATTATTGACTTGTTAAGTTATAATTTAAGTAAACCTATTATAAACTTACTGGGGCATAATATTTTTCATCTTCTTCCAAGAAAAATATCATGTATTGCTATGAAAAACGTTTTGTCTAAAAGGTATTCAATAAATTTACTTCAGTTGTAAGTTTGGAATGTCGGTTACTTATAATTTAGCAATTGTAGAGTATAGTAGCGGAAATTATAATTTCAATTTAATACAATAGCTATAAAATTAAAACATATACAATACCTATCAATAACTGTTTTAGTTTTGTAGCTGTGGCTTAATTGTTAAATTAAATCACTAATTTCTTTATTTTAGTTGTAAATATATATATGTATATATATATATATATATATATATATATATATATATATATATATATATATATATTTATATATATATATATATATATCCCTTTAAAGAGTATATTATTTTAAATTATTTGTATGCATTTGTTTTATTTTTTATTGTAAAATTTAATTTTTTTAAAATTTTTCGTATATTTGAGTGGAGGTTGTGTTTAATATACTAATCAAATTTGGAAAATATAAATAAAAGTTAATAAATACTAGAAACACGAATACCAGGAATTTAGAAAAGCTCCACCTTCATGAAAAATTCATAACCTAAAGTTTTTACAACCAATGTTTTTCTACCTTTTAAAATATGTTATTCTGAAAGTTAATCAAAGCTATTTGATTCTGAATATGAATGAGAGTATCAAGTTAAAATGATAGAGAGCATGGATGTTCGATATTTTCTGTCACGGTTACTTGTTACTGATATTCATTTGTCATTGGTGGTACCAGTGACAAAATATGCAAAATGCCAGTTCCAGTAACAGTAGATTGATCGGAAGTTGTCTTTGTCGTGATCGGGCAAAGGTCACAGTTACTGGATGAAACATTACTGATATTTTACCCCTGTTGTCATTATTTGATTTGTCTCTGTCACTGGTTCTACTCATTTACGTCATGTGTGAGTGGATGATTTGTGTCAGGTTTTACGACAGTGATAGTATTGTGTACAGTAGGCGCAAATCACACTCTGTAGTTTGTTCTTAATTTCATAGGAGTTAATTTTTAAATAAAACGAGCCTTCCAAAAAGATAAAAGCGATGTATGGAATCAATTCACCAGTGTGGTATGCCTTCATGTTATGGTCAGATACAGAACTGTCTCAGTATCCCTT
The DNA here is from genome assembly GCA_036971475.1 of Prosapia bicincta. Taxonomy (NCBI): domain Eukaryota; kingdom Metazoa; phylum Arthropoda; class Insecta; order Hemiptera; family Cercopidae; genus Prosapia; species Prosapia bicincta. The sequence continues at coordinate 236,094,983 of JBAIZL010000001.1, read as the reverse complement.
GTCACCGGTAAAGTCACTGATCCAAACCTGGCGCTGTCACTAAAATCACCGATCCGTTATAGTCACTAGATCGACCACCCTAATAAAAAGCATAGGGGAATTTTTTTTTGGCATACAAATCAAAAGGCAGGAAACATTCATTTGGAAATCAATTACTCCAAAGAATTTAATATTGGTGTGATGAGAAAGCAGAGATTTCATTTGCATGTAATGAAAATTAATAATGTTATAACACCAATAAAATGAGTGCCTAAAGAAAAGAATTTAAACAGTAATAAAGAAATAAAATTCTTAGAAAAAACATTAGTAACAAACATTATATCTTTTACACAGCAGGCAAGAAATACACCCACAAAATATGGGAATTGAAACTTAAGTAAAAGAGTTCTGACTTTTACAAAGTATTAACTTTTTTTTCTCAAAATAACATTGAGCAGTTAGAATTTCATCAGACTAAAACAGTCATTTATTAAGCAGCAGAAGACATGTATCAAGTAATATGTGAAAAAAATAAATGTAATTCTGCAAAGGAAACCAGTCATGTTACAAAATCATAATCCTGGTATTTCATTGCTAAAAAAACGTTTAACATTTTCGCTGTAATTATTGTAATAAATTTTATACCAAGTACTTTAGAGTATAGTGTTTTGAAACCAGAAAATCTCTAGATTGCATCAACACAGATGAAAATGATAAAGTATATTTCAATAGAACAGTATACTTATAGGAATTATGAACAAAGTTTTAAAAGTATTATGTAATTCTAAATATTCACATTGAACATTAATTTGTTTACTTGTTTTCAGTTATCGAGCAGAACATAGAACAAGAAGAGCACACAAACAAGTCTTCAGCGGATTTGAGGATACGTAAAACACAACACTCAACACTTTCACGGAAGTTTGTAGAAGTTATGACAGAATACAACCGCACACAGACAGACTACCGAGAACGCTGTAAAGGGAGGATACAAAGACAGCTAGAAATCAGTGAGTAGTTTATGTATTCAAGACTAAACTGTTTTATAGTTTAAAGAAAATTATAATATACTTTCTTGAAGAGCTACTAGTCTAACAAAAATGTCCTCATGATTGCGACCTATATCGAATTTTATAATTAGGATTATACTTATACAATATCAAGAGCACAGTGGTACAATATATTACAACAAAAATATTGAAAAGAACCTCAATACCACAAAAATAATAAAAAATAACAAATGAAACAAGATTAAACCATTATGTACATTTCGATGACCATGTCATCATCATCAGAGGGTCTTATTACAAAACTACAATCTAGCAAATAGGAAGTTACAATCTAGAGTGGCTTTTTGTAATAAGTCAATTTTTTTTATTATTGTTGTGGTATTGGGGTTCTTTTGAATGTTTTCATTGTAGTAGTATTATACACCTGAATATAATATAATTAACTTTCTTTTTATTTACTGTAGGTATCTTTGTTTTGAAATTATAAATTGTCATTGATTTATGAATATCATTTATATTAATTCTTGATTATAAATTATAAGAGATTAAAAAAAAGACTATCGAAGTATGTTTCTAAATAAAATATTCAAAAGTGTTTGCTGTCCAATTAAAATAGCAATCAATGGAAATACTAATTGATCAACAAACCTATAATTTCGTCCACTTTGCATGTTATGTCTTGTCATGGGCTGCAAACTGAAGTGTATAGTTTCGTATAGTTTGGTCAATTTTATTTTGTAATAAGTTTAGCTGATTCTTTGTTCACTCTTGCAGCCATTGACGGTATGAGGTATACAGATTGGCTAAAAGATTCACTAAACTAAAAGCTCAACAAATTCTAGGCATCCAATAAAAAGTGAGAATATTTTTCCAAATTCAAGGTTGAACCCTTGTATATCCTAATTGAGGTCTTATGGATTAAATTGATGCTTCGTGGACTAAATAGAAATACAAATCCTAGTGTGAAACTAAAGTATAAATAAATGTTTATATTACGTTGTAATCATTTTACTTTTTGGATATTTTTTCCCTTAGGAATATTTAAAATCATTCTGTCTTTCTTGTTCTCATATGAAATCCCTGCTTCAGGCTAAAAAAGGGCTCTTGCTCTATGTGGCTAGTAGAGGTTTCATTTTTTAATTTTTCTCTAATACACACACACACACAAGCTTATTATTGTGAATTTTTTAAATTTAGCAATTTAATTATAATTTATGTCCTAGATAATGTTACTAAATAAATAATATTTTTAGTAAAATATTTTTTTCTAATGTGTAAACTATGAATGCCATAAGAATACAGGCTAAAACATTTTCTCTTATTTTGAAACTTGTTTCAATCATTTCATCTGCCATTTTCAGATCTGTATACTGTCATATGGAGGCTGAGTGTCTCAACTTGTAAGTTATGTAGGTTGTTATCAAAAGGTTTAGACACCATGTCATCTCTGCCTTGAGCTAGAAAATTTGTTTTGAAATTTGTGATATAACTAAAATTTTCTGCAGATTTTCCATTAGCTCTAAACAAAACTCACAAGAAATGTCAAACCATTATTTGGAAAAGAATACAAAGAATTTTTGAATTTTTTAAATTCCATTCACCAAACATCTAACTTTTACAGAATATACTTTCAAATGAGCTAACGTTTTACGGAAGTTGTGTGTTATTGAATAATAACTTTACAAAATTATATTTAAAATCACCCTTGTACAGTGCAGGAGGTTTAAGGTGTCCCTCGTTCTGCTCTAGCGTAACTGAAAACATTATACAATACATATATCGTCTCTTTCGTAATTGCGTCTCTTTCTTTTGCAGAAGCAGAGCAACACATTTAAAGATCATGCCTACATCAAACTATTACAGTATTATCATTTAGTTAATTAGAGTTGTTTACGTTTTAAACACGACACTGATGTTTTCTGAAGTCTTGGGTTTTGACCCTGCACTGCAACCCAGTCCACCCTAGCAATCTCAAGGTCAGAGACACGGTTAAACCTCACACACTGTACCTTGATATTAAGGGTTATATTGTGGATTGAACTAATTGTTTTAACTATCACATTGCTCCTAGAAAATAAAAATGAAAAGTTTTCAAATTTTCAAGTAAAAAATGTTAAATTATTGATTGTTTGTAAGCTATGTCAATTTTGCAATTATTATCAGTAAAATTAGTATTTTGCAGACTATAAAATACAAATTTTATTCAATATGTTATTTATATTTGTTTGCAGCGGGTAGACAAACAACAAATGAAGAATTAGAAGAAATGTTAGAACAAGGAAATCCAGCAGTATTTACACAAGGAGTAAGTTAAACAATTTTATAACAGTAAATAGTCTTTTTGTTATTAACTCGAAGTTTTTCGTGAGTCGAATGATTCAAATTCTACTGTATATCATTTATGAGTTTAATTTTGTTGCTAATTTAAGTTATCGTCATCTGCTATGATACAAAAAAATTGGATGAACTCTAGGCAGGCTTAACATGTTTTTTGCTGACCACTAAACTAAACTAAATGTATATATTTTTTTATATTACCAATGTGTTTATATATCCCGTCAAGCATCTACGAAGGTGTTTGGACTGGAAGTATTATTATATGCTTAGTGATAAAAGAATAGTAAAATTGTTTTTTTGTTTGCTTGATACTTGACTAAGTGAATACATAGGGTTTACTTGCTGACGCGTTTCGAAACAATCGTTCCTTTTACGAAGCAAAGCCTCTAGTGGCGGCATACATGTTAGGTACAAAAGATGTTGTTATGAATTTATGACTAAGAAAGGGGTGGGTTATTTTTGGAAAAGGATCCAACTCCTTTTTCCAACCAAAATAACCCACCCCTTCCACAGTCATAAATCCATCCCGACATCTTTTGTACCTATCGTGTATGGCGCCAGTAGAGGCTTTGCTTCGAAAAAAGAACGATTGTTTCGAAAGGTGTCAGCAAGTAAGCCCTATGTATTCACTTGGTTAAGTATTTTTAATTATAGTTTTTTTTTTGTTATTTATAACTATCATAAACTACGTGACTCTAAAATAGATGGTCAGACTCAAAATTAGGTGGTCAGATCCTTGCTCATACACAGTACTTGGTTCATTCTCATTCCACTTTATAAATATCTATAAAAACACTGTTTGTAAACACTGGTATAGTAATATAATAAAATAGTAATGAACAGAAAAGAAATAGTGATATAACATTAAAATAAGAATGATCTTACTAAATCAAAAGATTGTGAAACTCATATCTATTCATAACAGCTTGAAACAAAATACGATAACAGTTAGGTATTAATGTGTTAAAAATATAATTAGTAAATCTACCACCTGTATAAACAGCAGGGGCTGGAATAATATCATGAGAGCACATTTGTTGCTTGATCTGTAAGTAGGTTATCAGCACTTAGTAATGTGCTACTACATCAGCCACATCAAATGTGCTAAGATTACTTCATTGGAGCAGATCTGCTCTCTACCAATAACAGATTCTCTTAATATTTATAACACGGTATTTTTACAGATTTGTTATATATCATGATAAATTAAATACAGATTAATATATCTTTTTTTATATAGGGTAATGGCAGATTACAGACAATTTTGCTTTTTTAAACACTCAACGTTTCGAATTTCTTTTCGAAATCCCTTTTCAATAGCTCAGTTTTAATTAAACAATTATAAAACATAACTTACAATTTATAAAATACATAACATCATATAAAACATAATAAAAATTAACAAATTACAAAATTCTTAATAAATATCCAATTTTTTTTTTATTAAGAGTTTTGAAATTTGTTGATTTTTATTATGTTTTATATAATGTTATGTATTTTATAAACTGTAAGTTATGTTGTATAATTGCTTAATTAAAACTGAGCTATTGAAAAGGAATTTCTGAAAGAGTGTTTAAAAAAGCAAAATTGTCTGTGATCTGTCATTAGCCTATATAAAAAAATTAGTTATTAACAGACATTAAATAAAAATATTGATTAATATATCCTTAATATGGGTCACCGATCCAAGTATAGGAGCAACACTCTTGTCCTTGACTCACAATGCACTGATCTTGTGCAAAACGTGTTTCCTGAATCAGCACTATCAATCTAAAGTGGCGTTTTTGCCAAGTGATAATAAAAGTAGTAAATTAAATAGTTTATTTTTTAAGTAATTAAATATTATATTATTGTAGTATTAATTTCTGCCTGTTATTCGTTCAATAAAAATACAAACTGGAAGGTCACTCAGATTATTTTTTTCAATATATAAATAGATATTGTTCGAATTAAAATCAAGCTTTAAACATGTCTGCTAAAAATTGTCCATTCAGATTTTACCTATGATAATTTGTCTAAAAATTTACCACCAGTGTAAATTCACAATTGTATAAAGCTTTAACTTGTTGCAAATTGATTGATTTGTATTCAAAGTGATCCGGCTGGTACGAATTAATTCCTTGTGACAAATGAATTGTATTTCACTACAAAAATATTCTCACCAATAAAGCACTAAATGTCTATTTTATATGGGTGCAATTTTTTATCCATTATTTTCTACCTTAGTTTATTATTTGTTAATTGATTAATGTTTGTAATCATAATGAGTAAAAACAATAAAAAATTCGTTACGGTTAGATTCTAAGCACCCTCTATTGTCGTTCACTTTGGATATACACAAAAATAAACTAATTATAAAAATTATACATTAAGTAGTTTTTAAATTTATAATTTCACTAAGTTCTTCAGACAAACACAGATTTTCCATATTCACACAGTACAACACACAACAAACATCAGCTACTGACTGACAACGAGTAGAAATAATATATGATTAAACATATTATATACCACAAGAGTGTTTAAAAGCCAGGGAAATTAACGGTAGATAAATATTGAGAGCCTATGGCTTGCACTAATAGTGATTTGTACTTGAAACCTGTTATTTTCTCATCAGTTGCTATATTACTGATAAATAAGATTTACTCAAATCAAATAAAAAAAAAAATTCAGATTTGTATGCAACAAATTTGAAACTTTCATATTTGGATTCTTAATTTTTAGTATGCTGTTGCAATCTCAGTCTGAAAATGTACTAAAAAAAATGAGAAAACTTTAAAATATTTTTCCTTTTTAGTCACAATAGAAATTAATAACCTTTATATTCTTTTGGTATTTATTAGAAAAAAGGTTTCTTATAATTTGTGTCTTACAACTTTTCTTCATTTTTTTAGATTATTATGGAAACACAGCAAGCAAAACAGACACTTGCGGATATAGAAGCTAGGCATGCAGATATTATCAAACTGGAAAACTCAATTCGAGAACTACACGATATGTTCATGGATATGGCGATGTTAGTGGAAAGCCAGGTAATTTTCAAAAACATTAATTATAAAATTAATGTATTATCTATCCTCATCTTTTATTGTAAAAATATGTTTCTTATTGAACTAAAAGTTTCGTAGTTATAAATGTATAACATTATTCCATTTAATATTGTGTAACATATTTACTTTATCCCTCTAAATTATAAATATTTATTTACATTTAATTTTTAACTAAATTATGATCACTTTTAAAAATTTTAAATTTCTTCAGTCCATACAGAGGAGATTCAGAAAATAAGTTATTTTGGGAAGTTAAAAAACTCATTTAAAGGGAAAACTATTCAATACTGTTAGTAGAAGGTCTATGCTTCAAGTTGAATAATAAAATCTATTTTAATGTGATTATTAATGTAAATTTTAATCACTACTTACAGTTTGATGCATATAAAATTACTTTATCCTTTTTTATAATTTATTTTTCAGTAACATATTTAAAAATTTAAAAAATTGAAAGTTGTGAAGAAAACATTGACATTTACTTTAGTTACCACTATCACTTAATAGTAATCAATGAATAGGTTATAATACTGCTAACAGATTATAAGAGTTGAATTATTTTTCATGTCACTGGAAAATATGTGCTAAGAGTCCTTGAAGACCATGTTCAGTTTTTCCAATAAGCACATACCTGATATTCTCCACTTACAGTAAACGACTTAGTCCCATAAAATTTTACTTCTATTTTGACTGAAAATGAAGTTTAAAGCTCATGGTGTAGGTGTGTAAGGTGTAGTAACCACCACTTACTGATGTTGCTCAGCAGATACATTTGGTCAGTGATCGCACTCGGTTTAGGTATTGTGAATCTGTGGTTTTTTGGTATTCTGTGATTTGTTATTGTTCATAGAGTGGTTGTTAATTATGTGTTTGAATATAGTGTTGATGCTTGAGGGGGTTTCCTGTCCCAAACATCCGATTTGAAATGTTCATACACAACCATGAATAATAAAAACACATCATAAATAATAACAAGTCTACCCACTTGTAAACAACACCTTAATCTTATTCAAAGGTGATATAAAACAAATCCACATGTTTCACAAATACATAAACATTATGCATAAGACAAAGTCTTGTACTGCAATCCAAAAACAAAAAACATCAAACTTTCTAGACCTCACAACTACATAACAAAACAAATACATATTTAAATATGCAGAAACCTATCACCACAGACAGACTTATTCTCAACACTTTTAACCACCATTTACAAGACAAATTGGGCACTTTCCACTTTATAGCACACAGATTAATTAGCATGCCCATAAAAACAGATACAAACACACCTTGATAGACAACACACACCACAAAAAAACAACCTTACCTTTATCCTTCCGAAAACTCAAATACAAAGTCTCATTTCTTAACATCCAACACAATAAAAAAATATCTCCAAAATAATCATGAGAGATCAGGGAGTGTAAAAAATCTCATGCAATGAATACCCTAGTTTCTACATAGAACAAACAGAAGGACTTTATTACACAATACAAGGAACACATAAAAGTATCAAAAACACAACCCAAATCAAATTTCTCTATTAATATACAGAATATGTTACACACATTCATAAATTGATACACATCATACATTGATACACTTGTGTATCATACGAATTGATACATACATATGTTGAAAATTGATAGAAATCTAGAAATTTTACACTTCATCTAGAAAAGCAATAATCTAAACACAACAGATAACTACGAGATATACAAACACCCCAAAAACCAACCACAAACAAACTAAACGATAAAACACACTCACAATCAAACATTATATTCAAAGTCATCATTAATTACCATTCTGTGAACAACTCATCACAGAATACCAAAATACCACAGATTCACAATAACACCCTTTAGTCCTGTCCATAGCTCATAGCATTGAACAATGCACTGACCAAGTGTGAAATGTGTCTGCTGATAAACATAGTAAATAACGGATTTTTAAATCTTTGAATAAATAATACCAAGTGACAACAAGATTTTTTTCTAGCTATCATGTTCCAAATTTATTTACCAAAGAATCATACAAATCCTATAATAATAATGGATATCAAAATATTGAAATACCCGTGCATTTAACCTCTTTTAAGAAGTATAATTTCACATAGGCCCTGATATAGAAATAATGGTTAACATAATACTTGGTGAGAATCAATGAACATCGGAGGAGTATTAATTATAATTTATAACAATTTATTGGGGAAAAGAATTATTGCAGTTAACAGTTATGTAACAGAATGTATTGAAATGTATTGTATAACTTGCAACTGTTATTTGATATGATGTTTTCAGGTTTAACAAATGCAGCCAAGTCTCCTGAGTAGTAAACTGAGTTGTACACAACATTTTATTTAAATAATAAATAGATTGTTTCAGGTTACAGGCTTCAAGGGTGTTGGCTTATAAATTGGTTTTAAAGTAATAGTAGTTTTTAATATTTCTACTGTATAACTAAAATACAGGGGGTGCTAGTTACACATGTTTGGATGTATTGTATCTAAACTACTTACTGCGAAATACAGTAGACCCTCGCTATTCGCGGCTGGCAAATTTTTAGGATATCCTGCTAATATGTATCGTATTTAAAAAAAAATACAAGACTGTTTAGTTACTGTGCAGGTTGTAGGATAATGTGTTCTCGTACTATTCATTTTGTACCATACTGTAGTCACTTATCACAAAGAAATCTAATTATTCTCAAAACATCTCTTATACTATATACTACTAGGCCTACTATGCAAAAGATAGGCATTCCTTATTTATAACAAGTGACATTATCGCCACTGACAAACAACAATGAGTCAATCCGGCGTCCGCATCTAACTCCATACATAAGTTTAGCATCACTTCTATTTACTTACTGTTAATTTAGTAGTTTTTGAAATCCAAACATTGATAACCGTATCTGGCGGCCGTTAATTAACTCGGATATTGTTTTTCTCGTCAGTTATCAAACAGGTGTCATATTTGATTAATGTGTCGAGAAGTTGAGGAAACGTTGTGTCTACTTGTTGAAGTGTTTAGTTTGGATTGAATGAAAACGTAAATAAACAATAAAAAATATGAATGTAATTATGAAGTATGTAAATATACCATACTGTATTATAAGTGCACAGTATAGCTGTAATTATTGTTTAAATATTTGATATGGAATCTAACCCTCCCTTTTCCATATACAATGGGTTTCAGTATTCATGGTTTCACTATTTGCGGTAAGTTTAGGGAACGTAAACCTCGTGAATAACGAGGGATCACTGTACACTCGTTTTTATGTTCTTTACATATACATCCAGCTTCAAGAGTAGCCAATAGCCTGATGTCCATAGTAAATGATGCTCACCAGCCCCCAATGCTTCTTGTACAAGAAAACGACTTGCGATATTGCCACTTCCATCGTCGGGAAGTCCCTACTGATATGGGGTGTATGCAGTTGAATAAATATGCTTTATAGCTTCATCCCCACCTCTATAAGGCGTGCAGGTCGGAAAATTCAAAACGGTAAATCTAAATAAGTATTCCTTCATCACTAGATGACCATATTGTGCTTGAGCCACATTCAGACTCGGAACTTCCCCGAATTTCTCCTCATTCAAGGATCAGGCTGAAATTGAAAAAGTGACAACTTGTACCTCCTCTCCTAAAGATTCATTCCAACGGTTTTGGAAGTGTTTATTTGCCAAGATTTTCTGATACATGAGTGAATACACAACAAATGTTTGGTACATATGGGATGCTGCCTTACCCGTTTTGTCAGCACACTCGTTTCCTGTTATTCTTTAATGCGCAGGTACCCATTGAAGAGTTATGTTGTTTCCTATGGCCTTCAGGTTGTAAAAAAACTTTCTTATTTCAGCAATATGTAGATGAATTTGAAAGCTCTAACAACCTGCTTCTGTTGGTCAAGCGAACCATATTTTTAGATTCTAATATGATTCTTGTATTTGGTATGTATCATTTCCAATGTTTCAAAAACTTTTGCATGGTCCTGCTTATTCATTCCGCTTGGCAGGTTCAAAGTGATTTTTATTCCTGACCAAGTGAGTGAAGCAGTAAAAAGAAGCCTCGGAGGAAAAAATTAATTGCAGCATGGCAATTAGGGGATTTATTTTGTAGCTGAAGGGTTGCTTGGTTCAGTTAATATAATTTCCAGTATTTTAAAAAGGATGAATGACTTAGAGAGACTTTATAGTTAGGGACTTCTACCAGATCTGTTTGTCAATTTGGAATTTGATGGTTATCACATCAATTTCCACCTTCTTTGCAGCAATTGGGTTGGACTGATCAGATCACTCAGATCTATGGACTACACTCTGTGATGGTTTTATGAGTGATGGAATGGTATGTAAGTGGTGAAGAGCATTTAAAGATGGCCATATAATGTGTCTTTAAGACACCTTATAAGAAACGAAGTTTTGGATCTTCATTAGTTACTGTAGATTTTGTGCTGAAATTTTATGAAGAAGTCAGAGAGCAGTTATATTTTGTTCTTATGAAAGAAGTTCTTTAAGTTTCAAGAAATGTGCTTTAGGAAATTGTTTAAGATATTAAAAAGTATGCCTACGATGAATACAAAAATATTGACTGAGAGGTACAGAATCAAAGATTTAGCTGTGTGTTTATTTTCCTTGAGTGCTACAGTGAAGAGTGATGAGTCTTTTAACATGTAGGTAGCTTACAGTACACCTGTATCAAAGCAGCACTCTATAGAATGGAAGCATTCAACTTTGCCAAGAAAATGAGTTTCAAGCAAACATTTGTAGCATACAAATTATATATATTGTTTTTTCACTCAGGGGAATGTTACTTGTAGGTTTTTTTTGTCATTCCACGACATATTGTGAGTCCTTGAAAAGAAAAATTTTGTATTGAATCCAAACAAAAGTTTTCTATGTAAGGTTATTGTTGATGTAACTTATCAAACTCAAGATCTGGTCATATCACTGGGAATAACTAGATCACCTCCATACAGTCATTATCTTGCGTCTATTGCCTTCTATGTGTGCATTTGAATGGTTATCAACATGACAATAATAAGAATATCAAAAATCCCATGTTGGATGGATTGTAGAATCAGATAGCAATTTCTATTAAAAAGTTACTTCTTCAATAACTTTCTTAGTATTGGAGAAAATTACACATCAGTGTTGATTAAGTAAAGGCTTTGTGTGAAAATAAAATTGCCAAGAAAGTATATTATTTCTTTCTATTTAAAAAAAATACCTACTTGAAAGACAGGCTTATAAATTCACTACAATTTTGATGTAATGAATATATTGTGATTATTCCAAAATATATTAAAATACTTATTAAATTGTTTATCAAAGTTCATCTACATGTTTCTTTCAGAATCTAAGTGGGTGTGATTTTTTGTTCATTAAATAATATATATTGTTAAAGGCATATAAAAAAAAACATTGTGTTTCATTTTTATGTGTGAAATCAGTTACGTTGAAGCTTAAAAAATGGCAGTCCAAATGTTGGACTCTTGATCTATTTATTCCTTTCCTCTTCCTTCAAAAGCAAGGTGATCTATGTTCAGTCTCCAATGGTTTCAAAGAATTGGTTTTGCCCAATATCTTATACATAGTCACAATGCCCACTGGAAAACAATCATCAAAAATATTTTTGAACTCTTGACTTTGTATTTTGAAGCATGTCAATGAAGCTTAACCCCAAAATATCTTTTGCCTTCTTATTTTGTTTCTATAATGCGGAGTAACTGGGATAATGTGGGGCGGTTTCTATATTCATGTGTAACGGGCAACCGCTGTATTATGTTTTAAGAAATGGTTAATGGCTTGGGAATTACACATTTTTTGTTTGTTTTCTATTATAAAACTAACATGAATTTCATTTTTCGCTTGCATGTTTCAGTATTGGTTTATTGGTAATAAATATTTGTTTATTTTTGTGATTTTTATAGTGTTTACTTAAACCTAAAGTCAGATTAAACTTTAAGTTTAACTTTAATTTTTTTTTTTATATATACATTAAAACTTTATTTTATTTCTTTTAATGTTATGCACATTACTTTAAAAAAAATTTAAATAAACTTTTGGATTAAATTGTTTTTATGGAAGGATAATAAATAATAGGTGATTGAAGTATTTTTTTATCTACAGATGGAAAAGTTTTTTAAAAGGATAACCAGGGTATTTAAAAATAAATTTACTTTGAGACTTTTTAATTGCAATCGTGTAGTACAGGGGCTAATCAGAAAGTAAGAAATAAGTAATCTGTCTGAACAAGGCGCACGCCGATCTCGTACATTTTGGTGCGTGCACACTCGGCCACTCAATTGGCGTCCAGCCGTGACAACAAGAACATTTCCGCATCGCCCGTTTTTTCGCAATTTCAACTGAAGATGTGCGCTGCGATTGAAAATCCCACCAGTTATGAGGTGCGGTCAGTGATATGGTTTTTGTTGGCAAAAAACTTAAAACTGACAGACATTTATCGCCAAGTGTGTGAAGTTTACGGAAACAACGTAATGAATGAAAGTTCTGTGCGGAAATGGTACATTCAGTTTAAAAATGGTTGAACTGACGTTCATGACGAAGCGAAGAGCGGATGCTCAAGCATTGTGAGTGATGAACTGGTTGCTAAAATTGATGAAAAGGTTAATGAAAACCGCCAATTCACGACAACGGAGCTTTCGTTCTATTTCCCACAAGTTTCACAGACTTTTTTGTTTGAAATTGTCACACTAAGGTTAGGCTACCTCAAATTTTGTGCAAGATGGGTGCCGAAAATGCTCACTGACCGCCATAAAAGTCAGCGAATGGAGGCAAGTTTCACAATTCTGGTTGCCTACGACAGACATGGTGATTCACTACTGGATCGCATCGTAACTGGTAATGAGACATGGGTAAATCATGTTAATTGCGAAACGAAATCACAGTTCATTGAGTGGGAGCACACAAGCTCCCCCAAAAAACCAAGAAAATGTTTGCAAACATTGTCAGCAAGGAAGATCATGGGGACAGTTTTTTGGGACAGGCAAGGTGTACTTATTGACCTTCTTGAACATGATTCAACAATAAACTCTGAGCGGTACTGTGAAACTTTGCGCAACCTTATGAGAGCAGTTCAAAACAAGGGCCGAGGGAAATTGAGGTAAAAAATTTTGTTTGTGGATGACAATGTCCGACCTCACACAGCAAACCACACCAAAGAACTCCTTGTGACTCATTTAAATGGAAGGTTTTTCCTCATCCGCCATATAGTCCTAATCTTGCACCAAGCGATTTTCACTTGTTTCCAAGAAGCTAACAACACAGCACTTTGACGACGACATGGAGCTCAAGGTGCGCGTCACTGAGTGGCTGAGATCACAGGCGACAGACTTCTATGATGAAGGAATTTCAAAGCTTGTCCCTCAATACAATAAGTGCCTTAATTTGTTTGGCGACTACGTAGAAATGTAGTATTCTAGTTGCTCTTTCAGATGTATATAATAAACATTTTTTATTGTACTTTTTTTTTTTATTCAAAAGCGTTCCTTACTTTCTGAATAGCCCTTGTACTTTAAATTAATAATCTTTTATTTTCAGAAGTTAAACAGGATTTAAAGCAGCTTTTTTTAAAAACGTTTATACACATTTTGCCTTTTACAATATCGATACATAGTAATTGAAATTTTGCTCTCCTCTACTGTTACACACATTATAAACTCCCACATTATTTCGTTCTTTTAAGATTTCCTCCTATATTTTTAATTACTGTAAAAATCTGGAATGATTCACAGCTTTCCAATGTTGAAGATGATTCATTATTTCAGTATAAACAAAGATTTAACAGCATGAGTTCATATGAAGCTGTTTTGATTTAGTAATATTATTAACAAATTTCAAATTTGCAAGTGGTTTTTTTATAAACATATGTGAAAGTGCCAATCTACTGTTCTAATTGATATTGAATATATTTAAACTACGTGCTTGCCTTCTTCTGTGGTTGTGGTATAATGTAGCTCTTTTTAATTTATAAGTTGATAGTTTAATGGTGCATGAAATTGACTCAAAAATTAATAGGTAAAGCATTAGAAACAATTTCTCATATATTTATAGCAGATTTTTATAATCATGATATTTGCTTGTTGCAAAGATCTATTGTACCTTTATTACACAGGAAACAATATCTTCTATGGGTAGATTTCAAATACAGAATACAGTATTTGAAAACTTTGCTCTAACCAATTATTTTTATAGATCTTAATTTAAGAGATCTGCAGTATTAATACCTACAATTTATTTGTGTCTATTACACACACACACACACCCACACATAGGAATTTTTGGACTAGGTAGGAGACTGACAGACTTACCTAATGGCAATAGTCCAAAACTGCAATCTCTTGGAAATAAATAGACACATATAAAAAACTTATCACACTATTGAAATATTTTCACCAAAAATGATCTTCATCAATCAAAAAAAAAAAAAAAGACTGAAGTCTTTTCTTTTTCTCTTTTTTTTTTGATTGATGAAGATCATTTTTGGTCAAAATATTTCAATAGTGTGTTGAGTTTTTTATATGTGTCTATTTATTTATTTCCAAGATATTGCAGTTTTGGACTATTGCCATTAGGTAAGTCTGTCGGTCTCCTATCTAGTCCAAAAATTCCTAAATAAGCTTTAAGCTCTACTAGAACTAACCTATAATAATATATATATATCGTGATATTTCACGTTGTCCATTATTTTTCCGTTGCACTGACTTTATGAAGTTATTATTATTACTTGTAAATAATTTTTTTCTTTGTGTAATTTAATAGAAATATGTCCTCTATAAAGGGTTTTCATGCTTTGAATAGGCTTCAATTAGGGAATTTCTAAACCATTTAAATTTTGTATATTATGACTTTCTAATCTTAGATTTACTACAAAGTAATATGATTAAGAAGATGCCGATTTTAATATGGGTATAAATATTGTGAGAAATTGTTGAAATAACTATGGGAGCATGTGGCTTAATTAACTGGGTTGTGTTATGTTGTAATACTAACAGGGTGAGATGATAGATCGCATAGAATACCACGTAGAACATGCAGTGGATTATGTTCAAACTGCAACACAAGATACCAAGAAAGCACTCAAGTATCAAAGCAAAGCTCGGCGGGTGAGTTGTACTGACCCAGAAAGTTCGTTGGTTATACACGTTTTTGTTTTCTGTTGCTTTACAAATACCTGAAAAACTATATTCATGTGTTATTTTTTATTTGATTTTAATTTTGTTTATTTTTTTGTTTTACCTATTTTTATCCTGAATCCTTTTCTCTGCTATATTAACTGAATGTTGTAAATGTTAACACATTAATTGGGTGATATGTTGGGCCTAAATGGGTGTTTCTTTCTCTCTGTATCTATACTAACATGGGTGTCCCGTTATATACGGGTGTGTTTGCTTGTTCTCTGTTCTCTTTTCTCTTTCGATGTAACCATGCCGCCTTCCTTGCCCATCTCTTTCAAATCCTTCCAATCAGGGCGAGTTAGTGGACAGGATAGAATACAACGTGACGCAAACGACTGACCACGTCGTGGTTGCAAGGGGAGAGCTTCACGTAGCTGAGGATCTGCAGACGAAAGCGAGAAAGGTATGATTGCTGTTCCTCCTTTTCCTCTTTAGTTTATGTTAGGCTTCTCTTTGATCTTTATGAAAATAATTTGCCATCTTAAAAATTGGCTATTATTTAAAATTATGTAACTTTCTTAAAAATTATGCAGCCATTGAATGAAAAAGCTTAATCAATATTTCCCAAAATATATAAAGAAAGGGACAAGTGAATTTGTTCCATTTTTGAAACAGAATGAGCTATTTATTGGTTGAGATAAAACTAAACCTGAAGTTAAAATATATTTTAAAGCTTAAAAACATTTTGAAATTTCACAAATTGACATTTAATAATATCAAACGACTACTAACAATTATTTAATTTAAGAAAATTATCAGTATTGTTTTACTTTTATAATATATTCAAATAGCTCATAAAAAAAAGTAATTAAAAAATAACAAAATTCACTCTGTTAAAAAAATTTTTAGTGTGTTTTTTCCGATAGAATTTCTGAATTCCATTGCTTTTAGTGCTAAATTTTAAAATTTAATTTATTACGATAATCAAAGTTTCCAACTCTTCTTCATAAACTCTATCCTCTGATTCCGGCTGAATTACTTGTTTTGGTGGTCCAACTACTTTAACCACCAAAAGTATTTATACTTTCACAAACTACTTTAACAAAGTTTTGGTGGAATGTTATTAATTTCTTTAAATACACTAGTCATGTTTGGGTGCTCATCGAGTTTTAAGTTGAATATCCGTGTATTCACTTAAAAATAAACACCCAACAAACTTACAAAAATTAAATTGGACTTTAAACAGTTGTTGTATTTGTGTGACTAGATGTAAATTGGAAGCATGCAACAAACTCAAAACTTACAATTATATTTTTTAAAATGAGTAATGCCATACATGCTTCAAGAGCCAGGCTGTTCAAAGTCACCGGAGATGAAATAACACTGTTGTAATTTATTCTGGTATTTAGTTAAATCACTGACCATGCAATATCGTGTTTTAATTTTTCATCAACAATATTTGTTATAGATAAGCCCTTAAAATTTAAACAATCTTTTGACATTCAAATGGATACCAAGGGTAAATAACCCGTAAATTATTTTTTTAAGCATGTAAACATGTTGAGATTATTTAAATTTTAAATGCTTATTTATGAACAATTATTACGGATCAAAAATCATAACATGATATTGCGTGGTCTGTAATTTAACTAAATATTAGTATTAAATACAACAGTGTTCATTCATCGCTGGTGACTTGAACAGCATGTATGGCATTAGTCATTTTAAAAAATGTAATTGTAAGTTTCAAATTTGTTGCGTGTTTTCTGTTTATGTTATTCTCACAAGCCTAGCTCAAAAGTTTTTTGTAACTAAATGGTTTTTGCAACATCATGACCATAACCTTTGCCAATTTGAAGAGTATAACGTAGATCCGATGATGTTAGTTGTGCTACTGGAACCAGTAATTTAGTACAATTATAATAAAATAAAATAAATAAATAAAGTTATCCTAATAACCTATAACCTTATACAACAGTGAATAAGTTCAGTGTTGATTTTAAAGTTTTAAGACAGCAGAAATAAACTAAACTACTTTATGTGTTAATGATGAAATATTTATCAAGATATTATTTTACGGTGATCATTTTGGTTTAAAACTATATAGACTGATATAACTTGATACTGAATTTTATAGAAGCCAAATTATTTTCAGTGTATTTTTTTACTTTGCATGATTTGTTGTACCCTCTCTAACTGTAGACAGCACTGTAGTTAAATATTTCCTGTACACTTCTTTTATAGTTTTGAATCTAAGCTTGCACCGCCCAACCGTCATCCATAGATATAGTTATTATTAAATAATATGTATTAAAATATATTCTATGATTAAATAGCTAGAATTAGCAATATGTAAATAATAAAATACAATACACTTGGTTGCTATGAGTTTTGCACTTAACATTTTTTGCATTTCTAATATGACTGAAACCAAGTACAAGTTTTGTGTTTATTATTTTTGTTACGTTAATTAAAAACATTAAGTTGGTATGAATTTAGCTTTTCTCATGGTTAAAATCATATATAGTTTCAATCTAACAGCCTTTTACAAAGTTCCAAATTATTAAGTTGAATACAAGGAATGATAATTCACGGCACCACGAATCTGCAACACAACATCAAGAGCAAAAATTTGTTAAGAAAATTATACAAGGTAAATCAAAACACTGCTGTTATGAATCTGGAAGTTATGTTTCAGATTTGTCGAGTTATATTCTATTTAATTTTTCTACAAATTCAACAGGCCACAGTTTGCAGTAATATTTATAAATTATTTAAATTTTTGTTTCTTACAAATTCTGAGACTTGAGAATTTTAGACAAATTAAATATAATCTATCAAACAGAGACATCTTAGTCTTTTAAACTAAAACAAAGATATTGCTAATCACAACTTAAAAGTTTTTAATATTAATGTAACATTTATATTTCTACTTAAGTACTAGGAATCACAATGTACTTTTTTATAGTAACAATAACAAAAAATGTTTTTGGAGTTTGAACAATTGTATAGATGCAGTACATAGATGCACTGTAACGGAAGAACTGCCGTAGTTTTAGTTGAATATGAATGCATAAGTAAATGAAAGTATATAATTTTCACTCTTAAATTTGATATTTTAAGAAATAGTTGCACAATTTTTTTAAACCTGGAAAATTAACTACCAACCAAACTTTCCATTATATTTTGTTAAACACTGCTGACATTTTGAAAGCATAGATTATGTTAAGATAGTTTGGAAAAAAAATGTATCGTATTTCGTGGCTCAAAGGTTTTATAATTTGTTCAAAAGTTGGTAATTTTGAAACGGGCGGTATATTTAATTTGTGGTATACTGAAAGCTTGATTTCTGTTGTACTATTTAATATAATAACATATAATAAATTCTGTAAATATTTTGTGAATTTTCAATACACAAAACAAATTTGTGTAACATGATGCTCGACTCATTTTCTTTGCATACTATAAATATTTCTTGGAAACCTGACCTGTCATTTTCTTTCAAATAGATAAAATAGGCATGAATTATATGGAAGCTCAAAATATTGGGACTCTGAATTTCGAGACTCAACTGTACTTTATAATAAAAAGGTGTTGTCTGTAATTTCTACCAATATTGAAACAAGTTCGTTAATATCATTGTTATGAGAACAAGCTTTGTCATGAATCACGTCAATTACTTTGATCGTTCTGTATTGCTGGATGTAGTTTTCAAAGTGTTTCACAGTGAATAAGAATTGTTTTTTGCATTTACTTTTCACTCTTCAGTAAACAATCCATTAAGAGAACACCAGGTGCATGTGTTTTTTAAGAGGTCAATATTTGCTTAGGGGTTTTCTTTATAGGTAACCTTTGTGTGCCAAGATTCCATTCATATTCTAGTTTAATACTATAAAGACTCAGGTCTTTGTATGTTATTTCTCTGAGGATGGTTACTTGTTAACTGAACTGTACATAAAGGTAAAATAAAGAAGGTTTGTGGTTAAGAGGTTTTTGTGTATTTATTAATAACGTTTTAATCTTAAGTAACTAGTAAATTTTGCTATTTTTTATTATTTTTTGTGGTATTGGGGTTTTCTGGAATATTTTCATTATAATTAAAACTATCATTATATTTGTGTTGAAATCTCAGTCAAAAATTAACCAGCCTAGTGCAGATATTTTTTAAATTTGAATTCTTTCCTTTGTTACTGTACAATTGGAAGTTACATCCTAGTTAAATATTTAAAAATAACATCAATAGCTTTACTTGCATTTAATTCTGCAATAATTGATGATCTCTTCTGATATAATTTGAAAATGAAATAACTTGGAGCCGTGGTTTATAATTTTTAATTATAAATAAATAGATCCTCTTAAATCACAAACATTTTTTATTTTTTGTCCTTCTTGTTAGTTTTGTAGTAATTTCCTCTGGAGATGATTGCTTTGCAATCGAAATGCAATCAGCACATAAATAAAAAGTTTTTCTTATTTAAGAGGTTTTTTTAATTTATAATTAATAAAATCATCTTCACTTTCATTGTTAGTTTATTTCAAAGTTTTAATAATGTAAAGTTTGGTTTGGTTTTGTTAATTCCTAAAAATGAATCATAATCATAATGCATTAATATTACTAATTATTACTAGTAAATAATAGTTTTCAAAAGTATTTTTTCTAGTAAAATTTTTAAATAGTAGTACACTTTAACTTTTTTAAAGATAATCGCCTAATATTCTATATAAGAGGTGTAATCCAAATAATATAGGAGGTGTATGAAAATAAAATCAATGTAGATGCATTTTGTATTTTATGACTTCAAGGCATAATTTTTTAAAAAGTATGTTAAATTATTTCAGAGAAAATATGGCCTTAGTGATTGAAAATAATTTCACAATATAGATGAATTAATAACTTCTTGACAGAAGACACACTCTTTCTCAACACATTGTAGGAATATCTTGTTTGCGATGGTATATAATCATTCATAATACAGTTAACCAAATTTAGGTAGGATATGACTTTTGTTAAATAAATACTTGCCACAGTTTTAAACAAACTCCACACATATGCAAACACTTTTCTGAGAGTTAAATAAGGAGATAAAATAAGAATGTTATTCCACCATCCGAGTTTTTTTTTTAAGAACCTGTAATTCAAATCTGAAGGTATCTAAGCTAATGTATTATTGTGTTTAAAGTATTGAGATTGTATAAAATAATGGCAGCTAAGAAACATAGTATGTATACAGTTTTATATTGAATTATGAACAAAGCAATAGAAATCCATTGAATTGTAAAAAAAAATTTAATGAATTATCAACCCAGTAGAGAACTTTTGAGTAACTTAAAACATTATGGATCTACAACACTGGCCATAACTCAATGCTTGAAGATGTATTTATTCTCTAGAATAAAATTCAGAATAAATTCTAGAATTTATGTATTTTGTTCTCTAGAATCTAAATAACATAACTAAAATTAAAATATTAGGTGTTATTATTGAAACAGATTAAAAAATTATAGAAATAAAATATAAATTAGGTATAGTCTAATTTAGCTGTAATGGGCTATAAAAAAATGATAGAAATAAAATAGAAATTAGGTACAGTCTAATTTAGCTGTAATGGGCTATTGCAGCTGGTGGTTGTTCATTTCATTGAAAGTCTAGTATAAAACAAAACATTCTTATAAAACAGTTAATGCAAATAAAATGGATAAAAAAGTGTAAAAGTTTATTAAGAAGAAATAAACTGATTTCTGTATTAACCCTTAGCACCCGGGACATATAAAGGGCAAGTAACATATTACGTGCTATTAGATAAAAAAAACTTTTTTGCGAAATGTTCAAAGTTCTATTTAATTCTGAGTTCCTAAAGATGTATTTGAACCAAAAAAAATTATAAACTAGTTATTTTTATAATTTTTTATATTTTTACACTATGTAATTCAAGATATCAATAAATCCATTTAAAATAAAATTAAAGTAACTAATATTATTATTCACCAAATCATAAACAATAAATTATACCTACAGTACAAACAAAGGTCACTCGCGTAAACAGTAAACAACTATATCACTCACAATGGCAACGCAAAATACGACAGTTGGCAAACGCTGCCTCCTGCCGAGAATACCCGTCATACATGCATAGACCACGTAATGGTGGCTAAAACAATAGAATGTGGATTGGTAGTACGTGGCCAAGAACAATAAACGTAGCTGAGGAGTTTATTTACACCAAACAAACATTGTCACGCATTGTAATGGACTTTAAACAAACAACTAGGACTTCCATAAACAAAATATTGTAAATACGTGATTTCTCGTGATACGAGCTAGCGGAGATTTCAGCCTTACGAGAAATCACGTTATACGTGCACAAAGGGTTAAGAATAACAATAGTAAGTGTTATTTACAGTCATCAAAAAATCATTTACACATTTGTTGCTAGTAAAATTCAATGTCATTGGTAAACAAATTTTGTTTTACTTACTGGAAGGATTTTTGAGGTCATTTTAATAAACGGAAGTCACATTTTAGCCTATTGGGTAGGGATTATTTATGTACAAAACATATAATAAGCTACTATTATAAATATTACTGATATGTCTACACTATTTACAGCTTTTTTGCATCATTTGAGTTAGTTTAGAGAAACGTGAGATTTTCAGCCAGTGACCTTTAGGTTACAACATGAAGCACATTTTTTTGAAATGATTTTTTTAACAAAACATTTATAAACACTACATAAATTAATATTATAATTATTAAAAATATGTTTACGTTATTGATAGTTCTATTGCATAGGGAGAATGTCATTTGATATCACTGTGTAGGGGCTGTGCTATTGCAGGCTGTACAGCGCCTGTTTGCATGGATTATGGATAGGATTATCTATCTTTAACTCTGTTGTAATTACATTGAGTTTAATAGGGTTGAATATAATAAGGTTCGCCAGTAATACCTTTTTCACCTCGTTCATATTACTATAGTCACTAAACTATTACACCTAAGTAGAGCAACAAAAACAGAAAACCTTAAACTTCAAAAAAAATTACTATCCATTTTCATGAAATATTTATCAGATGAAGAACTAAAGCATTGTACATTGCTGGAAAATTCCAATAACTATAGCAAATATTGGATTGAATATTTTGGAGGATTAAGAATTTGGGTTGATATCTGTTTCAAAGTATCATTGAAACTTTCATCATGCTTCTAAAGATAAATATACCATAAACAAAATGGAAAGATAAGCTTGTAGGACAAGTAAATATATTTGGTTCCATAAACTATATAAGAACTTTAGCAGAATGAATTCACAGTGTGATCTGTAAAAGGTTTTTTTTGCCTATCATGTCAAAATAATTATGTTTTTCTTATATCATCTATTTTTTCCTCTTTAAAAAGTCCACGAGACATTATTTGAAGAAATACAGAATGTAGAATAGAAGTAGGTTTTTAAGCACTAGCTATATAACTTTAATAGGGTTTTTTACATGCCCTCAAATCTAGGCTTCTAAAACCACATATCCTTTACGTTGATTGATTCTCGCAGGAAACTTACAGTTTAGGAAATACTTTGTGTAACTGCAAAAGAAACCATCAGGAATGATATGTCAATGGCCTAAGCTCTTACCATGATGGATTGGAATATAGTTAAAGGAAACTGAATGGTTTTTTACTAGATAAGAAATAGGAAAATTGAATAACCACACAAGAATGTCGTGAAAAATGCTGAGGTTATGTAAAATGTCCAGTTTTAGATTGCTGACTGTCAGTATGACTATTGTAGCTCATGAAGGATAGAACATTCTTGTGAAAAGTTTGGTTTAAGGTAGAGACTTAGAACCATGGGCGGAGTTGAGGAGCGGCATTGCCTCACCAACTTTCTGGACAGGTGTATTATTTTTCTATAATAAAAAGCTTACAATGAACTCATTTAAATACTATAAAAATAATAACAGTGCTGACTAGAAGAAACTTGGCAGTATCAGTTGTTATTTTGATCGTATTTGAGTTATTTTCTAAATATGACTATAGGTTTAAAGTAAAATATGAAACTTATTTTAATCTTACAAATCATGATGTTCACACTGAAATTTTAGGAATTGTGTCAGATGAAGTTTGGTATTTAGCGTTATGTTTCTCATAGATACAAAATCAGACTACTTTTAGACTTATAACTTTGCTAAATTCGAAAAAAAAATTAATTTTGCAAAGCTATAAGTCTAAAAGTTCCCAATTTGCGCTCCATGAAAAATATATCATTGAATACCATAACCTAACTTACCAATAAATAAGTAGATTAAAACATATACCTTATAATGTAAAATTTTGGATTCTGGCTTAATGTTGACAAGCTTTTAAATGTTATCTATATTTTTTGGGGGTAGACCCCCTGGACTCCATTTGACACCTCTAGAGGAATCTTGTGCCCCCCTCCAGAACAAAACTTGTAATGCCGCCCGTGATTAGAACTACCGTGCTAGAAGATATATGTGAAATAATAGAATCATTTGAGCAAGGTCAATGTAAACCTACTCTTTCCCAGTCATAAATGTATATCTACTCACTATAACTTGTATATTCAGATACCTCTAGTGGTAGAAAACTTTACTAACTAATTTTAAAAATACTTAACTAAGTGAATACGTATTTGCTTACTTGCTGACTCGTTTCAAAACATTCATTCCTTTTACGAAGCTAGCCCTCTACTGGCTGCATCGGTTGTGTGCAAAGGCTCTAATGGGAATGGATTTATGACTGTGGAAAGGGTGGGTTGTTTGAGTTGTGTGTCATATAATAGAAAAGGCTGTTGGCTTCAAAGTGTGTGTGATCATTTAATACGTTTTCTTTATCTGTTGTGTCGTGTTTAAAGTTGTTAGTTTTTTACTTTGTTTTAATATATGTAGAACATTTAAATTAGTATGTATGTCGGTGTGTGTGTGTGTGTTTTAGGTGTTTTGCGTAGCTGGATTTAGGGTTTGTTTGTTTTTTTTAGGTAATGTGTTCTTCGAAGCGTAAATCCAGCTACGCAAAACACCTAAAAAACACCCAACACACACACACACCAACATACACACTAATTTAAATGTTCTACACACATTAAAACAAAGTAAAAAACTAACAACTTTAGAAAAATATGAAATCCGTAACCACTACGCAACAGATAAGGAAAACATATTAAATGATCACACCCATCTTGAAGCCAACAGCCTTTTCCATTATATGACACTCAACTCAAACCACACACCCCATTCCACTGTCATAAATCCATTCCAGTTAAAGCCTTTGCACACAACCGATGCCGTTAGTAGAGGGTTAGCTTCGTAAAAGGAACGAATGTTTTTGAAGCACGTCAGCAAGTAAGCAATTACATATTCACTTAGTTAAGTATTTTTAAAATTAGTTTAACCAGTAAATTCAAGATGATTATATCAAGCAACTTCAGAAAACTTTAGTTGATCATTCATTCAAATATATTAAACATTATAAATACTACAAATTTAAATTTAGCCATTTCTAGGGAAATATATCAAAGAAATCCATCTGTTATTGAGGTTCAGACCCCAACAATTTTTGATTTTATTTTAATAACAAAAATGTATAAATTGATTAACTTATAGAGATTAATTGTACCAGGCAGGTCAGGTAAGTTAAGTCATGATTTTGGATTACACCTCATAAAGTTCAATTAGAATTTAATTGCCTTGTATACAGAATTTTTCAAGATGAATTAAATGAACTAAAATTGGTTAGATTTTCTTGTGTCATGCACTGATCGGTTTGTTCTATCGCTGTGAACAAAAATGAAATACAAAATTTAAACTTTCAGAATAAATAAAAAATTAATTCTGTATCTCAAAAAGTTCTTGTATATTATTTCAGAATTTAAAATTAAAGTCAAGAGTTAGAAGAAAGGATTGTGACTGTTTAGAGTTAAATATTGCTAACACCAAAAAAAAGTCATTTCTTTTTTTCACTGATAATTTTGTTCATTATTGACTTTCCTAATTTAAAATAGGAAAGAATCTTTTAGTTTGAGGGTGATGTAGGTAAATCCTTATCCTTCATAAGAATGTAAGGGAAATTTTTTTATTTACAATATCTATAAGTTTAGTCCACTAGTAGTAGTTCAATTCCATAATAAATACATTATTTTTTCTGCAGTGCATTCGTTGTAATCAGTTACCCAAGTTTTGAAAACTTGATAAATTAATACAATAAGTTAATTTCTATTTAATTTTGTTTGAATTCTTCTGTATACTTTTGAATATGACAGTCTTGTTGATTATTTTTTAATTTTTTCAATTCTGTTTGCTCATGTTCACAGAAAAAGTTGTTGATTATAATCTGCTTGATAGTCGTGGTAAGCATTTTAATCATAGCCATTGCATTCGCCTTCTAGTATTCTGGACATTGATAAACGGCTGGACTTCGACGAGCAACTGATTACGCTGATATTTTCAGTAAAGTATATTTTTATTGTGTATATACAGACTTCAACTATTTTTATTTATTATCTAATGTGAAATGTTATCCTAGTCTATTTCTTAGACGTATAAGTGTTCAACCGTACGTAATTACGGTACGAAATCGATCTTTATTCCCGACGTTAGGTTTAAAATTATTTTTTGCACAATTTATTAGTCTCGACATGAAGTACCATTTAGATTTAAGCAAGTATGCATTTAAGTTTCTGTAATGATCTTGTATAAGTAAAAATTGGCTTATATGGGTTTAATTTTAGTTTATTAAAAAAGTCCGTGTATAAATTAATGATTACTTAAAAAATTAGTGTTGTTTTTAATTATAACTTTAATTTGAATTGTTTACTTATAGCTGTTTAATTAATTTAATATAATTTGTTAATTATAAGCAAATGTAAATTGAATATTTTCATACCAACTTTTTATCAATGATTTTTACTTGATTTTGGAGGATTTTTTTAACTTGCATCATATTTTTCTAACATACTGAATTTATATTTAGGGATTTTTAGAAAATTCATTAGTATTAATGAGTAAGAACTAAACCCCATTTTATTCAAAATTTAGATTACCGTTGTGTGTCAGGTATTCAAATTTTTTGTCTATAAATTAGTAAAGCTTTAAACTAACATTTTTCCCACTTAAATTATATAAATATTCTGATTTTGGTGTGTTTTTAATACCAGTTTTAAACAAAAATATTTCTTAGTAGTTTTAATCAAAAATCATAGATATAAATTTCTAATCATCTATAGTTTGGATAAAACAAATTGCATAATGCTTTTACCAATTTCATACAAGGAGTTAGATGCAATCTAAAGGAGTTAAATAGAAGAATAATGTACATCGTAGTCAAACCTCTCAACTAAAATTCATACATCATACTTTCATCTCATGTGACTCATTCTTGTCCATGATGCGATAGCTATCAAATATCTCGGTATGATCTTACATATTCTGTTATGAGAACATCCTAATTCCATTAACTACTAGTTATACCAATACACTTTTTTCCATAATGTTTGAATTCCATCTGTGAGTATAAAAACATGATCCATCCTTAGCAATTTGGTCTTGCTCTTTTATTACCAAAAATTCCACCTTGACGTGATATACATTAAAATATATTTTTGTGTTCTAATTTCTTTAACGACTCATTTATTTGTGCATTAAAAAATAGTATGCATCGTGCTGCTTATTATCTAAACAGCTGACACTGAATGAGTCGAAATACAAATATTTCTGTCCTTCATAACACAAGAGGTTACTGCATTTTTAATTATCAACAACTCTATACATATACTAAAAGTCTCCGGAATATCGTTGTCCTGTACTTTGGCTTTAGAAGCCTGCCTATGCGTTGCAATTAGCATGATTTTTATGTAATAATACCAATATGGAATTATTAATTATATAGGGTTTAAGAAATTAAAGTGGTAAACAAGTTAAGAGAAATATAAAATTGTAAATTGTTAGAAAGTATGTTATTAGCAACAATGCATCTAAAACACAAGTGGAAACATTATTTTCACAAAGTAATATGTCTTTACATTTATGTACTATTTGACTCAGCAATATAATAGTAACAAGTTTTTGCTGGTAGTTTATTGTAGCATTTAGAGCAAGATCTCTTAAAATATGACTTTTTCACTTTGGTTTTTTTTCTATTTATTGTAGGATAATACAATCGATATAAAGTTCTGTATCACACTTAATAAAATAACTATTTTGGTAGATCATTATAAAGTAGATTTTTATTTCTACAATTTAAAAAAATCTAACACAATTGTAAAATAATAACTGTCCAGTAAACTATACTTAATTTACATTTAAAAAAATATTGGAACATCTATAGGTTCTAAATATAAGCTCTCTATGAATTTAAGTTCCTTTGCCTATTTGCAGGATTTGACTGAAATATTTAAAGATAACTGTCCTGTGTATAATTGACAAAAATGAGAACAAATCATTAAAACACTTTCGAGTTACTTTTTAAAATGAACAAGTGTTTTAAAATTTTTCAAAGAGATTGTTGTAAAACTTATGTCTTACAAGGTCATTACAGAAAAGTTACATAAAAATAAATTAATGCAAATATATTTTTATGTAACATAGTGATAGTCGAGTAAACCTGTACTATATGTCCAGCATAATTATTCATGTTTGTAAATTAAATGTACATTTGAATATTTATTAAATTTCACAAAGGAAATCATACAAATATGACATACTTGAAAGCTTTAGATCTTTTATGAAAAAGCAATTTTTTGTATTAAATTTGTAATATTGTTATCTTCCTTCTGGATTACAAGTCTCCTGTTTGGTATCTGATTTCCCCATGTATACACTTCACCATTGTTCAAAGTGATAGATTTACTAATAGATTATCCAAGAAATTCCCTTGGTCCAAATATTCTGAAACCTACCCTCACACCATTATCCCTGTCACAGTTATAGGTGCAAAATAGAATTCAGCCGACAAGCAGAGGAATAATTTATCTGCAGTATATATCAGATTATTATAAGTCAGTATGTAAGTACAGATGACTTGATTTGAAGTTTATACTCCAAAGTCTGCTGCTTAATTCTCCTGTTTTTCTTTTTTTTGTACTTGTTAGCCTCTGTATGTGGCTTTTGGGTTTCAATTAATGATCCAATAAACTTCATCCAATTTTTTATCCCGGATCATTATTTCTGGAATTAAACTCAATGCTCAATAATTTTGGTTTCAGATACAATTGTTTTCTTCAGAGTTTATAATGGTTTATAATTTTTTGAATGCTTCACATGCTAGCTGACATTTAAGCAGTTTCTTAGGAGTCAGCTTGGAGAACAACTTTCTTTCAAGTTTTGTCCTCGTAATCGTCCTATCATTTACTGTTTCTAAAATTTTGTAAATTTGTTTTCAGTTTCTAAAACGTGTTAATTTAGGATTGCAGGATTACATCTTCAATATCAGGCAACAAAATTATTCGAGTTGTTTCAACGTTCCTCAGATTTTTTAAAAATAAAATATTGCTAAAGTTACCATTTTCAAGTTACTTGTTGTAATTACTGTATCTTTAATTAACTGATTAATCTATAATTAATTAATACACAACTAAGTGAATACTTAAGAGCCTTCTTGCTGATGCGTTTCGAAACAATCATTTATTTTACGAAGGTAAGCTTCTACTCAAGCGAGTAGAGTAGAGTACGTTTGAGTAGAGGCTTGGCTTTGTAAAAGAAACGGTTGTTTTGAAACAGGTCAGCCAGTAAGCTCTTAAGCATTCACTTAATTATGTATTAATTAATCATAGTGACATTTTCAGTTATAAATAATCAAGAAGATGACAAGAGCCAAAGAAATTTTGAGTTTTTGTCGGACAAAGTAGAAAAGATGAAACTTTTAAAAGTGGATATCGGTATTTGGTAGTCATAATTTGTTAATTGATACATATAGTTTATTAAGTATGTCATATTTTATGAATGTTCTTTTGTTTAATATAGTTGTAAAAAATTAAATCTATATAAATATAATTATTTTATCATTTTGTAATTTATCGATTTGTATTTATTTTTATAAAACTGTTGTCTTAAAAGAAAACAGTTTATTGTCTATGAACCTATTGGGTTGCGTCTTATCAGGATCTGTCCATGACGTAAGCAAGTTTATGTATTATTTATTAAAATCTTTCTACACTGATGTATTTTAAAGTTATTAGTCTTTGTATAATAAGTGTTGAACAATAACATTTAATCTAAGAAAAGATAGTGTTAAGGTTCAGGTGGATATTATCCATATGTAAATTTTACGTATATGGATAACATAATATAAATAAATGATTTAACTTGTTAAATTAATTGTATAATAATTTTTTTGTAATTGTTTAAAACACTAAAGTGTTTGTTGACTTTTATATTTTTTTTAAAAAAAAACAGGCTATCATCATAGTATTATTGTAATATGGATTGTTTCTGTCTTTTTTGTTGTTTTTTAGTGATAGGTACAACCTTATTCAATAATAATTTGTGTATCCCAAAAAGGTATGAGAAAGTTGGTGTAACACTAGATTTCATTGTAAGCAATGTTTAAATTTATTTTAACTTTTAATAGGTCATCATAGGTCTTTTTTTACAGAGGATAAATGTTTCTTTCTACACTGAAAAATCCTTTTCGTAACTACATCTTTTTTAATTCACTTCATTTCTTCAGCTAATAATATTTATAAAAGGAAATAATAATTTTCACAAGTAGATAATATTCTGATCCTGTTTGTAATATTCCATAAGTCCTCAAGATCTTTATTTCTAAAATTTGGTAGTCTTTTTGTAATCGTTATAAAAAAACGACTCTCAAAGTAAAACTAGTAAGATTAAAGTTTTCTATAAAAATATTAATTTTTTTTAGCTGTTAGTGTTTCTTTATATTATATACTGTCCTTTATTATATATAGAACAATTGATCTTTTATTGCATAATTTATTCCAGCTAGAATTCTATTAAGAAGAAATTTTTCATAGTTCCAGTGTAATTGAAAAATACTAAATTAAAAAATAGTATATAGTTCGTTATTAATATTAATTCTAAGGTGAAGAATTCTAGAAAGCAACATACGGAAATGTGAGTAAATAAAGTGTTTACAAATCTAGAGAATTTAGTTATTTAATGATCCGGTCATATACATTATTCACTGTATGCTTTTATATAGTCATTTGTATCCCATTAGTTGTCACCAACGAATTTAAAAAATAAGTGAATGTTAATTCATAGACCTATATTGTTTTATAACTTCAAATTTTAGTGTTTTAAACAGTTAATAAATTATTGAATAAATTCTGTTTTGTATTGTTATAAATATTTTATTTTAGCTACACATTTAGTTTTGTATGTTGAAAATTTCTATGAACTGTATAGTTGTTTTTCTGCTGTTTTATATAGCTTTGTATATTGCTTTAACATGTTATTTTTGTCTAATGATTTTTAGTCTATGTAAGTAGTGATTCTGTGATTAATTTGGCCCCACCCTGATTTGCTCCTGAGAAACAAACTTTACCTAGGTAAAGAAATCTTTTTAAAATACTCTATTCTATGTTTTTATTATAATTGTTTAAAAAGACAAAAGATTATTTCATAGTTAATTTTTTTGTTAATAGTATTTTTAGTTGATGCCATAATCAATAATATACTTGGAGACATAGTCGTGTTTATTTTAGCTTAAGTTTTCATAAATACTGTATTCATTGTGTTACTTTTTGGATTCTGGTCTGTTGAGTCAGTTTAGCTGAAAAATTGACCAAATGAAACAGATTTTTTAAAAAATTTCAATGCAGAAATTTACCATTTTCCTAACCTATATATTGACTTCTGTATACATATCCTAAAGAAAAAGAAATTGTGATCAGATATTGTTCAGCTAAATATTACAGATTGTTTTAGAGCTTATTGAAATTCCAGTTTTGTTTTTTCTCAAAAACTCATTTTGCAATTTGAAAGTAGGAAACGTGTTATGTTTTGCTCATTACAAACACTATTGTTAGTCAAACAATTAACTTTTTTTTACTATATTTTCGAATATAGTTCTAAAAAGATTTTGTAATATTTTTCCAACTAGTTTTTTACCCAGCAAATTTGTCTATACTCATATAAATAAAATGTAATAACAAGGAAATGCAAAATATAGTACCGAAGTTATATTTAGACCCATATATATATATATGAAGTTAATATATTACTATTGTAAGTAATTTTCGTTATCCATTGTTTTTCCGTTGCACTGACTTTATGAAGTTAATATATTACTATTGTAAGTAATTTTATCCACCATTAAGGTAGAATCATTGCACTTAATTGTGGATAAAATTATTCACAATAGTAATATATTAACTTCATATGTATGTATATATATATATATATATATATATATGTGTGTGTGTGTGTGTGTGTGTGTGTGTGTGTGTGTGTGTGTGTGTGTGTGTGTGTGTGTGTGTGTGTGTGTGTGTTTTTCTTCATCATTCAGGGCAAACAGTCATGTAAAAGAGGCTATCAAAATGTGTAAACAATATTTTACTAAAATATAAATTCACAGAAATATAAATTTAATAGTACATGATCTTTTTGATCTATTCACCTCTCTAAAACTTCTGATGTAAGTATCTAAAGAACCTCTTGGTGTTGGGGTAGTACATTAGAATCCCTCATAACCAGCCTCGCATCAACTAGTCGTCACAGTTATGGTGTTATTAAAAACAAGATTGTTGTTACGTATTCCGGCTCTGTGTACCAAAATCTGTATCTACTGTATGATTTAATTAGATTCCGGAGGACCATTGAGATAAAAATCATACTAAATTCCTGTAGCAGTAAAAGCACAAATGTTGTCATATATATTTACATACACAATAACTGGTGAACATAAAAAGTGCACATACCTGAACCTTGAAATGTCTCGTTCACTATGGTCTTCTAGATGAATGACAAGAATTTTTGGTGTACCCTGTTCATGCACTACTCATACCTAAATAAACAAGAAAAGAGTATACATATAATTCAAAATAATCACTATTA
Source organism: Prosapia bicincta (assembly GCA_036971475.1). Taxonomy (NCBI): domain Eukaryota; kingdom Metazoa; phylum Arthropoda; class Insecta; order Hemiptera; family Cercopidae; genus Prosapia; species Prosapia bicincta. The sequence continues at coordinate 236,062,447 of JBAIZL010000001.1, read as the reverse complement.
TATGCTAATAATGTCTTCATCATACGACGGGAGAAAACTAAAGAAAAACCCCATCATGTAACGTAACTGGAGAGAATTCGTTATATTCGAATTTTGCAGCGAACCCTCAAAAAAAACTACGTTACATCTGGTGTAGCGGGGAAAATAATACCAAGAACGAGTTTAGCTTAGAACTCACAAAAATACGTCATGTCTAGCTTAACAAGAGAGAGATGTCGTTTGATCAACGTCTTGCATAGAATTTACTTGCCAATCTTGTACAGGGCAAAGATCGGCTGATGAGAGTAGTTACCCTCTCTGAAGCATTTAAAATTAATTTTACCCAAGAACAGTACATAACCGTTATCTCCTTTTTTTGTCTATTTTTAGTCAGTAGTTGTCAGATGTATTCACAATAATTACTTTAATCAATCCTGTTAAATTTGCAAAACTAGAGGTTGAGAAATATTGCACAACTGCTTAGCATATTCATTGGGAGCTGAAATGTACAGAGGTGATTTACTGGGTTTTCCCTTCAAAATTAAAAGTTGATAACGTTTAAGTTCTTATTATGACCAAATAATGTTTAAGGGAGGAAAAACAAATCTAAAGTTATTTTTCTGTTTTGTTCTTTTTTACATTTAAGATCTTATAGAATGAGTGTGCTATGTAAACTGAAATCCCTAATGGTCTGGTTTGAGACACGGTAAACAAATTTGATAGCAGGTAATCTGTAAATACACTCTGTAATGAGTTTAAAGTTGGAAAATGTACCATCAGCAATTGGCAATGAAATAGACAGTAGATTGAAGAAATGAGTTAAAAAAATGAGTTTGGAAACATTTTTGCTGTTCAATGAACTAATAATAAACCAGTTTCTAACATCATCGAAGAAGCTCTTTGGATATGTTTTGTTCAAGTTTAAGTACCTTCTGTCCACTCTTGTTATGTAGGTTGACCTATAATTGCATACAGTAGGTTGCATACAGTATGGAATATTACAAGTTGCTGCAATGTCTATATTTCATCGGTGACACCTGATATGGGATGTGTTTATTGGTTATATTTATCATTAATCAACCCAGTAACAGAATGATATTTTAATTTGAATTTAGTTTTTGCAAACAGAAAGAATATGCAATAATACTTTAATTTTATTTTAAAAAAGGTTGAAATATTTCTAAATAAAAGATCCTTCCCAGTTAATTTCATGGATAAATTTTAATTGATTTTTAATCTACAAAAATCCATGCATATTCAAAACCTGTATGCATTTTTATAAGTTTTCCAATTATTGGTTATGTTTTTTTGACTATTTAAAAAAATGTTGTGGAAGAAAGGATTATATTAATAGCTCCTAAAAATTGAATTGATGTCTTAAAACTTCCCTATAAATTTTCTTTTGAGTAAGGGATATGTATATTATACATGGAAGGTTTATTTTTAAAGTAAGTACCTTTTTAATATTTGAAAACTGTTAGAGTTGTCGTAACAGTTTAATTTATACTAGAAAGCTCGTCCATTTGTCTACTTTTTACATAAATTCTAGAATATATATGATTGCACTACTCATCTTTAAATACCCCATCAGGAGGTCTGCCACCTGATATGACAATTGCAACACAGCCATTTTAATATCTTCACGATTGTCATTGCTCTTACCACTCAGTTGTTTCTTCAAATGTAGTGACCCGTGGTAGTTGATAGCTTATGTGTAAGACTGTACGCGTTAAATTATTCCTAATGGTATGATCCGATGAGGTCTTGAACTCAATTTGCAAGATGGGAACGCATTCTTTAGATATATTAAACATTCTGTCATAATTTCATACGGCACACTTTAACTTATGAAAAAATGCATCATAACGAAGCTTGTCTTTCAGTTTCTCTTCAACTTTCTGCACTCAATCTCCAGTCACTATTTTTGTTCATCATACACATTTTTGTGACTATTTTTCATTCTCTTAGTCATTTCCATATAATTTTATCGGCCATAATTATTTCTTTATACACTTCACAGTTCTGGCATCGAGTGTCATCCATTGTTTTGTCTTTCGCAAAAGAAGAAGAAAACAAATAGTAAAATGTATTTCCCACTTGACACGATTCTTGATTTCTAAAGGGTTTTAAATACTTTCAAATACATGAAGTCACAGTCAAATGTTAATGTCAACTGCAGCGGCCTAATATCAAAATGGTACCTACTTAAAACAAATAAACTTTAAGCTTCATATTTTGTAAAGGAATACCAAGAGAGCTAGATACTGATTTTCGTGATACAAAAGCACATAATACTTACACATGTGGATAGTTTAGATATTTATCCAAAATATTGATAAATTAAGAAACGATGTTAAATATAAATATTTTTAATTATACGTTATATATATTTAAGAGTTTATTAGCTTATAAAGAAACAACAAACTTCCATGCTTAAAAAATTGTCGGTGATAATGCCATTACGTTTTTCCATCAACATGATTAGTTTAGGTCTGTAGTAATACCGATCTAAGAAATTTACTAAGTGAAATTTTTTGGCTCGGTATTAATGAACAAACCTCATATGCAGGACGTTAGAAAAGTACACAAACCTATCATTTTGTGGTCTATAAATGAATGTTCATTTATTGTTCAGATTTATTACTCGTGAATAGACTTAAAATACAAAAAATGAACTAATGTTTTTCTTTAATTTATTGTAATACTTATAATTTTAGATATGTAAATGCCAAACCCCACAGTAATAAATTGAAATGCAGTAAAATTTAAAATGACAAAAAGTTTTAAAAATTCATTCATTGAATTACTTCTGAGACAGGAGACTAATCTAAGAGAAAAAAGGTAATACCATCCAATTGGCCCAATATTTACTTGTTTCTTAATTTTGAAAGTAAATACTAAGTAGTCATATTTTAAAAAAATTATCTATTACCTTAAAGTTACAAATGGTTAAACAGTTTTGCAATATTATGACTAAATTAATCTAAAAACTTACTATAGCAATGGCGCTAATTTTGTGAAGAAAATTTTGTTTTACATATTATGTTAAAGGTAAACAAACAGCTGAATAGGTTTAAAATAAAACAAAATGTCTACAAGTCTTTGTATATTTTCTAAAATCATCAAATTTAAGTCTTCTTATTATTGTAAGATGTAAGAATTTATTTTTTTACAAAATTCAATAATTTGTATAACTTGATTTTGAATTTAATGTTACTATAGCATATGCTGTAATAATTTTGTGTAATATTATTGACATAACTTTATGTTCAACAAACAGTTTAAATTAAAAGTTTAATCTGCTTTCCTACTGAAAACGTTTTTCTTCCAACCAAATATGAAACTAATAATAGCCTTACTTGTAGGTACCTCTAACTTTTTCCTATTATAAGTAATTATTTCGTAACTAAGTGATTACTTTTGAATTTACTGGCTGATGCATTTCAAAACAATTGTTTCATTTACGAAAGTGATATTCTACTGCCGACGATCGCACAAGGTTGCAGACATATGATTTATGAGTATAGAGGGGTGGGTTAACATGTTTTAAAGTTGCGCATCAAAATTGCTGAAAAAATATTATTGATTACTTACATTGAAAATGTTGTTGATGGAGGTCCAATATGTCATCTGAAGTTGGCTAGGTATTAATTTTTGTCAGTTTTGGTGACGTCATTTCTGGTACGTTCATGTACGTACTTCGCCGGTGGCGCCGGTTCTCGTATCTCAGGTGATGGTTGTCGATTGTCTAACTGTTGGGTTTCTCTCCCGATTGTTGCTGGATACCGACAAACCTTTTTTCCAGTCACAAAATTTAGTTATAGTTATAGAAAAAGTACCACAAAAAAATTTAAATACCTACAACCCTGCCAGCCGCCATCAATGGTTTGCAATAATAAAAATAGGTTTACACACAATGTCAATAAGCGATTCATATCTAAATAGTTCTAACACAGTGTTTATAATAATTTCTAAAAAATACCAAAATAAATACTATGTACAACTCCACCCTCGGCATTTTAAAATTGAGCTTAGGATAAACTCATCCCTACTAAAAAGTAAATTATAACGCAAAATTCCTTAAAAAGTAAATTACTAGGTTTCAAAACTTTTGCTTGTTATGGAATCTTGTGTAGTATTTATTGGATCTGAAGCATTACTTATCAAACAGAGAATATGTTTACACTCCCGTTTAATATACAAAATATTTATAAACTCACAAATCAATCACAAGTGACACATTTACATCTCTTTGTGATAAGCGCCAAAACACTTTACTCGCCAGTCAGCTTATTATGTGGGTAAGCGGAACATGAAAATGTGGTTTTGTTGTTTGTTGTTTACACACAAAACAAAAAAATATTTAGTGTGTTGCAGGGATAAGAAAATATAAATACCTGAAAAACAATGTCTGGCCAATTAGCCGGATGGAGTCTATTTAGGTGTCTCCTAAAACACTATAAATACTAAACACACTATAAAAAAACTGTCGGGCCAATTGGTATATATAGTACATACATAAACATATATATATATATATATATATATATATATATATATATATATATATATATATATATATATATATATATATATATATATATATATATATATATATATAAGTACACATTATTCTAAAATAGGCTTCAAATATTTTGGCAATTCTCCGGGAAAACGCCGATTTTGTGGCTATGTTGGAGACTATTCTCGGAGCCATTTTTGTTGTCAGAGTAGAATTTCTCCAATAATTCACCTTCATTATCCATACTCATTGTACAAAATACATTAAACACAACTATTACACACTTCTAGTAACACTAATACGATAACACAGTCCCCAATCCGACAGACATGGTGAAACAAAATACCAAACTCTCCGAGATGTTCACAAAGACTGGTACAATAACAGATAAGCGATACAATGTTTCCCGGATATGGCGAACCTCACACTGAACCAATGAATTGAGAGTGGACATGGGGCATAAATGAATACCAATCGCCACGGGCGCCAGTAGGGCAAGGGTGTTCATGCACGCCTACTACACTCAATGTGTTAAGCTGGTTCTTTACAACATAATGGAATAGAGTGTTGGATTCAAAGTTTGTGTGGCTGTTTAGGATATGCTCTTTTTCTGTTTTTATATATTTCAGATTTTTCTGTAGTGGTTAGTTTTTTACTATGGTTTAATAAGTGGAGAATATTCAAGCTGGTATGTATGTTTGTTGTATGTTTTGTATATATGTTGCGTAGCTGGATTTTGGATTTATGATTTGTATTTCGTTGATGTGTTCTTTGAAACGTGTCTTAAATGATCTACCAGAACAGCCACACTGACAAACCACACAAAAATCAATAAATACATATCCCTGATTTGCCACAACAAACACACAAAATTGCTTCCACATTCAGAAAACTCAATGACCAGATATAGAAAACAACAAACACTTTAAGAGAAAACATACAACCATATCAACAACAAACAGACAAATACAATCCATCCGGTGTATAAAGTAACATATAACAGCTGTCCCAGCTTCTACATTGGCCAAACTGGTAGATCATTTAACACACGTTTCAAAGAACACATCAACATCATCGAGCTATGCAAGACATATAAAAAACACACAACACACTTACACAAACATCCATACTAACTTGAATATTCTCTACATATTAAATCTTAGTTAAAATCTAATCTCTACAGAAAAATATGAAATATACAAACATCACACAACAAAAAAGAACATATTTTAAAGGACCACAAACACTTTCAATCGAACACCCTTTTCCATCATATAGTAAACAACCAGTTTAACCCATCCCCTCTACACTCATAAATATTGTGGCCGCAATCTTGTGCGATCATCGGCAGTATATTGTCAGCTTCGTAAATAAAATGATTGTTTCAAAACGAGCCAGCAAGTAAGTTCAAAAGTATTCACTTAGCTATGCAATAAGTACTTATAGTTTATTCAGTGAATTAAATATGATTACAACAAACAACTTTTCCTTATTTCTGTGATCTAACATATTTTCTGCAATTAACAACGAATTTTTTATTGTGATGATATCTATTTTATTTTGGAAACTATTCCAAAAAGAACCGATCAGTATTTACCACTTCACTTCTGTTAAATATTGTTAATTTATGTTCTACATGATCATCAACTAGAGAATTATCTTCTTTTTTCTGATGTTGCTTTTAGTTACCTCCCTTAGTGTTTTATAGCAAAGTTATTAAAAATATGTTTACTGCCTACATTTTGTAATAAAAGCATGACGAACATGATGATCTGTAGTTTTTGTTAACTGTTATAGATTAGATATTCGTCTATGCTATCTTCAACCTATGCCTTTTAATGTTCTGTAGTTCAATATGTGTAGTAACTCTCATTGTATTTACTTCTCGCATAAACATAGACTGTAAAATCTAAGACATTAAATGCTGATCATTGCAATGGTCATATTTTCAAATGTTTTTAAATTTTACTCATCGTACTTGTAGATACTTGATCATGGATTCATTCTCTGCAGAGGGTAAATAATTTGTTTTAAACTTGTTTGGTGCTATTTGAATTAAAAGTTAAAGAAACCTATTCTGATAAGTATTATTTCTAAAGAATAAACCAACATAATTACCATTGCATTTTTTTAATGCTTGATGTTTAAGCAAAATTAGTTTTGTGATAAGATTACCATAATACAACACTTTAGAATTATTTATGACCAGTAATTGAGTACTTTATCAAACAAATGATATCCATCAGTACACATAATAAATTCTTCCTTTAATGAAAGTGCACTTTGATTGAATTAAATCAATTTTAATGACAAATTAAACAAAATCCTTGCTTTGACCTTCTACTGATTCAGCCTATTTATCAATTAAAACTTACAAACATATTGTCCCTTTATGTTCAATATTTAACACGTTTGCTACCGAGCGGCGCATATATGCGCAATCTGGTTTTTCATGAGGGACTGGCGGTAAGACTTCGATTATTCCACACAGACCACGTTAAGGTGGGTCTGACTTTCATTACAGACCAAAAGTGGTCGGTTGTTATAATAACATATTATACTTAATAAAATCCTTGGCGTATGTGTGTTTGTTATATATTTTTGTTTTTAGTGTTTTTTAGGATGGCGCATATATGAGCCGGTCGGTCTATAGCACGAAAATCTTCCCACGTATAAGGCAGTGTAGTCAGTGTAGCCCCTCAAATCCGAAACCAAATACGTTTTTGATGAAAACAAATTTTTAAAAGTATATAAAATTTAATAAATTATAAAAAGTATATAGGCTATTAAATTTTGCTACTTACATATAACAGGGCTTAGATGTGTAATATAGTATTAGAAATAACACTACATACATGTAAAAACAGAAATGTCAGAAAGCCTTATATCAACTAACTGGTCTTGGCTAGTCATGCAAGACAGATTGCTTATATAGGCCACATATCTTATTGAAAAGATGCTGACATTATAAACAAAATTGTATCTTCAACAAAATATGTTTACATTTGGGTTCCATATACAGTAGGCCAACAGATTATTTACAAACGCATTCATCACTTGTGACAGGTTTACATCCTTTGTTGATATATGCCATTTATAGTACATTCTTTGTGATTCTAATGAAATAGAATGGTGCACAAAGGAATAAACAATGTGTCATGAGTATTTTGATGTCATTGACCTTGATAACTGAGAGACCAAATGTCCCACATTAACATCAGATGTGTCTATAGTCCTATAGGAATATATCATACCATTAAAATAAAGCACTGATTTTTCAGAGGAATAAAAGTAACACGCAAACGGTGTCACAAATATGAACCGTCGGTCCTTTTCAACTACCCAAAGTGGCGCATGTGCGAGACATCGGTCCAAAACGAGAGACTGTACGGGGCATATGTGAGTCGGCTGGTCAATATCAATAGTTATTTGGTTAACTTTGCGGTAGCAAACGTGTTAACCCTTTTATAATTAATTTATAACATAACACTTGATGGTAGTTAATAGGAAAATAAAGTAATAACACTGCATGTTTCATCAGTAGGCGGGTAATATTTTGCATTATGTGACTATCACAAAACTTTATTACTTCAGTACAAACTTATTTTCTCCAGACTAACTGAAATTAGAAGTAAACCATTAAATCTCCTGGGGAGGATGAATTATAGGAAAAAATAATAAGCAATAAATAAGACAGTTATTTTTGACAAAAACTATATTTACAAAACATTGAAACATAAAACCTTTATAGTATAGTATAGTGTTCTCTGTTTCAAACAAGTATGCCATGTGACAAGTTTCTTATTCATAGACAGGCAAAATAAATATTAAGATTATTATGTCTTTCTTAGTGAAAATATTGTACTTTCATTTCAATAATGAGCTTGTAAATGCAACCATTACACTTTACCTCATTCACAGCAAAGACAATAAGTCACACTCGGCTTCAGGGTGGCAGCTGCACAACTGTTTTAACCAAGATGTTTCATCAATAAGTAAAACTTTTTTCCTGATATTGCTGGTAATAGTATTGTAGAAGTTCCTGGTAGACTTATTTATTGTTGTTTGATCTTTACTATCCATAGTGAGTCCATTTCTATGAATTGTTGCCTCAAACGAACAAATAGGGCCTTATTGAAAACCAAAGTGTTTAACACTATATGTTGGTAAATTTAAATTTTGTTAAAAGTTTAATTATATTTTATAGTTGAAGTTAATATTCATTAGTTTTTTTGTTAGATAAACTAAAGGTTGAAAGAACACATGTTGCAGGATAGGTGAGCATTTGCTGGTGCTTGGCTGTTAGTTACCCTTACATGGGTCACCCCCAGAGAACATGCAAAGTTCTCAATCCTTACCTTTAGACCTTACACAAGAAGTAAGATGTGTGACCAGCAAACAGGTGATCATTTGCTGGTGCTTGGCTGTCAGTTACACTTACATGTTTTACCCTCAGAGAACATATAAAGTTCTCAATCCTTACCTTTAGACCTTTCATAACAAGCAGGATATGTGACCAGCAAACAGGTGAGCATTTCTTTGAGCTTGGCTGTCAGTTACCCTACATGCGTCACCCCCAGAGAACATACAAAGTTCTCAATCCATATCTCTACACCTTACACAAGAAGCAAGATATGTGACGAGCAAACCAGTGATAATTTCCTGGCACTTGGCTGTCAGTTACCCTTATGTGGGTCACCTCAGAAAGCGTAAAAATTTCTCAATCCTTACCTTTAGACCTTACACAACAAGCAGAATATGTGACCAGCAAACAGGTGATCATTTGCTGGCGCTTGACTGTCAGTTACCCTTATGTGGGTCACCTCAGAAAGCGTATAAATTTCTTAATCCTTACCTTTAGACCTTACACAACAAGCAGAATATGTGACCAGCAAACAGGTGATCATTTGCTGGCGCTTGACTGTCAGTTACCCTTATGTGGGTCACCTCAGAAAGCGTATAAATTTCTTAATCCTTACCTTTAGACCTTACACAACAAGCAGAATATGTGACCAGCAAACAGGTGATCATTTGCTGGCGCTTGACTGTCAGTTACCCTTATGTGGGTCACCTCAGAAAGCGTATAAATTTCTTAATCCTTACATTTAGAACTTACACAAGAAGCAGGATGTGTGCCCAGCAAACCAGTGATAATTTCCTGGCACTTGGCTGTCGGTCACTATTACATGTTTCACCCTCAGAGAACATATAAAGTTCTCAATCCTTACCTTTAGACCTTACACAACAAGCAGAATATGTGACCAGCAAACAGGTGATCATTTGCTGGCGCTTGACTCTCAGTTACCCTTATGTGAGTCACCTCAGAAAGCGTATAAATTTCTTAATCCTTACCTTTAGACCTTACACAACAAGCAGAATATGTGACCAGCAAACAGGTGATCATTTGCTGGCGCTTGACTGTCAGTTACCCTTATGTGGGTCACCTCAGAAAGCGTATAAATTTCTTAATCCTTACCTTTAGACCTTACACAACAAGCAGAATATGTGACCAGCAAACAGGTGATCATTTGCTGGCGCTTGACTGTCAGTTACCCTTATGTGGGTCACCTCAGAAAGCGTATAAATTTCTTAATCCTTACCTTTAGACCTTACACAACAAGCAGAATATGTGACCAGCAAACAGGTGATCATTTGCTGGCGCTTGACTGTCAGTTACCCTTATGTGGGTCACCTCAGAAAGCGTATAAATTTCTTAATCCTTACCTTTAGACCTTACACAACAAGCAGAATATGTGACCAGCAAACAGGTGATCATTTGCTGGCGCTTGACTGTCAGTTACCCTTATGTGGGTCACCTCAGAAAGCGTATAAATTTCTTAATCCTTACCTTTAGACCTTACACAACAAGCAGAATATGTGACCAGCAAACAGGTGATCATTTGCTGGCGCTTGACTGTCAGTTACCCTTATGTGGGTCACCTCAGAAAGCGTATAAATTTCTTAATCCTTACCTTTAGACCTTACACAACAAGCAGAATATGTGACCAGCAAACAGGTGATCATTTGCTGGCCCTTGACTGTCAGTTACCCTTATGTGGGTCACCTCAGAAAGCGTATACATTTCTTAATCCTTACCTTTAGACCTTACACAACAAGCAGAATATGTGACCAGCAAACAGGTGATCATTTGCTGGCGCTTGACTGTCAGTTACCCTTATGTGGGTCACCTCAGAAAGCGTATAAATTTCTTAATCCTTACCTTTAGACCTTACACAACAAGCAGAATATGTGACCAGCAAACAGGTGATCATTTGCTGGCGCTTGACTGTCAGTTACCCTTATGTGGGTCACCTCAGAAAGCGTATAAATTTCTTAATCCTTACCTTTAGACCTTACACAACAATCAGGATATGTGACCAGCAAACAGGTGATCATTTGCTGGTGCTTGGCTGTCAGTTACCCTTATGTGGGTCACCTCAGAAAGCGTATAAATTTCTTAATCCTTACCTTTAGACCTTACACAACAATCAGGATATGTGACCAGCAAACAGGTGATCATTTGCTGGTGCTTGGCTGTCAGTTACCCTTATGTGGGTCACCTCAGAAAGCGTATAAATTTCTTAATCCTTACCTTTAGACCTTACACAACAATCAGGATATGTGACCAGCAAACAGGTGATCATTTGCTGGTGCTTGGCTGTCAGTTACCCTTATGTGGGTCACCTCAGAAAGCGTATAAATTTCCTAATCCTTACCTTTAGACCTTACACAACAATCAGGATATGTGACCAGCAAACAGGTGATCATTTGCTGGTGCTTGGCTGTCAGTACCCTTACATGGGTCACCCTCAGAGAACGTATAAAGTTCTTAATCCATATTTTTTTACCTCAGTTTGCATCAACTACTGTGTTAAAAAATAGTTTGATATTAAAAATTACACCATTTTGTGCTAGTATTTTTTTAAAAACTATTCTTGGATATCCAGTAAATGAGAAGTAAAGAAATTGGACCACCTCTTTACCAGCTAAACGAGATATCTTCTGTCAAGTGTTGAAACTTGTAGGCCATGATCCTAAGCGAATTTATAGGTCTTAGATTTGCACAGTGCTGAATATGATCAGTTATTGACAGTATGCCATTCAGAGGAGGTGACTGGATGCTAATTTATGGAATTCTAATGCTTTAATTTACACACAAGTTGAAAAATATATAAATAGAATTTATTATTAATTTTAATATTATCAAAATAGCCTCCCTATTTTAAAATCTATACATAAATTTCCTGTATACAGTAATATTTGGCTACTCACTGTATGACTAAAGAAGTTTATCCAAATTAGTTTTAAAGAGGATATCAGACAAGTGGAGTCTGTGATTGTGAAAGCGTTGTTGTAAACTAAAATATAAGTTCTTTCTGTTATGACTTGATTTATGCAATTGATTTTGTCCTCTATAGTTTGCTATAGAGGCAATTTTACAAATTTGCTTTCAAGTAACCGCATAAAAAAAATATTCAGGGTTGAATCGAGTAAATGGGGTGAGCGTACAATGTCACTTTATTGAAATATCAAGCAATTAGAAACATTGAGTAGAGGGTTATCTTCGTAAAAAGAACGAATGTTTTGAAACGCGTCAGCAAGTAAGCAATTACGCATTCATTTAGTTAAGTATTTTTAAATTTAATTAGAAACAATCGCTTTAAAATGTTCATTGATATTAAAATATATTAAGTTATGCATGTAATTTATAAATTTTTGCACCATCCATAATTTTTTAGTTTTGTAATTATAATTTTTAGTTTATAACTATCCGTACTTCACCAAATGTGATAATACTCCTATATTTATAATAAAATTCTACGCTTTATTCTCTACCATAAAGGGAATATAATGAAAATATCATTAGTTATGATACTATTTTTTTTGTAAATTCTAGATATTTTGTCTATGTTTATGTGAGAAAGTCAATTAGTGTAATCTTTTAGCACCAGTGTTTCTTTTTTTTTATAAGAGGCTTTGAATAGACAAGATTATTTATTCTAGACAACATAATGTCTATACTCTTTTGGTGCTGTGAAAATAATTGTCTCTGTATTTTTGGATATTAAGTTTATTGTTTTATATAAATAATTTCATTGTTGATTATTTTATAGATAATATTTGAGTGTAATTTATAGTTTATAACCTCTTGTTGTTGTACATAGTCTGTCCTATTTAAAGACTAACTTTAGATGCTAGGTGTATGTAAATTAATACTAAGATTTCTCTAAAATAAAAATTTTAAGATATTTACAATTGAAAAGTTTGTTTTTTAAATTATTTACTCTCTAAAAACCATTAATGATGTATTTTTTAAAACTTAATAAAAGGTATTAGTTTTTAAACTGTCTTAAGGATGTTTATCTTATATCATTATTTTACGTTTTACCAAACACGTAAATGCTGCATAAAAGAATTTAATCATATCCCAATAAAGAATCCATATCTACCATTTTGTGAACACTTTCTTGTTTGTCTGCTATTTTGCCGCTCTTAATAGTGGCTTTCGTGTCTGCTTTAAATTTTATTGAAATATAATTCGTTGCTATCAGTTTAATGTATTTGTATAGTATTGTTTGTTCATCATTTTCATTTGTGATTTATGTTGACAGATTTTGTAAGAAAAAGGTAAGTTCTTTATAAATATTTTTAGAGATAATTAAAACTATTTTAGTATAATTAAAATTCTATGCACATTTTGGATTAATGTATTTGGAAGAATTATTAAAACAAGAGCTAAAATACAAGTACTATGGGTTAATAATGTTTGTGGATTTTATTGTCCATGGTGATCACCAAGACTTTAACATTTTTATTAAACAAATTAACAACTTGCCAAACTTAAATTTCAAGTAAATTTATTACAAACTTTGGAGACAACAAATTTTTAATTGCAATAAGTGATCTTCATCAGTATCTCAGAATATACTGTGTCTTAGTCAGACTTATGAAAATATTTTGTCTCAGTAAGTTTTTTATAAATTTACTTAGATTAAAAGTTTGGTAAGTTTAACTTAATAAAAACATTATTAATAAAAACTATTGTTTGTTTATTATGTAATTTTTAATTATTTAAATATACAGGTATGTAATAACAATTTTCCTTAGCTAGTGATTATCTTTTGAAGATCTGCTGAACACATAATAAGCCAGAGCTGTTGAAGTAGCATCACATGAATTATTAAATTTAACATATCTTCAATTAATTAAAAGACATGAGCAGTTTACTGTTGGTGAGAACATTGGGGCTATGCAAAGATTTTCCTAATTCTCATATCTAAGTCTTCAGTTTGTGGTCGACTTTCAGACATAAAATTTTGTGTGGGTTATAAAGGAATAATGAAACAATTTCTTGTGGTAATGGTACCAAAAAGCTATAAAAAAAAAACAAATGTCATCTTATTCACACTAATGATATGTTCCTTCAAAATACACAAGGAGTGGTGTAATATTTTCTATCTTAGTCAATGCAGTGGTACCAACCATGTAATATTTCTTTAGAGCTCAAAAAATTGATTTGGCTCTTTTCTTTTTAAATAATTCATGGCTACAATAGACACAAAATTCTTACATTTTTACCTATAAAGTGTCAGAAGAGTATTATTTCTATATATTCCTTGTTAAAGTCATCAGTTAAGTAAAATAACTATATGGTAATTGTGAAAGACCAACAGAAATAAGTTTTATTGCAAAAAATGCCATTATTGTAATATGTTGATATAAAATGTTGATTTTCAAAACATAATTTTCTCCAGATAGTGTTTACATTGTATAAGAATATAAATGAATTTCTTAGTGGATCTAAGTTAAACGAAGCATACACAAGTGGCCAAGTACTTTATCCAGAAATGATACTCTCAATATATAAACAGTGAAACCTCTGTTAAACAGACACATACTGTTCTCGATATTTTGTCTGCCCATGATAGGTGTCCGTTTAGTGGAGGGCTGTTAAGGAAAAGCTGAATTTCAAAAATAATTACAGTACTCATTCATTACACACTTATTTTAAACTCTCTCTCTCTCTCTCTCTCTCTCTCTCTCTCTATGTATATATATATATATATATATATATATATATGAAGTTAATAAATTACCAATTTTGAGTAATTTTATCCACCATTAAGTGCAATATTTTTACCTTGAGTGATGAGGCACCTTTCGGTCTTTGACCATTGTCGAATCACTGATTGTTCTCTGCTGTGGATGCTATGTCCGTGAAGCCGGTGTTTGTAGAAGTTACGCGCACTATTTCTTGATCTGTGTGTATGAGGTTTCTGTATAGTATGTCTTCTGTATATGTTGTTTGTAAATTCATTAAGTTGTTGTGTATGTTTTTATAAATGTGGTATTTTTCTAGTGAGTTTAGTTCTATTGGGTTGTTATTTATTTCCAGTATGGTTAGGTTATTTTCGTAATTTGTAATTTCGTGTTTATGGGAAATTAGGTGTGCTGCAACATTTGATACTTTAGAATTTTTATTTTTGAATGCTCTATAATGTTCTTCAAATCTTATTTTAAACGTTCTGGATGTTTTTCCTATGTAAAAGGCGTTACAGTTGTTGCAAGTGATTTTGTAGATTCCTGATAGGTTATGATTTTCTGAATTTGTTATGTGGTTTTTGTTACTAAGATATTTTATTATTTTGTTGTTTGGTTTGTAAGTTGGAGTGTAGTATTCTTTGTTGTATATATTCGTTATTTTTTCTATTTTGTTATTGGTATATTTATATTTTAGGTAGATTTTTTTATTTTTATTGTTTTCGTGTTCCGGTTGTAGTGTTGTGTTGAGGTTAGGTTTTTTTGTGAATTTATTGTATATATTTTTTATAATGTGTTTGTTGTATCCATTTTCTATTGCTATTTTTGTAATGTTATCTAATTCTTCATTTAATTTTTGTTTGTTATCCTGTGTGTATTTTATTGCTTTATTTATCATGTTACTGTAAGTGTTAATTTTGTGTGTCCAGGGGTGGTTAGATTTGTAGTGTATTGTGGTGTTGTTGGAAGTAGGTTTCCTGTATACTGTAGTTTCTATTTTATTATCATTTATATTTAAAGTAATGTCGAGGAAGTTGATTGTTCTATTTATTTCTGTTTCAACGGTGAATTGTATGTTTTCGTTGTATGTATTTAGTTTGTTTAATATTATGAGGTGTTCGTTGTGAATGGTAGGTTGGTATATTACAAGTATATCGTCTACATATCTTGTCCATAGTAAGATATTGTGTGTGTTTATTATAGGTTTAATTATTATTTGTTCAAAGTGTTGTAAATATATTTCTGACATGACAGATGAAATGGGTGAACCCATGGGGAGACCTGTTGTTTGTTTATAATATTTATTGTTAAATTGGAAGTAATTTTGGTTACATATGTGTTTGGTTAGCGTAATGATACTATCTATTATGTTACTTTTTTCGTTATTGTGTTAAACAAAAACCACATAACAAATTCAGAAAATCATAACCTATCAGGAATCTACAAAATCACTTGCAACAACTGTAACGCCTTTTACATAGGAAAAACATCCAGAACGTTTAAAATAAGATTTGAAGAACATTATAGAGCATTCAAAAATAAAAATTCTAAAGTATCAAATGTTGCAGCACACCTAATTTCCCATAAACACGAAATTACAAATTACGAAAATAACCTAACCATACTGGAAATAAATAACAACCCAATAGAACTAAACTCACTAGAAAAATACCACATTTATAAAAACATACACAACAACTTAATGAATTTACAAACAACATATACAGAAGACATACTATACAGAAACCTCATACACACAGATCAAGAAATAGTGCGCGTAACTTCTACAAACACCGGCTTCACGGACATAGCATCCACAGCAGAGAACAATCAGTGATTCGACAATGGTCAAAGACCGAAAGGTGCCTCATCACTCAAGGTAAAAATATTGCACTTAATGGTGGATAAAATTACTCAAAATTGGTAATTTATTAACTTCATAAAGTCAGTGCAACGGAAAAACAATGGACAATATTAAATATCAGGAATATATATATATATATATATATATATATATATATATATATACATACAGTGAAACCTCCCTGAACGGACGCCTCCAATGTACAGACATTTTTCTGGGAACCGAAATTTTAATAATACGTACATAGGATTTTTCCCTCCTTATGGCCGTGTTCCTGCTATGTCTATTTCATACACACTTTAGACATGCTAATAGCCTGTGTGACAGATAATGGGTCGCAGAGTACAACTAGTTTCTCAAAGAACTAGGTCCTGATTTCTAACTGGCTAAGAGCAAGATTAATATCATATTAAATAGAAGAAAATTTTCAAAACAAAGTATATATCAAATGTAGTAAAGATTGTCTGTCTTATAAAATATGGACATTATATTTAAATCACAATTACTCCATACTGTGAAAGTATTATTTGTGACGCTAACACAGTTATTGAAATATGATTTTCAAACTGAAATTTCTAAAGTAACAAGCACTAAGGTCGCCGGTTAAATAGAAAGAGAATAGTAACTAGTAGATGTGGTAAGTAAAAGTTGGCAGTGAGCATCAACAATATGGATTCTCTTGAGAGGAAACATTATGGATTAAATGTTGAGAGTGGTAGCTTATCTGAATTGTATTGACAGTAATTTTGGTTGAATATTAAAGTAAGGAAAGAATTAATTTAATTAAAATTTGTGTATCTTTAAAAGATTGCACAGACATTGGCACTTGAATTTCTAGCCAGGACTGATGTTTTACTAAAAAATTCAAAGTAACATTTTTCAGTTGTAAGTTTTTCTTAAATTTAATTGCTTTTAAATATGTAATGTCTACTACCAATATATATTTAGTTTTAGAAATTTAAAGAAGTTGGTGAATTTTGTTTTCAACTAATGTTTATGTGGAAGATATAAATTTGCTGTTTTAGATCAACTTTAATGCGATTTACATCTGGGAGGATTGGATTCCATTTGTATGAATATGGATAACATTAACATTTGGTAATGTAATTGTCTAACTATACTTAAGAGATTGCAAGAGTATTTTTTGTTTCTTTTTAAAAAAAACATTTTATTTCTTTGTGTAATTACATTATATTCGCAGTCAAAAGTTTCTCTTTTTAATTTATGGAATTTCATTTCTCTTTTCCTATTATTCAGAGTCTACTCCAATCTCATGGTTTTTGCATATTATTTCTTTCCTTGATGTATACAGTATAGAATACAGTAAACCCAGTGGCGGTTTGTCCAAAAGGGCACTGGGGCGCAGCCCTCCCAATTACAAAAATTAATTTTTAATTAATATTCATTTGTCTTAAATTAGGTTAAGAAGAGCTTAGAATCATTTAAGCAATGTTAAAACCATAAAATATTTAGCAGTTGACGCACGAAATTAGCCGCAAGCTCCGCACGGGGCTCACAGCAGAGAGCCGCAGACTAGTGCATTGAGTGTGTGTGGAATAAGCTGAAACAGCCAAAACCGTGCGGTGACGTCACTCAACGAGCTTGTTACGGGTGGCCTGGGATGGAGTCCCGTAGTCATGCGCATGCGCTGAGAAATGACTAATCAGTGCTGCTACTCTTCAGTACAATTCTATATGATTTAGGAAGCAGCATTGTAGGCTTATTTGTAATGTTCTCACAATATTTCCATTTATAGATCCTTCGATGCGCATACACAGTGGTTTAATATACATTTAAAAGTAAAACTTGATTCACACTACTCGTTGAGTACTCGACGCTAGGCAATCACTTAACTACCCAACCTTACAACATTTCGTAAATCACACCGTAATACGTCTATTAGTTATAGCAATGTTAATATATTAATCAATAAGTATAACTTAATAAAAGTTGTAGGTGCTTAGAATGTAAAACGAGTTAAATGGGTATCAAATTTCAAAATTGTCTCCGCACCTCGTAAATCTGGGGAGACCCCTTGTCATGAGCCCCACCAATGTAATTGGGCAGGAGCCACCACTGAGTAAACCCAAACTTTACGGAAATACAGGAGACAGCTTCGAATTTGAAAATTTTGTATAGTATGTGACCACATATTTTTAGCAATCGTTTAAAAACATAAGTGAATAAACAGTATATTTTACGACTGATATTTAGTACAGTTAAACATACACATTAGTAAATGAAAAAAGTATATATGATACCATTGTATTGCATTAACAATTTATTTCATAGAAAGGTGTTTTGTGTCTTGACAAATATATCTATTTGTATTTAGTCAAAAGGCAGATCTATTTTGTTTAGGTCAGGTTTGAGTGGGGTTCATATAAACAGTGCTTTACTGTATATCGCTCTGTTAATTAACCATGTTATTTGTGAATGACAGTATTTATACTAGATGCCATACTTATTTGAAAGCTGAGGATGTAACTCTTACAATAAGCAAGGTTAAAATTCTTGCAACTTTAGACAATTGATAAACAATCTAGATCACCTGTCAAAATAAGCCGATCTGCTTTTAGGCAACTATATAAAAAACACTTGTATTTCTAGTTGGATCATGTAGGTATCATAGTTGTTGTTATACCGTATTTAGTCAGGTTAGAGTTCTTTTTAATTATTATTCTTTGTTTTCCTTGGCCTTATCTTTATTTAGAGTCCAACTTTCATATAATAAGGGCTACATCTTCTCTTATATTGTACACGTTCTTTATTTTTTTCTGATGACAAATTCAATATGCTTTTTACGTTTAAAAATTAGAAATAGTTTTCAATGGTCTATCCTGTGTCAAAAACGGAATTATAAGTTACTTTAAACAGAGTCTTTTTATATTAGAATAATTTTTATATTCCTTAATGAAAATTTTATAGTTTTGATGAAACATGTTAGCCCTGAATATCTTTGTTTTTGGTCATTATAATTAGTCTTAAATTGTAATAATGTCAAAATTTGTAAACCTAGAAAATTTTTAAATGAAATAATATTTATATTGTTTCCTAATGGTCAGATTAATAATATAAAGCAGGACAAGGCTTCATATCTTTATATGAAGGCTTTTAAGACGGAGTTATACACATTTTATAATATTTATACTAACCACAGAAAATGAAATTCTTGTCTTTTATTAAAATTTCAGGATTTCAAAGATAATATTTCCTGTAAGTATTTAGGGATTTGCTTCTGATTATTTTAAATTAATTACTATAGATTAATTCCATTCACAATTACTTTTATGTTTTTCAGGAACTTTGAGATTGAGTTTTCTATTCATCACCTGTTTCCATGAATTCCTAAATAAAAATTATTTCATGGATAAGTGTTAGGAAGTTATTCTTTGTACATTAAAACTGTGTTTTTCATTATAATCTATTATACATAGACCAAATATTTTCTTGTTTTTAACTGTCTTAGAATTAGATAACTGTTTACATAAAATTTATATAACCCATTTAGGTGACTAACATACACCCATGTTAATAATAGAATATAGGTTTTTAATTTTTGCTATGTAGAAATTATTTATTCCTAAGACTAAAAGTGTATTTTTTGTGATATAAATAATTGACGTATCAGATAGGCAAATTTACTCAAGGTATAATAAGCATGTACATTTTACCTGGTTATAATAACGCACATTTCACTAACGTAGCATAATCAGGCTGCAGCTGAACCAAGGGAAAATAATGAAGCATTAGTGTTGTCGCCCCACTAACCTGTTCTGACCTGATCTAGATGAAGTTTAGGGGATGTGTACCAACAGATTACATATCCCAAAAGTTACAAATTTACATTTCTCTAGCTCAGGGTTATTTACTTAAAACATGGAAAACATTGATCACAATAAAGTAACATATTAGTTGAATCCATCTTCACATGAGCTACTAGTTTTCACTAAAACACTTGTTCTTAATTCTTACTTCTTCGTGCAGGCGTCCAGCTTAACTATAGCCGATGGCCCGATGTCCACGATATATATAAGATGCTTTGGCCCACAGGTTCTTCTTAACTAGAATATCTTGCCACTTTGTCACAATTGGTCTGAGGATGTCTCTTGTAGGTAATGGGTAAGGGCAGTTCAGCAGGATGTGTTCAGTTGTTTCGCTCTCCACACCACAGAGTGCACACAACGGAGACTCTGTGAGATTAAAACGAAATAGGTACTCCTGTGTCACCAGATGGCCGGTTCTTGCTCTGGTGACTAAAACACTTGTAAATATTTTAAAACTTGCCTTTAGTAGCAGTTACTTATATTTGTTGAGGATTGCTGTTTCGGGAGATGTGTCCCATTGTCAACTCAGACTGTAATTTGAGTTACTGTCTGAGTTGACAATGGAACACATCTCCCGAAACGGCCCTCCTCAACAAAAACAAGTAACTGCTACTATAGGCAAGTTCTAAAATATTTACGTGTTTTAGATAAAATAACACTAATTACATACAAATTACTTAGTCTCTTTTATAAAAAAGTACATTAAATAATTTTCCATTTAACTAATATTTTTCATTCGATTTTAAAATGTTTTTAAATACAATAAATAGTATAATATTTTAAATAATAAACCCAATAACCACAAATTAACTTTATTTGAACAATAAATAGTGTTTAACTTGCCATCGAAATGAATTTATTCATGACTGTCACATTTGATCTTACCAAATTAAGGATTTCTGAAATGTAAATTTCAAGTAATTTTATAAAAAACTTACTGAGACATGACATTTCACATCATACTAAGCCATCAGTGATACACTTAGTGTGATCAAAAAAATTATATATCTCTTTTTTTTAATAAATCTAATTCAATTATAGGTTTGGCAAGTTTGCTTTCAGATTTTCAGAAAAAAAATTAAGTCGTAAACATACTTAGATTACCAAAAAAATGATTCTGCCTATATGTGCTATTGACCTTTTCACCACAAAGCTAGTATAGGCGCAGGCAAACATTATTTTGTAGCTGAGTCACTGGCTCAGTGCACTTCTGTATAGTTAGGTGTTGTCCATCATCAGGTGAGCTGGTTTGGCCCAACTGTTGCTATTTGTTTTGATAGGTCAGTCAATGTGTATTTGATCTGTTACTTTGATGGTACTCTTTCGCATTGGTTAGTTGTTTTGCTCTATTGTTTCTAAAATAAAACGAGTTGTCTTATTGTTAGCAGATAAACTATTCATATATCAATCAGATTAAGGATTTAGGGGTAAACATTTGACTGAGATGTATGGTGTTGGACAATCAACAATCTCAGGCATTAAAAGAAGCAAACCTACACTTTTAAACTTTGTATCAGTGCATGAAAATGAAGATGAAAGTTTCACAATAAAATCTTCTTGAGGTAACAAAAACAAGGTATTGGAGCCATTTACAAGTAGTTTTTCCAACAACGTACTATGAGAAACCCAATTTTAGGTCTGATTATTTTTGAATAAACTAAGATGTTAGCTCAGAAGCATAAAAAAAAAAAAAAATTAAAGAAAATACATTTTCTTTGGAACTTACATACATTAATTTATTAAAATTGATTTTAAAAAAAATCTGATCATCCAAATTGTTGTTTATCTGAATGAGTTATGGTCCCAATTGGTTCAGATAATTGGAGTTTTACTGTGTTTGTATGTATATATATATATATATATATATATATATATATATATATATATATATCACATTTTAATGCACTTAATCAAGAATCTTACATGGTATATTTGCAAGTCCTACATTAAATACAGTGCTCTCATTTTTGAGCTTTTATAAGAAGCTTGAAAAGGAGAGCACTGTAGTTAATAAGCTCTCGAAAGTTGACTTTCAAATATTCAAAGTAAGATTCATGAATAAAAGTTTTTTTGCCAATCAGGATAAGAAACAAAACCTTTGAGTAACATATTTTTTTATGTATGGAAGATGTTTTTCTATTTTTAATGAGAAAATTTATATTTTTTTAAAGTGTAGTCATACATGATGAAGTCGAAGATGAAATCAAATAATAAATCATAAGTAATTATTTAATTAACAAAGTGAAAAAAATTAACATATTGTGCTGACGAGTTATGGACACCATTGTTTCATTGACGAAGCTCAAATTGCTATTGAGGCTAAGTCTCTATTAAGGAAAAAGTTTTCATTTAGTATTTTTTTTAATTACTTCTGATTTATTCGGGAAAATCAAGATGATTACAACCAACTTTAAATAATAATTGTTTATACTTTTTGCAACATTATTTTGTATATAAATTATTTTGTTTTAGTTTGAAAATCAATGAGTATCACTGTTTATTGGTTGAAGGTTTTTTTTCTATTATCTGATATTGCTACCCACTTCAATCATTTCACCAGTGTTTCTCTACTGAAACTTTAACAATAAATTTGTGCGTTTTTGTTATCTGGATCAACAATAACCGTATAACATTTCGATATGATGTCTGCAGAGTTTATTCAGTTATTTATCATTATAAGTAAAGAGTTAATTTATCATAAAAAGTTAATTTCAATTACCCTTTTTCATAATCAGAAACTTAATCCAATAATTAATTATTTCAATAGATACTATTTTATATACAATTATATCAATATATCAATGTTATGGTATATATGATACATGCCTTAAATATATCAATTTTAAAACAAGGTTTTTTATTCCAGAAATAGAAAGTCAACAAAAAATTTGATATAAAATGTAAACACATTTTTATTTCATACAAAACTACTGAAAAATTCAACAAAAATATATGATTGATAATTTTTTTAACAATTTAAAATATATTGTAACGTAAGTTAAAATCATAAAAAGTAGCAGCTATTCATAATTAAAAAAAAAAAAACAATTCATATTGATCAATTATTTATATCACCTAATCAGAACATAATATACACAAATAATCAATCATGAAACTATATTTTATTTTGTTTGTAAATCTATAAGTTTATTAAATATATTTACTCTAGTTGCCTGTTGTTTTTTATTTAACAGAAGAAGATAATGATCCTAGTTTGTTTGACTGTATTGGGCCTCATAGTTGCATCCTCCATTGCTGGTTATTTTGGGCTGTAAATCTGGTAAGTTTGCATCAGCTAAATTTAATAGATTTATATTAGATTCTTGTAGCACATTAACAGCAATGACAGAGTTACTTGTTTATTTTAATCATATCACATGACTTATGGTTATAAACTTCTTCATAACAAATAATATAAAAAAAGTTTTCAAGTAAATTCTTACTTAGGTTAACAAAGAAAATTTTTATTTCAGTTACCCTAGAGCCCTATTAAAGATATTGTGTCCACATTTGTTGATTCCATCTTCACGTGAGCTACTAGTAATCACTTAACACTTTTTAAAAAATGTTTTAACTTGCCTATAATAACACTTACTTTGCTTGTTGAGGACGGCCGTTTCGGGAGATGTGTCCCTTTGTCAACTCAGACCGTAACTGATCTCAAGGTTTACGTAGGTTAGGGTGGGGGTGGGATATTTTGGTGGTGTGGGTGTATTTTGTGTGTATTAGGAGTTATGATGTCAAAAAGTGTGTGTGAGTTGTAATGTAATTGTGTATTGAGTAAATACACGACTACACAGACATAACATCTAACCTACAAATTCTTCAGAAATAACCAACGCTACACAACCGAACAATACGAAATATATAGGCACTTCAAACTACACCCTACACACATATTCAATACACAATTACATTACAACTCACACGCACATTTTGACATCATAACTCCTAATACACACAAAATACACCCACACCACCAAAATATCCCACCCCCACCCTAACCTACGTAAACCTTGAGATCAGTTACGATCTGAGTTGACAAAGGGACACATCTCCCGAAACGGCCATCCTCAACAAGCAAAGTAAGTGCTACTATAGGCAAGTTAAAATATTTTTTAAAAAGTGTAAGAGATATTGTTTGGTGACCACGGTAAAAGTTTAAGGTTATATAATGGAGGTTCAACAACAACCAAATGGGGGTATAAAAAATTTCATATACATCTTTGAGATATATATTTCTAGGTATTGGAAAGTTGGCGCAGTGCTTCTAACATGAAGATTTTCAGTTTAAAACTGGCTGGACCCCACAAATTTTATAATTTAATTATTGAATAAATATTTGAAAAATCTGTATGAACATCAGTTGTCATCCACTAAAGAAATGTATTTGAACTTGATTGGATGAATAAAAACGTATTTTAGTAACGATTGAAAATTTGTACAAGATATATATCAGAAGAGTGTGAGATAATTGAAGGAATTAAAAAAAAATGTAGCAAAACTTTAATGAAATTAACCTCATATTAAATTTACAAAATTGACTACATTGCCTTTTTGTCTCTTTTATTTTTTCCCTCAATGTTTAGCAAATGTTTTTATGTGAAACTTTGTAATCAAATGGCTTGCACTAATTAAAGTTTAAAAAAACTTGAACAATATATCTCGATTGTAATAGAAAACTAGAATAATCATTTTTCTCAGTAAGTAATGATCAAAAAACAAAAAAGACGATTGATTGCTACAATTGAAGAAAGTTATGTTTCAGTAGGTTATAAAAATTGAATTAATTTTAACTTCATGCAAGTTCTTAGATTAGAGATTTCATTTTGGAATTTTTTAGTGCTACATAAGTCACATGGAGTTTGGCTTCTGTTAAGATTACAAAATTTTTCAGATGATGTTTCTTTCTGATGTTTTTTGGAGTCTAGCAAGATAAGTAAAATCACCTTAAAAACAATGCAGTTACCTTTAGTAATTTATTAAACCGTTTGGAAGTTCTTTATTAACTTTTAAACTTTAAATATAGTTTGAAAATGATATGAGTTTAAGACTTAAGTTTCACCTAAAGTTTTGATAAATTAAAACAAATTTATAGATTCTGATATAAATAAGTTTATATTCTCACCTGTGTCGTTTGATTTCGGTCGCAAAAGTCAGCACCTTAATCATTTAAAATAACATTCTATTTCCTAAAACTTTTGGATTTTATTACCTATGGCGATCAGGAAAACCTTAATGTATGAATTAAATAATTAATGGCTTGGCAAACATATAATTTAAGTAAAACTATCTACAGATGGCAATCACTGGTCTCAGGAGTACTATCGTAAGGGGTGGCAGCAACAAAAAATTTTTTTCAAGGAACATATATCAAGCTCCTGTGTTTATAATATTGACAAAGATCGGTTAATATAACTAGAAACATTTGTCTCAGTAAGTTTTTGTAAATTTATTTAAATTCCAAGTTTGGTAAGTCTTAAATTTGTTTAATTCGAATGACATAAAACTTGTTACCCCTTAAGAGGTCTTAAATTGTAAAATTGTCCCATAAATAGATATCCACCTTGTTTTAACTCAGTCTTATTGTAAGAATGCTAATACTTGATTTAACCTATGTTTCAGATGGACTGTGGAAGTACTCCTTACGCTCTGTGTTCTAGTGCAACCTTTTTATTTAGCTCTCTATTTTCCCCTTTATGTAGGTATTCTAGAAAAATCCTTATTCTGTACTATTAGCAATATCTTTTTTAAGAAATTAGATTTATTTTTATCATACTTTGAATGGATAGTGATGGTTGTTCATTTGGTCTGTATTTTGTTGCTGGAAAATCTGTGATATCTAAGAAATTTACCTTACTAACCCAATCATTTCTTTCTAGGTTAAAAATAAGCATTAAGTAAATTACTGTGGTGAAAATGTTTGACGAAACTGCCAACGTAATGTGTAAAACGTTCTTACTACTGCTAATATCCATTTGTTAGAATTTATTGTAAATATATAAAAAATTAACTTTACTTAAGCTATTGATTCCCCTTTTAGCTATTTTATTTGGTCTTGTTTGGAGATTTTAAAAAGTTTAGTAATTTTGTATAGCTATCACTACAAATAGTTTTTTGTAGTTATAATTTTGTATTACTATTTACACTAGCTTAATGCTAGGTTGTGCTTTTAATACTTCATTTGTTTAAAACAAAAAAAATTAAAGAACATTGTAGATTTTGAAAGATTCAAAATTTGTAGTTTTTACAAAGGATAATACATGTAAATGTTTAAACTCCAGAATTTCCCGATAAACGTCATCTAGGTTTCGGCTTTTTGTATATTTAAACTTGTTCCTAGTAATTATTATTATAACCAGGGGTTCCTTAATTGTTATCTATAGTTCTTATTTAAAATAGTATATAATTCTAACCAATAACAAATTTTATTTCCTCGTGTTAAATTATATTGAATTTATAATACAACACTTATTTTGGCATATTATTTTTGCTGTATATTTTTTGTATGCACTAAAACACAGTGCAATTAGTTTAACTCTTACATTTAATTTTCTGCACAATTCCAACTGTTTATTGGAAACAACAGGTACTCTTTGTTTCAGAACTTATATTTGTACTACTTAAGTATAAATTAAGTTTAATTTGTTTATTTATACATCCATTGATATTCCTATTGATAGTTTAGTTTTTCTTTTAAACTTAGATTCTTTACTTTTTCACAATTTATTATTGTGCTATTCATAATTAATACTAGTGTGTTCATATTATTTCATATGTTTTTTCTCTATTTATATATTACTTCAACTGAATGATCTAGGTCCAGGGTCTCCAACCTACGACAGTGGGTCACATCCGGGCCGTGAACAGATTATTTCCGGCTATCATACTGAAAAAAAATTATTTGGTAATATATTTCCTAAAGATAAAAGTCAAAATAGTTGACTCAAAATCTCACCAAAAATTAGTTTTTAATAAACAAACACACTATTTTACAACAGACTAGTTTTGTCACCTTCCTCAGTGCTTGGCTACTACTGTCGTACTACTACTTCGAGTCGTAACTAAATATATTTCCTTTTAAACATTTTTACTATTAAATATGAGTACAGTACTCGTCTCTCACTTGCCACTTTTTTCTTTATAAGTGTAAAACTAGCTGTAAACAAGTAAAAAACTAAGCAAGAAAATCTCAAAACCACCACACAGCTCTTGATTAGAAAAAATGTCTTGGTTGTATGGAGGGGGGTAGACTTTCTGCCCTGAAATATTGCCTTTCATCTAAATGTTTTCGATGTGGCCCTTGAGTAAAAAAGGTTGGAGACCCCTGATCTATATTGAACACTAAAATAAAGATCCTGAGCTTAATCCCTGGTAGTGCCAATCAGTACATGAGTGCATTTTGAGCTCTTATCTTGACTCAGTCTGTGAAATGAGTATATAGTCTGTGAATGTTGTTGAAGTATAGTGTGGCCACGTTACGTTCTAAAACCCTATGGTGCTCTAAGTAAGGCTAATCTACTCTGTCTGTTCTTAGCCATGTTAAGTTTATAAAAGACGTCATTGCTGTTATACATTAAAATTGTAAAAAAACTTGCTAAAGTAATTTAACAAGTTTATTTTAACAATTATAATTTACAAGTAGGAAAATAAACTTCTATATTAAAAGGTAGAAATTTAATCAATCACATATTTAACAAATATAAACATATAAAAACAAACTAAAGATGTGTATGATACCTATTGTTTAAGAGGACAACAATCAAGCTAGAGATGGGCATAGTAATGGAAGGTTTGTTTGAGGGCCATTGTGGTTTGATTGGTTCTACAAGGTTTCTACAATCAAGAATTCTTTATTCTACAAGATTGATTGACTCAAGACCTGTTTATATGTAGCTCTTGAAAATTGAGGTACTGAGAAACAAGTCAGGTGGGGTTTTGAAGAAGATGACTATGGGAAAACAGAAAATTGTACTTAAGTTTTCACAATATTTTGTATAAATTTTAGCATTGTATATGAAATATGTAGAAGGCAAAATTTTGTGTAGTTAGGTTTAAAGTTTTACATTAAAATTAAACAAAGAGTAAATTTTAGTCTTGAGAAGCAATAATTAATACATATTTTATAATTCATATTACCGAGCTTAAATACTGAGGCTAAAAATCGATTATTTATATTTAATAAATACAGACAAATGAACAATCTTTATTATCAAATTTTGGTTATGTACCTTGAGTCAAATCAGATCTGTATATGATGACTCGAGTCAGATCAGATTATGTATAATGACTTTTATAAAAATCATCAATTCTTGTTTAAAAATACACTATCTTATGAAATATTGATTTTAAAATCAGCAAGGTATTTAATGTTGTTTAAAAAACAATTTCAGAATACAAGTACTTGAAAACAACTGTAGGATACCATGTGCATCTATCAAAATTCTGTTGTTTAATTAATTTATAGATTTATTTTTGCCTTTCAACTTTATCACTAATTTTTATTTGGTTTTTCTTCCCTTTTTTTGGATTGATTAGCATCGACCAAATTGTCAATAACTTTTATAGTTTTTATCATTAGTTCTTTTTGCTATAGCTATATGATTGTAGATGATGAATAATCCTTTACACATTTACACTGAGTTTCCAGTTTTGTTTTTATGTTTCATTTTAGATTTTTTTAGACTGGATGGTTTGTTTTCATATTCATAATTTCAGAGGGGATAAATACTTAACGTCTCATTTAATTAAAACAAACTCTTTTACAGGAAGGTGTAAATTTTAAATGGGAAGCTAAATTGTGGTTGTAATTTCTAATAACCATATAGTCGTAATTTTTTAATTCACTTAATACATTACACAATATAAATATAGTGTTCAATACATAAAGTAATAAATAATATAACTTGTTAAAATAGTTTTTACATGTACACCATTACGCCGTTTGGTTCTCCCTAAAAACTGACACAAATAGGCATTTTCCTTTACCAAGAACTGAGAACAGATAAAAATGTCAAGCAAACTTGAGCTTTTACATCCAGTTCTGTCTGACCCATTCGTTGCACAAGATGGCGAGTCACCTGAATCTGGGTGACATACAGCAAATGTGTTGAACATATTGTTTGTATTAGTTTTGGAATAAAATTAGTAAGTAATGAAAAGCAATAAAACAAGATGATAATTTTTTTTCCGAATGTTAGATATATAGATGACCGCCCCATCAACACAGATTAAACTTTTTTTTTTTGCAATGAAGATAATTCCTATCTACAAGCTTGCTTTCTGTAAGCAGTTGAAAAATGCAAGGCTCATTCCAATGAATGGCACTGACTTATTATTCTAGTACTACTGATAATGTGCTGATAGTGACTTTAAGTTGGCATACTGGCAACCTGTAAGCTAGCCGTAGAGCTGTAGGTTCTTTGGTTGCTAAAGCCGCTGTATGTAATTCACTACTGAGGCCTCCTCTCTCACACTCTTCTCCTTTAGGTCTCTATGTAATGCAGAGTTTCAGACATACCATGGATCCCTTACTATAGCTCTCAACACTTTATTTTAGAAGTGCTCAATAAGTTGCAGATTGCTGATTTTGTTGCATCCCCAGAGTAGCAACCCATTTGTCCATATGGGTTTCAGCACTAGCTTGTACACCAGTAGTTTATTGTAGGGCTTCAACTAAAAATACCAATCTATGAGCCACGCTAGTCTTCTGTGCCGAATCCCCAGTTCATCTCTTTTTTTCTGAATGTAGGCTTTCCAGTTTAGTTCAGGATCCAAAACATTAGACCAAAGTATTTCCTTTCTTTGCTATGAGGGATGAGTTACCATTTAGTATGAGTTGAGTTTAGCTTTCTGCCTTATTGGTAACAGACTTGTTAAGCTTTATACATCATCGTCCGGTCCAAGACTTAAATATAATAAAATAAAAGTAACATTTATGTCAAATAAAAAAAATTGATTAAATACAATTTTATTACAAAATTTGTTACTGCTAAATGTAAAGAAGTTTCTTGATGTAATCATCTTGAATTCACTGATTAAACTAAAATTTAAACTACTTAACTAAGTGAATACGTAATTGCTTACTTGCTGACGCGTTTCAAAATGTTTGTTCCTTTTACGAAGCTAACCCTCTACTAGTGACATTTGGCTCTTTACAAACAGTATGACAGGGTTGGATTTATGACAGTGGGTGAGTTGTCTGTGTCTTGTGTGATGTATTGGAAGAGGCGATTTGCTTCAAAGTGTGTGTGGTCATTTAATATGTTTTCCCTGTCTGTTGCGTAGTGTTTGTAGATTTCATATTTTTCTAAGGCTGTTAGTTTTTTACTCTGTTTTAATGTGTGTAGAATATTTAAATTAGTGTGTATATCCTACAAAACAACAAACACTCTAAAAAAACATATACAACCTCTCAGGTATTTACAAATTAACTTGTAACGATTGTCCCAATTATTACATTGGCCAAACCGGCAGGTCATTCTATACACGCTTTGATGAATACATCACCCAAACAAAACAAACTAACCCTAAATCCAGCTACGCAAAACACCTAAATAACACCCAACACACCCATACCGACATACACACTAATTTAAATATTCTACACACATTAAAACAGAGTAAAAAACTAACAGCCTTAGAAAAATATGAAATCTACAAACACTACAGAACAGACAGGGAAAACATATTAAATGACCACACACACTTTGAAGCAAATAGCCTTTTCCAATACATCACACAAGACACCGATAACTCACCCACTGTCATAAATCCAACCCTGTCATACCGTTTGTAAAGAGCCAAATGTCGCTAGTAGAGGGTTAGCTTCGTAAAAGGAACGACTGTTTTGAAACGCGTCAGCAAGTAAGCAATTACGTATTCACTTAGTTAAGTAATTTTAGTTAGTAAATGTAAAGGCTGTGAAAGTTAGTGCATCAATACTGTGAAATGTTATGTAGTCTTGGATAAAATTTTGAGCAAGGAGGGATCAGTAGTTCTCACTGCTAAAAAAACACAAAAGGTTTGGTAAATATTCCCCACTAACATTTTTATTAATATGTGATCTATATTTTTAGGATTTCCTTGGCTTTTTATATTTTCAATGGTTAATAACTGAGGCTCTAATGTTATTTCAACATTTTTCACAGTTCATTGCATCACTAGTTTAGAATGAGAAGTATTTCATGGACACACTATACACACATTTTGACACTTTTGTCTATCAAAAACATATTTCATTCCTTTATCAGTGTTTTTTGTGTTGAATTTTATTAACAATAATAACTGTTAGTTATAACAATAATATTCGAGTAATCAATAACCTTATAACAACAGTTCTTAGCATTAAAAGACAAAACTTTCTGTGAAAATGATAATTATTTGTAAATTAAGAGACGTCTTTAACTGTTACTTTTAAATTGTTGCTGAAAGATCAATATATTTACCTTTGTTTGTAATTATCTTTATTTATTCAATTCTTATAAAAGTCATTTTACGTAATAACTAGTACATATCATGCATACATCCTGTACCTTACCATTTATTTTTATATTTGTTAATTTTTAACAATCTCAAGTCCATGACATTTGTTTTATTATTTATATCAGACGCATAAGAGATAATGTCCTAATTAACTAAAATATTACAAGTATAATTAATTGTAAGCATATAATGTATGCTGTTCAATTCTAATAAAAGTAGACAAAATTATGAAGTATTTTTTAATAGCTAACTACAAAATATTTAATAATTTTCTTCAAGTGTGTAGTGAGAACAATTCTCTACTATGTCAAGTTAGTGTCAATAAAGAAGCCTCCACAACCCTGCCATAATTTCTCATCTCCTCAAAAACTTCTTGTACTCCTCCATAACTTCTTTCCAAGTCTTTCTATACTTATGAACACCTGTAACCTACTTTTCTTCTACCAGAAGTCTTTCTTTCAATTGATTCCATTTTAAAAGTGACAAAATCATTTCAGACAAAAGGTTTCTGAAATATTAAGTTCCAGGTCTTACTGTAAATCATTTCATAAAGTGATTGTTATATATATATATATATATATATATATATATATATATATATATATATATAAAATATGTTTTCTTGTTTAATAATTTAAAACAACACAGGTTATTCAAATACAAGAATATTTATTATTTTATATCCAAAGCTTTTCGTTGGCAAACAGTACCAACATCATCAGGAATGAAAATTACAATAATGTAAGCTATAGGCCTAAAAATAAACATATGTTTTAGGCCTATAGCTTACATTATTGTAATTTTCATTCCTGATGATGTTGGTACTGTTTGCCAACGAAAAGCTTTGGATATATAATAATAATTATTCTTGTATTTGAATAACCTGTGTTGTTTTTAATATATATATATATACTGTGTTGCTTTTATGTGTTTCTATTTCAAGACTACAGTGTGGACTCTTACCAAGGTAAGTCTGTCAGTCTCCTAGTCCAAAAAATCTAAATAATCTTTACCAACCAAAACTAACCTAAATATATATATATATATATATATATATATATATATATATATATATATATATATATATATATTATTTTTAATCTTAGTAAAATTTCTAAGTTCAAACATGCTGATCTTATTATTGTTTTGTGGCAAGTGTAGTACATTTAATGGGTAGTCATAGAAGGATTATGGTCAAATATATCTTGGATAATTATGGCCAACATCTTTCCAAACATAGAAAAGAGGGAGAATTTCAACTCACTTGAACAAAGTTGCTGTTAAAGTAGGGGGGGGAGTATATTGCCCAAAACTAGAAAATAAGAGAAATTTGATTCACGTTGGCGTAATTACTGTTTAAAGAAGGGCCAAAATCTTCAACAAACTTAGGGGAGAATTGATTTTTCACTTGGGCAAAGGCGCAAAATAAGGAAATCATTATCTCACCCAAAACCAGAAGGGAAAGTTTGTCCCACTACATCATAGTTACTGCGTAAAGTAGAGGCAACATCTTCCCCAAAAGTAGAAGAACGGGAGAAAATATTAACTCTTTTGGACAAAGTTGCCACCTAAAGTAGTAGCAACATATTCTACAAAAGCCGAAGAGGAAAGAATTTTGCTTCAGGCAAAATTGATCTGTAAATTAGATCTGCACTCCTCTCATAGAAAGCAAATACATTACCAGACATTTTTAAACTGTTACAAAATTAGCAATAATGTTAGGTAATAAAAATAAATATAAGAAAAGCCTTAAGTTGTACTACATAAAAACTGCAAAAATAGATAACATCCTTCTATTTAATTTTTTTGAATGGATCAAAAACAGAAGAATATAGAACTTACTTAACATGTTCACTACCTCTTAACGTTTGGTTTCTCTTGACAGACTGGAGGTAAAAATTCGATCTTTCTACACAGACCGCTTTAATGTGGGTCTGACCTACATTATAGATCAAAAGTATAATGTTGTCGTAATAAGTTATTATACTACATAAAAACACTACACGTATGTTAAATGAATGTATATTTTTTATTTGGCTGTTTTTAGTGTTTTTTGGAATGGTGCGTAAATGAGCCGGCCAGTCTATAGCACAAAATCTTATTGAAGACCAAACGTCCCTCCCACGTAAGAGCCATTGGCGTATGTGTGTGTTGTATATTTTTGTTTTTGCTAATTTTAGTGTTTCTTTTAGGATGGCGCATATGTGAGTCTGTCGGTCTATAGCACGAAAATCTTATCAGGTTACGGGCTTCCTACGTATGAGGCACTACAGTGTAGCCCCTCAAATCCGAAATCAATTATGATTTTGATGAAAACGTATTTTAAAAGTATGTAAAATATAATAAATTTCAAAACTACATAGGCTATTAAATTTTGCTACTCACAGAAAACAGGGCTTAGATGTGAAATATATTAGGAATAACACTATATACACGTAAAAACAGAAATGTCATACAAAAGCTTATATCAACAAACTCCCAACTAACTCGTCGTGGCTAGTCATGCTAGACAGATTGCTTATATAGGCTACATATCTTATTGAAAAGATGCTGACATTTTAAACAATATGGTATCAGAGACAAAATATGTTTACATTTGTGTTCCATATACAGTAGGTCATTGGAATATTTACATACACACTCATCACTTGTGACAGGTTTACATCCTGTGTTGATAAATGCCATTTAGAGTACATTCTTTGGGATTCTAATGGAATATAATGGTGACGAAGGAATAAACAATGTGGCAGGAGTATTTTGATGTCATTGACCTTGATAACTAAGAAACCAAATGTCCCACATTAACGCCAGACATGTCTATAGTCCAGACACGAATTTATCAAACAGATAAATAAACCACTATTTGTCAGAGGAATAAAAGTAACACGCAAACAGTGTCGCAAATATGAACCTTCGGTCCATTCCAACTACCCAGAGCGGCGCATATGTGAGCCGTCGGTCCAGGACGAGAGATTGTACGGCGCATATGTGACCCACAACCAATAGTTCATACCAATAGTTATTTCGTCTATACCAGTAGTTATTTCGCTAACATTGGGGTAGCGAACTTGTTATAAACCTCTAGATATTTGAGTAACTTCCTGGTGTGTGTCAGCACTAACAGAAGAATGAAATCAAAATGGACTGGAAAAAATATTAAAACACTTGGTAACAAATAATATTTAGAATTGAATATTGAAAACTGTTACTTTTAAAAATAAATATTCACCCATGTACTACTTATGAAATATTATCTAATACCTTCCCTATAAAATATATGATCAACATCCCATCAAAGGGCAAATATATTTTTTTTCATGAGAATATATATATATATATATATGATGAAATGTTACTATCTGGAGTACATCCGTTCATTCTGCAGTCCATAAATTCGCAGTTCCAGTTGGAACTGCGAATTTATGGACTGCAGAATGAACGGATGTACTCCAGATAGTAACATTTCATCATATTTTTCCATCCGTGAAGGAATACGTATCAGCATATATATATATATTCTTGATATTTTACATTATCCATTGTTTTTCCGTTGCACTGACTTTATGAAGTTAATATATTACTATTGTAATATATTAACTTCATATATATATATATATATATATATATATATATATATATATTTAACGTTATCCATTGTTTTTCCGTTGCACTGACTTTATGAAGTTAATATATTACTATGTATGTAATTTTTATAAAATTACATACATAGTAATATATTAACTTCATATATATATATATATATATATATATATATATATATATGAAGTTATTATTATTAATTGTAAATAATTTTTTTCTACCACTAAGTGCAATAATTTTACCTTATGTGATGTGACAACTTTCGGTCACTTGTCCATTTTCGAATCAGTTCTGTTGATCTATTTCTTCTTGTGGATCAATGACACAGTCAAGAGTTTCATTATTACTCAGGACTTTATTCCATAACTTACTTAATGTTTCTCCTTTTATTGTGTTCTATGATTTGGATATCCAGTACACAACTTCCTTGACTGTATTTTTCTAGAAAGCATTCAATGCTTTCTTCTGCTTCCAAGAGAGATTTTAAAAGGTAACGTCTACATTTTTTTTATACATTCCAGGACACCCTGAGCTGAATTAGGCTTATAACATTTGCGGGAAGATATAAACCACGAGTATCATCAAACCCTAGTTGATATTCATTGGGATGTGGCGGCTCATTGTCTAACAGTAAATAATTTGAATTTGTTTTCAAATAGATGAAATAGTCTGAAAAAGAAATATGCTCAAATTTAATGGAAGCTTGAAAAATCGGGGCTCGGATTATATATATACAGTCAACTCCCGATTATCCGGGATCGCATCAACCGGGTTGCGGATCAACCGGGGTCGTCAGCTCCACTTGAAGCAGTGGGGCGGGAGGAGTCAAATGTGAACGACGGATGCGAGCGCTGGCGGTCGTTGGGGCGTACATAACCTTTACGGAATAATTTATAGACTGTCAACTCGCCCGCAGTTGCCACCCCGTGTCCTAAATTCTTCCTACCTGTTTCCGCGCGACGCACACTCGCGGGCAGAGTTTCAGTCAGCATGTCTGAGTTTATGTTATATTTATTGTTGTCCTTTTAGAAATTCACGCGGTTCTATGACGGGCGAATCCCTAATATGCGTTATCTCCAACGTCCAATCAGATCAGAGCACATCGAAGCATCGAACGTGATGCATGGAGGTGCGATAACCCCGAGCACGAGCGGCCGTTTTTCGGTGAATAAATCCGAACGCCGAATTCGCGGAATTACGCGATTGCTCAAGTCGAACGTAAACACTACTCTTCCTCAGCGGTCAGTCTATGCGTTTCTTCTGATCAAAACGAACTGTACAGTAGTGGCGGTACAACAGGAGGCGGTACTATTTATCAGCTGTTTTTACAGTCATTGGGTAGAAGTAGGGCTGTGGATAGTATGGTATTTGTTTTAACCGTGATTTCGCATTATCCGTGACGGCCCTGCCGGTAATTATCCCGGATAATCGGGAGTTGACTGTATATATCTTCTTCGAGCTTCTTCTAATACTAGGCTAGTATCAGAATAAGCTCGAAAATCAGAACATGTAATTAATAATTCTGAAAGTCGACTTGCATAATTATCAAGTAAGATTTTTGGTTTAAGTACATGAAAGTGATAAGTAAATACAAGAAAACATTGTTGCAAAGTTATAAATATATAACTACTACTAAATATGAATATAGAACTTTGTTGTAATAGACCCCATTATAAACCATGATAACAGACTATGTTTTGAATATAGATCACACCATCCACCAACCACTCAGCTTCGTTAACTGGTGCACATATGGTCGTTTAAACCTTCTGTCATGTGTCACACTTCTAAAAATGTTGCAATGGAACTGTATATAATGTAGAGATATTAGCAATATTAGTAGTACTGACTTATCAAGTGTTGGAAATGTTTTGTAAACATATGTACACCTTGCCTCAACCAAAGAGTCATTGACTTGAGATGTGTGGTTCTATTCCTTAAAAACCAAATCAAAACTTGTAAGCTGTCATCAATCAAGCCAATGTTTGTAAGCTGTCATCTGGAGTTACTTTTAAAGACATTCATATTTAATTTTAGCCTTAATTAATCATTTTTGTGGTTTTCATCTGGATCTTTTCCGTTCATTTCTTCATTGTTCTAATGTTGTTTATTCTCCTAATTTAACTATACAACTATAATAATGCTATCCCGGTCACAGTATATACCTTTATTTCTTCATCTTTATTGTTTGTTAAAAAAGTAACTTTGATTTGAATATTTAAAAAAATAATTAATAAATTGTTGAAAACCTATGGAACTGCATCAGCTTACATTATATGTCTTAAAAATATTGTAACTAGTCAGCCTTGTAAAGTAATATTCAATTTATCAGCTTTAATTAAATACTGCATTTAAAAATAAAAATTTATTTAGGTAAATCTATTTATTATGAAATAAAAAAAAGCCAGGAACTTTAAAAGCTTTGCCTGGGCAACCCATTTGCAGAAGCAATAATTGTGTATATTAATTTTTCCCTGTCATATGTGATATAAGTATAATAAATATAAAAATAGTTATTATTTTATATATAGTTAAGAAAAGTATGTATGTTGTAGTAACAGTTTTTGCCAGTTTTGTATACTTATTCCTATTAGAAATGGCCAAGAGCCGTTTGTTATTTCACCTTATAGATGTTTGTGAAAGTGTTCATATACATAGCTATTTTTCTTTCTTAATGTACAATATATAGTAAATTTGTAATTAAACGTAAAAATCCTAAAAACAAGTTTAAATTTATATAAAAAAATGTAATTCATTCAAAATCAGTGTTAATGTTTTGTTGAAAATTATATAGAAAATAATATTAGATATTGAGTGTTACTATTATTCATTCTATCCACATAAATTCATCAATAGATCTTGTATTCTATTATTAACAAAATTAAAATGTTCAAACAACTTGTATTTTAAATTTAGAGTAAAAACTGTAAATGATTTGCCTTTAATATATAAAAATTATTTTAATCTTTTTTGATACATTCAAAATATACTAATTTAAAAAAGTTTTACTTTTTTTGTTAAAT
This sequence comes from Prosapia bicincta, assembly GCA_036971475.1. Classification (NCBI taxonomy): domain Eukaryota; kingdom Metazoa; phylum Arthropoda; class Insecta; order Hemiptera; family Cercopidae; genus Prosapia; species Prosapia bicincta. The sequence continues at coordinate 236,024,107 of JBAIZL010000001.1, read as the reverse complement.
AATTGTATTATTTTGTTTGTATTGTACTTAATAGTCATTTGTAAATATTATTCTTTTGTATTTAGATGGTAGTATTTTAACTGTTTTGTTTTTGTGTAAACATGTGCAATTTATTGTAAACAGAACACTACTATTTTAGCAACAAAAATTACATTAAAATATAAAGTCACACAAATGAAAAAAAAGCATCACTACACTCACCTCTAGCCACATGAAAACACATTACGTTTATATTTTTTTTTAAAATAACAGTTGATAGTATATTATCTTAGTCAAAATGAAATGAGGAATAGATTTTTCCTTTTACTGTGCTGTGTGTGTGTCTGTGTGTGTTGTATGTGTGTGTGAGAGAGAGAGAGATTGGTTTTTGTATATTACAAGTGTTATTGTTTGTGTTGTTATTCTATATGATATAATTATCTAAAAAAGTTTTAGTTTACATCAGTGAATATAATTTTCTAAAGTCCCTTTTTGTAATTATCAACAGTGAAATCTTTCAACTTACTATAGAGTAGTGAGTTAGCTCCGTTAATATAACAACTGTTTCGAAATATGTCAGCAAGTAAGCTAATAATTTTCACTTAATTACTTTGTGAATCTGTTCATACTCATGTCTTTATTTCATGCGCTTGTCTTCGCCAAATGCTTGTGGCTACTTTTTGAGTTTGTCTATAATAATGCCAAAATTTACAACATAAAATTGTTTGATATCAATGTGTAATATCAACTTATAATATCAAATATCAACAGGTAATTTAAGGGTTTGTTGGCAAGGAATGTTTCTAATTTGAGTTTAGTATTTTTAGAGTTACAGTTATCTGCCATTCCTAGCTTTATCCGAATAATTTTGGTTCACTTCTTTCGGAGAATCTCCATTAATCAAAATTTTCTATAAACTGCTCCTCACTGAATGGCCATTGTTCTTATATATATTTTATCTAGTCATGCCCCTTTTTGAATGATATGGACCTGCCATCATACTACTTCCACCTAGTGCTCTTTACAATTAACAAACACAAAATCAGTCAAATGTAAAATTGCTGCAAAATAAAAATAAAATATAAAAAATGAAAACAGGCACAAAGTATGTAGACCTAGTATGAGAGTGAGTCCAAACAGGATGTGACTATATATAAACAATTTTCAATTAATTAATAAAAGAGTTCTTATTAATAGAGGTTCTCTGAAACATGTCAAAAACTAAGTAATTATTGCGTAACTAGGTTAATACTTTTAAACTTTCTTGCTGACACGTTTTGAAACAATTGTTTCATTTACTAGTAGAGTGTCAGCTTTGTAAATGAAATGATTGTTTTGAAACACATCAGTAAGTAAGTTAAAAAGTATTCAGTTAGTTACGCAATAATTACTTATAGTTTAATCAATGAATTTAAGACCATCTTTATGTCAAAAAAATTAATGCACAATGCTAGAAATGGAAAATAATTGTGTGACACTCAAAATATAAATATATAATCTAGCAGAAATTTAAAATGTTATAATTTGAGTTCTGGTGTAAATGTTACTAATAATGTAAATAAAAGTAAATTATATATGTTTATTTACTGAAATTAACGGAATGTACAGTTTGTTAGTATTTGTTATCTATTTTGATGTTAAAAATTTATTGGCTACAAATGTTTTTTCAATACTATAGTTTGTCTACTGCAAATGTTTGTGAATAATTTGTTAGTTTACCTGGTATAAATGTTGAATAAATTTGTTTAATTTAAATATTTGTATTTTTGTTTTGGATTTATTCTAAGTAAATGTTAGTATTTTTTAAAGGGTTTTGTTATAAAAGATGTTGCTGAATTTATTACAATTATTGTTTTTTAGTTTATAGTTTACTTGGGACTAAAACTTTTCAGAAAAAAATTGGTATAAACTATGATTTATAGTTATAAATTATTACTTAAATTTTCTAAAAATTGTTAAAAACTTGTTGAGCAAAACGTTTTTGGTTATCCTTGCTGATCGTTTTGAAATTGCGTTGATCATTAGCAAGGATACTTGATAACGTTTTGTTTCAGAACAAATGCAATATAATTAAAACAGCATATAAAAGTTGTCTTGAAAATTAGTAGAATGTCATAGACAACTAAATCAACAATTATAACTAAAACTTTATTTACTTAATACATTTTTCTGGTTTTGTGGACATAAGTAGCCAAATGTGTGTGTATATTCTGTGAGTTTATTTAATAAAAGTGCTGCATTTGCGAGGAGTAATATAAAGGTCTTTATTATGGCTGGTTGTTTGTTGTTTAAATTGTTGAAAGGAGGAGCTAACTAGCACACGTAGTTGAAATCTTGAATACTCATAAAGGACCTTTTTATTATAGAAATATATACTTAGTGGAAATATTTTACTTTTGTGAACTTTTAACTAAAAATAATTTGAAATTAACAGCATATTTTAGTTTAATTTTGTTTTTTTCTTATATAATAATTTATAACAAGGCCTTCATATTTATTTCTAACATGTGAGTTATATCTGAAAAGTAAGTCTTCTATTGTTATACAAAGACAACAAATACATATCAAGAAAAACTAAACATTGCCAAGGAATCTTACCATAAAATCCTTATCTAAAGAGATTCAACTTCCTTGCTTGTCATAGCATGAAAATTTATATTCCTTCCATCATAATGTCCCTGTGATAGGAATAATATGTTCCTTGATTTCATCATCACTGAATCTCTTAACACTAAGGTTAGTTATTACACTTTAATATTGCTTGCAACCAGACTTTTTGTTTACTATAAGTTGTTAAATTGTTAACTTACACTTGGAGGAAACGTTTTCGTCTTACGACTACTTCAGCCTCGTATTTTTTCCGCTAGGATTGCTGCAGCCGTGCTTCTTTGGTACCAATTTTTGAAAGTTAAGAAATGATGTGATCGAAGAGTATGTGTGATCTGTGTTGTGTTTCTTCATTTAGGAAGCCATTTTTATGTGTTGCTATGTTTATATATTTCATATTATTCTAGTGTGTTTAATTTATGATCTTTGTTGCATATGTGGAGGTTGTTCGTGTTATTTTCCATACGATTGCATGAGAGTTTAGTGTCCATGAGGTGATTTCCAAAGGTGGATTCAATAGTAGTGTGCAGTGCGCTTTTGTGTTCTTTATATCTTTCATTAAAAGTTTTGCCTGTTTGCCAATATAGAACTTATTGCAGTTGTTGCATTGTAGTTTGTATATTCCTGGGTTATTGTGTCTGTTGGTATTTTTATTAATACTGCGTCTGATAGTCGTTTGGCTTTTATTTGTTGTTCTGTAAGCTACATTGTATCCTGCTTTTTTGAATTGGTATGCTATTTTATTTGTGAGATGGTTTATGTATGTGAGGGTGATGAATTTGTTTGTGTTGTTGTTACTGTTCTTGTTGAGTATTTTTCTGTGTAGTTTGTTTATTGAATTATTGTCATATCAGTTTTTGTGAGCTAAATATTTGATTGTGTTTAGTTCCTCTTTGTAGTTAGTTGTGGACATAGGTATCTTGTTTAGGGTGTGTAGTAAATGTTTGAATGCTGCGTGTTTATGTTGTATTGGGTGGTTTGATCGCAAGTAATATTAAAGTGTAATAAGCAATTAACAACCAGCTTGCCATGAACAGCAACAAGATTTCGATATTAAGGTTAGATTTCAGTTGCTAAAAAAAAGCATCACCAGGAGTAAGATTTGAGCCAAGATTTGAGTTCACAAGCAAAGCTCTCTAATACTTGTTATCTGAATGGTTTGCCCTATGTTAAAAATGCACTATGAGAAATAATATTTGTTTCAAAATAATATGCACATGATTTTTGTGTGTGTCGACATTTGCTTAGCTTTTTTACTGATGATATCATGTACCTTTATTTGATTGACTGTTGTTTTGATTCAATCTCACCCACTCATTGTACTGTTAAGAAGCTGTAACATATCAAAAAGTTAAATGCACCCGCCATGTTTCTTTTTGCTGATAGTAAGAGGTTTTGGTTTCAAGTGAACACAATGCTTTTGAAATCTCATTTCATGAGCAATTTTATTTTTAAAATATAATTTTCAAATTTAAAGGAATTTACTAGAGTTAATGTAAATTTGAATTTATTTAATCTACAACATGAAGCAGTTTATCAATTAACTTAGATGGATACCCACTTTCATTCTTATATTTCACACCCATCATTAAGCTGTCCCACCCATTTCCTTAACTTAAAATCACTTATCACATTTTATCCTTTCACCTCATAGATCTGTTAACGAATTTGTATTGGTTTATTGTTCCCCTCCCAGAGAAACGTTCTAATTCCATAGACAGTGGGATTAAAATATCATTAAATTTATCCAATTGAATTAGGCAGTACAAACAAGTGCTTAATAAATGTAGAGGATACACATAGTAGCTAATTTAAAATAGCATAAATTTCTTCATAAGAAATAAGTCAGACTTAGGCCATGCATTTGTAAAACTAAGATCAGAACTCTGCAGCAACAAGAAATATAGGACTTACTTTCTGGATATATCTCTTACCTATATTTCATGAAGTTGTTACAAAAAAAATTTTGTTGGAAATTTTTACTAAAAATTCATTTTTTGGAATTGTCCCTGAAAACCTGATAAACATTGCAGAAGACTATATTTTAACCCCCAAAAATTTTTGTCCTAATTTTTGTAGGTGCTCACAAAAAGGAAATCATTTATCATTGATGACTTACAAAAAGACATATTTTCATTTTCAACTATAAACGTTTATTTTAATTAACATGTCACAATTTATTAATATTTGTTTGTGCTTTTGAAATTTTCTTCTTTTACGTAACTAAAGCAATTTAACATATTTACAAACAAGAAAACTTCTTGTATAAAACCTTTTTCACTGTAAAAAGTAATTTAATTAAAATAAATAAAGTTTAACATTTGCTACTCACAATACACTGATCCTGGTTTTATTTTTATCCTAGCACAAATAACATTCAAGTTTTAGTGACACTCAACAATTTTCATAATTAGTTGAACTATGCGATACTAAAAATAAAATGTTTATTAGTGTTTTAATTGAATGCTGTTAGTATGCAACATTTTCAGCTGTCTTTACTATTCATTGTCTTTTTCAATAGGATAATTTGAATAATAACTACAACTAAAAGTGTTCAAATTAACAATCAACTATATAATATAACCATTTGCGTTTTAAAACAATTGTTTAGTGGTCTGTTATTCAAACAGTATAGTTAGACGTTTATCTGAGCTCACAGGTAAATCTTAGCATATATCAAACAAACCTGGTTCGAATGTAAATTGACGGTCTAGCCAAAAGGTAATTGGATGTAAATTTGACATCCAAACTGATGAAAGTATAGTATTCAATTACTAAGGGCCTGTCTAGACGGAAGGTGCCATTTAAGTTAATTAATTAATTTATTTAACACAAAACTGGGAAAATATTAATATAAGACTTGTTTAATTTAATGTTAGACACTCAGCTAATTTCAAAGTTGTTTGACTAAAAGACTTAAGAGCAAGAAATGTGATTTTTTTTCAGAAGGAAAGTTTAAGATAACCATCATCTAAAAATATGGTAAAATCTATAAAAACAGTACTAAAACTCAGTAGGTTTTCTTTCAATACAGGAAATAAACCATTTAGAATATGTTCATGAACCTAAATATAATGCACACTTCAGCAAACATTAACCATACATGCCCCCTGAATTTTTTCTAAAATAACATGAACATTAGGCCTAGAAGGAGATGGTTTCTTAACAATAATAAACACCACATAAAGACTGCATAAGTAATAGAAGTAGAGTAGTGCACTAGGCTTGTTAAAAAGAGGCAAAGTACAAAATATAACAAAATCCTAATTTCTCACACTTCAAAAGATGGTTTTAACCCTGGAGAGGGGGGGCGCCCCAGTTTGTAACGTCAACCGGGGCGCCAAGTCTAACAGACCCATTTATGTTTTTAGTTTTTTCAGGAATAGAAATAAAGGCCAAAGTTTTTTTTGAAATTGATATACTTGTAAATTAGGCTCTTATCAGATGGTTTTTAAGGAATGTAATAAAAAAGTTCTAAGATATTTATTATTAATTTATTACAATTAAACAAACTTGTAGAAAATTATATATAGGAAAAACAAAATTCGTGTTTGGGATGGTAAAACAATATACATTAAAAAATTATCATAAACTTATAGAAAACGTCACAAAACAACAGACTTGTTTCAAAAACGTTTAGGTTTTGTTCTTACAAATTGCCCAAGTCAGTGTTTGGGCAGTCCGGGCCTACATATTTTGCATGGGCAAAAGACATAAATTTTTGGGAGTGCTTACAACTATACTTGGTTTTTGCTGTCTTATTTACAAAAAAAAAAAAAAAAAAAATACACCTCTACTTGGTACCTAAAGGGAATTTGTTCAGCCTATTCTGCAGTTTTTGAAGTGCCAGCAACCTCTTCTTAGGCGGATCACAGAATTGATGTTAGTCAGCAAAGATCTGTGTTGAAGTTCTTCAGACGTTAAACTCAATGCCAGTTCTTTCAAATACCCCCTTCTACTTGAAGTTGTAGTTGGATTGTTTGCAATGTAAATTATTTGGGAGTTAATGCCTGCTACACTATAGGGTAGAATATAACAACTGGCCACATTCTCGTGCTTCTAGCCACGTCGTATGTAGCACATATCTGATCCAAAGGAAAAGTGACTATTTCTGGCTTCATGACATTACCAGTACTCAATACGATTCTCCTCATCTTCATATGGGCTGTCATCAAGCTCAGAACAAACACTTTCATTTAGAAGTTGACGAATGTAGTCTTTTAAAGAACACTAGCCTTTGTTCAAATAGTTTATAAAAACTTATTCGATATAGCCAATAATATAAACACCTTATTCGAAAAACCATTCATAAACATTAAGAACAAACATGTTTTATTTCTTTTAAATCACAAAATTTAGCAACACAAGCCGGGGCAAACCGAATCACAGTAACTGGGCGTCAAGTCTGTCAGACCCAAATTGTAAATAAATGCTGAAGTGAAATCGATGGTTTTTCGATTTTGACTGGGATGCAAAAATAGACAGCTAAACAAAGCATTAGGTTTCTGGCGCATTCCTATCAGCAGTGGCAACAACATTTCCTTGCTCCGGTTCTGTAAGACTTAGCGCCTCATCTCCAGGGTTAAAGGAGAGGATTTCTGTGGCCTAAGTATGAACAATTTGGGTTGAATTTTTGCTTTAGGTTTAACAAAAATCCTTCAGCTTTTGGGTACTCTGTAATTTAAACAAGTAGTTTAAACTACACTTACCCATATTTTAATTTTTATCTAGCAGCATTATTAACCATAAGTAAAAGTATTTAGAACACACTCACATAAATTATTGAGATTGTATATAAAGTGTCATAGTCAAGTAGATAATATTTATAAGGAGTGTTATTTAGGAAAGTAACTATGTCTAGAAAATAAAGTTTCTTTTATCTATCTTGTTTATTTTTCGAAATGATATAAAAAGTTCTTTTATAAAACAGACAATCTTAAAAATGTGAAAGTTGTTTACTAATTTGAAATAATAGTAGAATAATAAAAAGAAATTTTAAAGTAGCATTTCATAGTTCTTTTCTATTCTGTTTTACATATATGCTTCTTTATACTATATGCAAATATTTTTCTAAAAGATATTTTTATTGTACTATAAATTAGTACAACTGTTATCATTTCATAATTTCCTTAATTTATTTCATTTATTATAACATTCAGTCGTTTTACTAAATTACAAGTTTAAATAGTTTTTAAAATTTTAGCACAGTAATATACAAAGAATTTTTGTTTTTAGAAACTAAACATATAATTATAATCATAAACCTTTAAAAAATGTACAATAAAATTGTAAATGTCATGAAAGATATTTAAAAATCTGTATTTTTAAGCAATATATTAAAGGAAAATTTATGGTTTATTCATAAACAAATATATTACTAAAATTTAATCAGTCCTGAAAAACCTGAAATGTGTATTTTTATTTCACTAAAATTCTTAGTTCGATACTTTAAAAGTAATCCTCAGAAGCAAGTTCGATTAAACGGCAGAGTACTGTAATATAAAATCAAAATAATGATTTGAACTCGCAGATTATTAGATATAAGTTTAATACAAAATATTTAATTAAGTATGTCTATTGTATAAATTAAATACAAAGAAATTGGCATAAATAATACCCATGTAATGTTTTTTCTTTATTATTTTTTACAAATTTTTAAATAGTTACTAAGTATACTAACCAGTCTAGAACATTTTATATATGTAAATAAATTCCATAGCATTTTAAAATATGTTTTAGTTATTAAAAATTATTAATTTAAACAGTTGAAATTCGCTATTAAGATGTTAATTATAAATAACTTAATTTCTAAATACTAACAATAGTTGTTATGTATATTATAAGCACAATGAATTTTGTTTAATAACAACATAACTTAGGATACCTGAAAAACTGCTTCCACTAATAAATTGTAAAATTGCTTAGTTAATTGCATATATAATGCACTATGTTATGTATTTTGTTATGTATTATATATTTATAAATATATTTTATAGTTATATATCTGTTTATAAATTGATTATGAGAAATATACGATGGAGTGTAGAATTGAAGGCAACAAAAATATCACAATGTAATAAAATAATTTAATAAGGCCTCTTCAGACAACGGCCGCAATAGATCAGTGAATAAAGTTTTATAAGAAATAATATATGATTTACTAAATTGTTATAAAAAATAGTATCTTTGTATCAAAAATTGTTGAATTTTAAAATTTCTTTTATCTAATATATTTGGTTTTTACATATTGAAATTTATAATGTAGCTGAGTTTAGAGGTATATTATAGTCTAAAAATGTTGATACCAATAAAAAATACTAAATTTTATATGGTAATATTTTTTATATGAAAGTTTAGTTTGTTGAAAATAATTTAGTCTTCTTATGTACCTACTAAATTTTACTTCTAGAAAACTATGTAGGCTAGAAAAGAAACACTTTTTTTTATAAATAGATTTTTTTATAAATGTCGCTATGTAGTTGGTTGTAGGAACACTGTGGATGTTTGCATTAGCCGCAGAGGATGTGTACAAACAAGCATATAATTTTTTATTGTAAATATTTGATAAGGATGGATTCAGATCTGATCCTTTGTAGTTTGTGTATGAAATGTATATTTAGCGGACAAAACACAATAGCATGAAATTTCATATAAGTATATTAAACTCAATTTTAGCTATACAAGGTTACTCAGTGTTATTTATAACTATATTAATTTAACAGTTCAATAAGTGTTCTCATTTACAATGAACTGTAGTTGGTGTATATTTTAAAACGTTGATACATTTTCTTATGATATTGTATAATAAACAGTTTTTCAAACGTGTATGAAAGATTTAATAATTAGTAATCTGGACGTGGTGTTAGTAATTATGTTTTTCATCGATTCACTGTAAAAAATGGCAATACGACCCCTTAAATCTCAGTGTTTTAGAAACTGTTAGTAATGTACATTTTATGTCTAGCAGAGAAGGCTAGTTCATTATGGGTGTTGTGAAAATCATGTACTTTCAATTTATTCGAAGCCTTACTATTTACTATGACTACAATTATTACTAGTAATCACATTATTACAATGATTATTATAATTACTAATAATATTCTTGTAAAATAATATATAAATTCTTTTACTGTTATTTTTAGGGAAAAATTAACTTATAACGAGAAAATGTGATCAATCCTGAAAATAATAAAAAAAAAACAAATAACAATGATTGTTGTTGGGAGTAATATTGGCGTACAAGTCAATTGTTTATTTATTTGGCCAGATTATTCCTGTACCCATTTACCTTCTATCCTTGAGTTAATGATTTTTGAAAGAACAACTATTACAGTAAAAGTTTTTAATTTGACATGTATTGAGACGGTCAAGCACCATCTAGGAATTCGGAGAAATATATTAATTTTATTTAAATTTTTGTTATACTATAATTTTCAATAAAGTATCCCAAAACTGTCTGATGTTAAATAATATGTAGAACTCAAAGTATAATCAGCCCTAGTATAGGTTAGAGATAAGCAAAACTTACAACCTAAGTATAGATGTAAAAAGAGTGTTTGTGCTGGCTAAATTATAAAATATTTTATATAATTAAATCAAAAGAAATAAATACAAGAAATTTGGTAAAAGTAATTTGAAATAAATATAGAAATTACTATATAAGTGTCAATATATAATTACAAACAGATAAATAATGAGGAAATAATAATAAAATTAAATAAACACTAAACCTCGTAAATATAAACTTTAGGACCAGTAAATAAAGTAATAAATAATATTAGATAAACAGTCATAAATGCTATAACTAAGAATAATCAGAAGTAAATTTAATAAAAATAGATAGGAATAATCACACAAGAACTAATTATCGTATAATTGTAAATTAAGGTATAAGATGAAAAAACGATAATTTAATAAAAATATTCTGCATAAATAAACAAATAAAAATGATAGAAAAATATAATAATCACAAAAATATTATTCTTCAGTTATCATTTTATAAAGATAACTGAAGATAAGATTTATAAAGATAAGATTCAAGAGATTAAAAAAGTCCTACTTGTGACAGAAAACTAACCAATAGAAAAATTAAATAAATAATAATGGGGAGAAATGTAAAGCGGAAACGGGTAAATCGGACATAGGCACTCGAATTTTAGATTTCAAATTGTAAGGGTCAAAAGTAAATTATGAGTGCTAGTGGCGTAAAAGAGCGACCAAAGTTGATAACGACTATGATGTATTTAAATTTCTCTAATATATCTCTCGATATTGTAGTTCTTTTGTGGTTGAATAATAGTAAATTTTCATCTTTAACGGTAGTAAAATGAAGTTAATTTGAAAAGTGAAAACATGAAGCCAACAAGAAAACTGGGGGTGTTGATCGTTATCAATGGAGGAACAGATTCAGGAGAGGAGTTTAGAATTAAATCAGCTATGGGCAAGTACCGTACAATCATATATTAACTATAAAAACTTTTTAATAAGCTAAAATATAAAATAAAGGGATTTAGTAAGGTATTTCTGAAACATTGACTTCAGTTTCTCTTTTTAACCTTCAATCACACGCGCCAACTACTCGGACATAAACACACGCGCGGGGTATTTTCCACCCCATTTCTTATCTTAAAAAAAGTTAATTATCACTAAATTTTCATCTTTATAAAATTGTGTGTGTGAATGTTGTTGTTTATAAAACGTTTTATAGTATTTTTATGGGTTTATCACTTGTAGATTTTTTTTGTAGTAATATAGTCTAAATGCACTTAAATTTACTTTATAAATTGTAACTTTTTTTTCAAATTAAAATTAAACATTTATTCATACATTTTAGTAAGTTGTAATGGCTAGATTCTTTAGAGGACTTTTCAAAAAGTTAGACAGCATAAATACAACAATATGTTTATTTGAAAAAAAAAAATATGTAAATTCAGCTTGAAAATCGTCAAAATTTGCCACACTCAAAATTTAAAATTATTCGTCATAAAGAAAAATAATTCTTATTACTATGCAATTTACTTCATATTTAGACAAGTAAACATTAGTAATTAACTTTTTACATTGGAATAAAATATTTCAAAAAATGTACACATTTTATTAGGTGAACAAAAATTAGCTAAATTCATAACTGTGTACAGAAGTATTGGTTTAGAAGTAAACATTAGTTCAGTCCAAATTAAAAAGTCAAAAAAAATTAAAAAGTAAAGATTTTTTTAAATTAATATTTTCAAAATGTATTTTTTATTCACATTCTTCACAGTATATAAAGGAATGTCCCTACAAAGTAATTTGTTGCAGTTGCAGCATAAAGTGGTTGTCTTCCGGTCTTTTTGCAGCGGGCAAACTTCGCATCATCCAGAACTTCTTTTATTTTTATTTCTCGAGTTTCCTCAACACCACTTATGTGCTTCACACCTGCTTTTATATGCAAAGTTAGTCCTGGCAGTAAGGCTCTTGATGCAATATGGGGTTTTGAAAGTTCTTGACCCAGAATTTTAATTTTTTTTAATGAGAAAAAGACAAAATTACAACAAAAAAGATAAATAAATATGTTAAACACCAATAAAAGACTCACACTAAAAAATTATTCTAATTAAAAAACAATAACTTAAAAATGTACCGACAAAAATTTTTGGACAAGAACACACGCGCGGGGTCAAATTCACCCCGCACTTAAAACAACGATGTAAACACAATGACTGGTACGCCACAACGGGTTGACCTTGAGTGACAGTGTGGAGGAAGAAGTGAAAAACAACTACCTAGGAGGGGAGCGAAAACAAAAATTTTTTGGAGGTGCCTCAGAGAGAAATGAATGGTGTGGGGTGCTTTACACCCCGGCGCGTGTGTTTGAAGGTTAAAGAGTTATATTTCTAAAAATATATTAATTTATACAATATTAATTAAATAATATTAATAAGTAAATATATAAAAGAATAATTTAGCAGTAGTTTAACGAAAAGTCAAATAAAGTCAAATCCCACACAGTCATGGAAATGTATTTATTTATAAATTGATGGTTTTGACCATAGAAACTAAACATGATCAGGTAACCAAAATTATAGGTATATTAGATCAAAGTTGATAAATACTGTAAGTTTTGAGTGTTCAAAGGATTACTAAGAACAATTTTTGAAAAAATGTTGTCAAACTTTTTATAACTTTTATAAAAAATTTAATGTAAATGAAGCTTTAATGGTTAATTTTGACATTCATTAAACTAAATATATATGCTTTTATATTTATATTTTAACATGAAATGTTCATTAATATGGAATATATTTTGTACAAATTATATGTACATAAAGTACTTAATACCATATAAACAAAAACAGGTCTATAGAGCATGCCAAACAGAACTTTAAAAACTTGAGCTACCAAATTGAAAGAGTTGTTTTATTTTAAAATAAGTCCCATGATAAATTCTACTAGCAGATCCTGCTCGACAGTTCACAGGTACCTGTAAACAGGTAATGTAGGCTAGGGTAGGGTCATATTTTGCCGGGTTATATGGTTCTTTCGTTTTTAAATTAGTCAGGTTGTAAGGTGAGTTGATGTATTACATTTATTGTCAGCTGGTTGTTTTCATGTGTGCAGCATATGACGCAAACATCGATATTTCATCCTTCATATAAAGAAACCCCTAAACTTAAAACAACTCAAAGATCTATACATTAATATCAGACAGACAGGGGCAAATGAAATAAGGGTGAAAGGAGAATGGGACATGGCAATATAGGAAATGTAGTTTTTTATAAAATTATTTCTGATAACAGTTTATAACCTCTAAAAAATTAACACTTTTTTATTGAAGTTGAAATGGATGTGTAATATAACAGAAAAGTTGTACAATTATTTATTTTTTTTAAATATGGGAGATAATTGTTTTACTATTGTTTTAGGATAATGAATACAATATTTCTTCTTCTGTAGGTTGTCAGGATTGATCTTGTTATTTTTCAGAAAACCTGGCATAATACTGCAAACAATTTTCAGTAAATGCTGGGGAAAACTGTCTAATTTAGCTCTTTATACATAACAGTACAACATGTCTGAACTGAGACATTTTATAAAAAGTAGACATTAGTAAAACGAAACACTTCAGATTTTTCATATGAATATAATGAACTAGTAGACATTTAGAAATCATTAACAACGGTACAAAAATCTATAGAAAGTAAAATTCACATTCACAGACCTGATACTTCAACTCTCACTCAAGACAAAAAATTGTAACTGCCTGCATCCTAGTCACTAAACATTCATTCATTCACCTCCAAGATTATGTTTACTGCTGAGGTATCTCCTGGTGCCAGTATTGGTTTTCCAAACCCAGGCTTAACCTATGCAAAAGTCCAGGCTTTGAAAGCTTAATACGTTGACTGCGGGTGGTAGGGATCCCGGCCATGGTGGCACGTCCCTAGATGCGAGTGGTAGGTATCCCTACCATCTGTCCATCAGTGATTTATTGGCTCAGTGTGCTTCTAGCTCATGATAGAAGTGAATTTTGTCTTTGTTGTTTCTCAAGAAGTGTATTAGTGACATTTTACACGTGTTTGTTTTTGTCTTGGGTCTTTTTTCATTTTGTTGTTTGAGATATAGTTTTGATATACTATTGATATGGTCACTTCAATGAACTTGAAAAGGAAAAACCATTGTCTATAGTCACCTACAATTACTTTATGAAAGGCGTTGATCGTAGCGACCAGATAATAAGCAACTATCCATCTGAGCGCTAAACATTATGTTGGTATAGAAATATTTTCGTTCATGTGCTTCAAATGGTTATGATCAATGCTCACTACCTTTTCAACAAAGTGCAAGTTTCAACCAATGGGAAAAGAATAAAAATGTATGATTTTCATCTATCAGAGGATGCTTCTGTGCTTCCCGCCCTGCCTGCTCCAGAAAGACCATTGATGAGCAGAAGTGTCCCTCACATACCTTCAAAAAAAACTCAGAAAAGGCACGACTGAAAAGGTACTGTGGCAAAACGGTGCCATGTTTGTCATTCACGTGGATTTCAAAAACGGGTTGTGTAGCAGTGTGTGGAATGCGAAGGAAAGTCAGGACTATGTGTTCCAAAAACTTTTGTAATTACTCACAACTAATCAAGTTATTTGGGTGGGTTTGTGGGGCTGTGTATATATTTAACTTGGGCTTATTTTTATTCATTTCTCATTCTATAATAACAATTGTTTAATTTAAATATAGATATAAATTGCTAGTGTTATCATTATATATGTGTTACAATGGAAAACTGACCTGATTTAGTGCAAACCAGTTCAGATTACTTTTCCCAGATGGGCGTGGTAGAGATCCCTAACACGATTTTAAAATGGTTACCACGGGGTTTTTATGGCTTTTATCGACATTTTATCTCCATATTTCTTCATTTCACACATTTTGGTAAGAAAATTCGAAAAAAAATTTAGCATTTGTCATACTACATTTCATGTATTTTAGCAGTCAACGTGTTAATCTCGTCATTAAAACATGTTGGCTAAATTTTCTGCTATCATATGTGTATTAGCTTCCTTTTCAAAAAATAATTGAAACACTCCTGATCTTCCTTGTCACACATCGTATATGGGATATAAGCATGTTCACCCAGAGGGGGGCCAGGATGGTGTTTTTTTAATGCGGAAAATGATTACTTATATGGGGAGATTCATAAAAGAGATAAAACAATATAAAAAAAGTAAAATATACACTAAACACTTGTAAATATTTACAAACCTGCCTATAGTAGCACTTACTTATATTTATTGAGGACGGCCATTTCGGGAGATGTGTCCCATTGTCAACTCAGATTGTAACACCGGAGTTATGGTCTGAGTTGACAATGGGCACATCTCCCGAAACGTCCGTCCTCAACAAATATAAGTAAGTGCTACTATAGGCAAGTTTGTAAATATTTACAAGTGTTTAGTGAAAACTAGTAGCTCATGTGAAGATGGAATCAACAAATATAAAATATACAATTGTTCAAGCTTTAAATGTCAAAGTAATACTCAGTGAATGAAATGTTCTATTTACACAAAATGCAATTTCTTAGGTGCTGTAAATGTTCAGGAGTTTATTTCAACAAAACTAAACATACACAGATTATATTCAGTAGGCCTGATTGTTTTTAAAATGGAAACAATAATTTATTTATAATGTTATGCAAAATACACGGTTGTACAGGCCTATGCTAGATCTTCCTGTTTAGCCTATGCAAAAACTGTGGCTAACTGTTACTGAAAAATTAGTAGCTCAAGTAAAGATGAATCAAATATTAATTTTGTTGTCAACTAGCCACATAAAGCCTTTTACTAATGAACATAGCAAGAAACAATGAAATATATAGAGCTATGAAGCTACTGTGGATGCATTTAATCAAATGTGTAACTACACGTCATATAATTCTTCTGTAATTAAAGTGTAAAGCTGTAACACTTTGTAAGTATGAAGAAATTCTTGAGGGATGTACATAATAACTCGGTAAAGTTACTTTTACAAGAGAGAGTCCAACTTGACATGGTAGAAACAATGGTAATATGGTAAACTAACCAGTCTGCATACTATGAGTTTCACCCTCCTCCGGCCGCATCTTCAGACTTTGCTGTCTTACTCTATGCCCAATGTTAACCAAACGCGTACAGCCGTATGTTTTTCAATTCTGCTTCATAAAGCGTTGGTCTGTATGTATATAATATAATATGTACACTTAATGAATAATTGAGTTTTTGCATGATAACAGAAAACCAATATTTGCAGTACAGCATTGATTCTTGCCCCTCTCACCCCTTTGCGCCATCATTTGCCGCTCGACGGTCAAAACGGAACTTGTAGTGCTCCAGTTATATCTATACTCTATATCAAGGATGGCAGCCTCTTATTCTAAATGGTCATTTTAATATTTTTAGTGAAAACTAGGGTCGCATAACTAATTCCACACATACATCAATACATATGTATATCAATGCAACACATATGTATAGTATCCATTGTATATGAAATAATTAACTTAATAAACGTTAGGCAAAAATTTTCATTTACATTTAATACCGAACTCAATGTACAAAGGATCAAAATAGGTATAATAGTCAATTATGTTGTTTATGCTTATCAGAACATAGTATTGGGAAAAACTCTAATTTGTTTAAATTCAAAACCATCCATAAGTGTGTACCTACTTTGCTTAGTGAGAACATTGTAGGAGGGCACAACTGTCCAACAGTTCATCAAATATCAATCTGAATTGAAGTGGTTGCAATCTTTAGCAGATCTCAAAGATGGTTGTCAGTTAGCTTGTTTCGAAGAGTGGATTTTATAAATTTCATTGTTGAAAAGGTGCATTGACAAAGGTATGTGCTTCCAAACATTGAAACTATTTTCTTGCTGATGTCACGTAGTTTGGGATATTTCTCCTCATACACATTGCTGCAAAATGCAGTACAAGTTTTCCTCCTTATCCAAAAAAAATAGGTCATTTTGCAAATCACAGAGCTATTACATAAGCTATTCCAATCTACATTTTTATTCTCTTGAATTTTGTAGTCCATTATGTTCGGTGAAACTTAATTAATCACTTTTACATTGGTTCATGACTATCAGAACTAATAAATTTTGTAAATTTGTAAAAACCTACTATGTTTCAGTACGTTTTTACAAATTTACAAAATAAATTGAAGTTCGGATAGTCATAAACTAATATAAAAATGATGAATACATTTTTATCTGTTTACATTTATTAATGAACCAATAGTCTCTTGTTTTAACATTCTATAATTAAATGATACTTAACCAAGTGAATATGTAATGGGTTACTTGCTGACTCATTTTGAAACAATCGTTCCTTTTACGAAGCAATGCCTCGGAGTAGAGGTTTTGCTTCGTAAAAGGAACGATTGTTTCGAAACGCGTCAGAAAGTATGTTCGAGTCAGCGCTCGAAGTTTGAACGTGTTACCGCGACCTATATTCAAAACGCTCAGCTGGCCTGGACAGTAATGGTCACGTGACGTCTGACCTACCAATCGATGTATGGATTGCGTATTGATTTTTCTGTGTGGCCTCTGATCCCCCTCCCTTAGCTAGCATTTCCGTTAGTTGGTTCGTTGTCTTGAAACCGTCGTGCAGTTAACAGCCTTATTGAAGTACCTCGTGCGCAAAGTTTCACCGCGTGTGTAAAGTGCCGTTTCGACCGTAAAACCTCGTACAAGTGTTAAAACTATTCGTTTTATTGTGTGTTCGTGTAAACGCGTTGTTATAGACGTTATTTGCTTAGACTTTAAGTTACGATCGCCGTTTAGTAGGACTCTTTGTTCAGTTACGCGCCATCGTTATAAATGACTTTATGCCTTTTAAAATGCAGCCTATTGATTTCCCGTTTAAGTTCTAGTTTATACCTCGCCTGGATCGGATTCCTACAAACTGGGTACCCAGGACTTCTGCCGCCACGAGATCTACGCACGTTGCAATTTTGCCCTTTCTTTCTTCACGAGGGTAAGTGCTGCCTAAGCTTAAGTACTTATGATTTATTTATGTGTAAATTCAGTGCGAATTATTTTGTTATTAAATGTGTTTGTACGGAACTAACTATTGCTTTCAAACGTTCGTAATTGCGTGCTTAGCGATTAAAGTAAGACACGTTTTGCCGCCACTTCTTATTACTGAACATTTCTATTGTATTATTTCGGATCTTTCTCGAACCTCGCTTTCTTCTGAATTTTAGCTAGCGCCAGTCGCTTCATTGGTCCTCCGGGCCGGATAGATTAAATTCAAATTCATTTGGTTTATGACAATCTCACCAAGTGTTGTGCAACTTTTGATTTCTGATTTGATGTTCCTTTGTGCGAGTCACACGCGCGGGAAGTTAGTCATACGTGACGTCATAGGTATACGTAACGTGATTTTGATTTGCTCTGTGTTATGAGGAAATGTTTACGTGTCAATCAGAAGATAAGATGCTGTCTCGTAAATACGAATAAGGAAACATTTTGCGTTTCATTAAACTATACAGTCCACTCTACCGCTATTTAAGAAATATGTGAAATTAATTTGTGTTGTGTTTTTTATTTTTTAGAACTTTGTTAAATTATTTATGATGGCGATTAACACCGAATACTACCTCGCTAAATTGAAAAATATATTGAATGATTTAGAGCAAGTAAAAGCCCTTCTTGACGATAAAGAGATGCCGGAAGGCATCGCTCGCGAAATAAGACGCATTCAGGCCAATTTCGTCGATACGTATGAAATATTAGAGCAAACGTTCGCCACCCAGGTGGCAAGTTTAGCTGAAAGTGCGTTTAATATCAAAAGACAATTTCAGGACGCGTATTTGCCCATGTTAGCGAAATATCCTAACCTTATCAAGACAGAGGTGACATCAACCTCGCCCGTCAAATCAGCTGTAGGTTCGCCTAACCTCCCTAGTCTTGCGTTGCCTAGTTTTTCAGGAAACAACAATGACTGGACTGACTTTATAACAATGTACGATTCAAGGTCCATTGCAACGACAGTCTTAGTAATATACAGAAATTCCAATATCTAAAATCTGTACTTAAAGGCGACGCTTTAGCAATTGTCACAGGCTTGATAATATCTGACCAAAATTACAGCATTGCATATCGAGCTTTGCGCAATCGGTACGCCAACCCACGCCGTTTGGCTGACCACTATTTCAAAATTATTCAAGACTTTAAACAAATTAAGAATGCTTCGCAAACTGAATTAAACCGCTTCTTGACCGCGCATTCAAACGCTGTGTGTGCGTTGAAGGTTATCCAACTAGATGATTTGGCTGATTTCCTGCTTTTTCAGATGTCCATTAATAACTTGGACCCCCAGACTAGATTAAGTTTTGAAACGAGGCTAGGCACAAATCGTATGCCTACGTACAAACTGTTGAATGATTTTATAACGGAACAGGCCAGGGCTCTAGAGTTGTTGGATCAACCGCCTGCCGCAGCTTCTACTAACGCGAGAGCTGCTCAACAACCCCGCATACTGGTGTCGTCAGTGAATGAGTCTGATTCGCAAGGGGCCCGTGATTTAAATTTTGACCGAATGGAACCTAACCTTAACACGGCACATAGTACAATTGTCCAGCCTTCGGTTTCGCCGACAATTCTATTACACCTAAGGCTACGCAATATGTATACGAGCCTAGACGAGCTGCGTCAGGCCCTACACGGCCATTCAACGGGCCGCGCCCCGTAAATATACCTCCTGTTATGAACACTCCTAGGATGTCAGTATTCCGTCACCGATTACCACCGCTTCACATGAATCAATCCCATGTTTCTACGACACACGCAGGCATGTGTTATTATTGCGGAGAAGGACATCGCATCATTAACTGTCAATCCTTTCTCGAACTGAATTCTGTGGAACGCCAGGATGCCATCAGGAAATTACAACGGTGCTTCAATTGTCTTGGCTCCCATTTCCAAGCTAAATGTAAGTCCAGCCAACGCTGCAAGCAGTGCAACGAGGCACACCATACTTTGTTACATAACAACTCTCCTGCACAACAACGACTATTTTCACCGCGACACCCTCGTTCAACAGCTAGACCTGACCTCGTTACTCAATCGGTACCGCATGCTCTTTCTTGTAACATTGAAGCTCCTCTCGCTCTGTTAGGCACCGCGCAGGTCATCATTCAGGACCAATTTGGCAGACCTCGTTCCTTTAGAGCTATTATTGACCCCGGCAGTCAGATATCTGCCATTGCTAAGAAAGCAAGCGTCCTGTTGAGCCTACCTACTCGGAGTTCAAATATGTCTTTGATTGGTGTCGCCGCCAAGACCACACGTATCCACGAGTACGTTACGTTGATTTTATTCTCGCGGCATGACCCTGGTGTCATGCTAACAACTGAAGCCGCCGTGCTTAACCACATTACTGACCCGCTGCCGGCTACTAGGTTAGCCTCTCAAATAAGTGCTCAATACCAGCATCTACCTTTAGCTGACCCTCATTTCGACTCGCCTGCCGGTGTTGACATTATACTGGGGGCAGATGTTTTCACCCAAATACTCACTAATGGGCCTTGCACTATCATTCATGGCCAGCCCTCTGCGCTTAACACTCGATTAGGTTGGGTCATTATGGGATCCGTACCGTATAGTATGCCCCATCAACCTAGAGTGTTCATTACCTCGCTAAAGTCTATTGATGACAATATTCGACGGTTTTGGGAAGTCGAAGAAGTAACTGAGGCTAAATCTTTGAGCCCTGACGAACAGCTTTGTGAAAGCCTGTTTACTACAACTACTGAACGCGATGAAGTCGGGAGATATGTGGTCGCCCTCCCCTTCAAACCTGACGCTGTACCACTTAAGTCAAACCGCAACGTTGTCCTCGCCAGTTATCATGCTTTAGAACGACGTTTAAGTCGTCAGCCGGAGGTAGCTCGGCAATATCATCAATTCATGACAGAATATATGACTCTGGGTCATATGTACCCCGCACTTAATACTTCTAACTATTTGATCCCGCATCATTGTGTTTTTAAGACCACCAGTTCTACTACTAAGTTACGAGTAGTATTCAACGCATCCTCGCCTGATTGTAACGCGAATTCTTTAAATCAGCAATTGCTTTCCGGTCCTAAACTTCAGAAGGACCTGTCTAACGCCATCATTTCCTTTCGCCTGTATGTTCACGCCGTTTGTGCTGATCTTAAAATGATGTACCGACAAATTGCCGTGCGCCCAGCTGATCGCTGTCATCAGCACATATTATACCGACCGACGCCTCAATCTCCGCTTGTGGAATACGAGTTATTTACTGTCACGTACGGACTAACCCCGTCTGCGTATTTAGCGTTGCGGACGCTTGAACAACTCGTAAAGGACGAAGGTAGCCGATACCCTGCCGCGTCGCAAGCAGTACTTCAGCAGACTTATGTTGATGATGTTGTCACTGGCGCCGATACGCTCAAAGATGCCAAGGAATTGATACAGCAGCTCATTAACATTTTCGCACTCGCCGGCCTGGAACTCAGGAAATGGTCATCAAGTGATCCTGCACTATTGTCAACACTACCTTCCGCTCATCTGGAGAACCCGCTACTGTTCCAGGACGATTCTACCGCCATCAAAATACTGGGACTGCAATGGAATCCTACCTCGGACTCGTTCTCCTACCAGAGTCAGAATTTCGTTTCGGTGCCGACGAAACGCACCATACTATCTTATGTCGCTCGGACTTTCGACCCGCTTGGTTTCTTAACACCTATTACTTTCTGGATCAAATGCTTTCTTAAACGTTTGTGGCTCGAAAAGTTATCTTGGGATCAAACTTTGCCAGCCCCGCTTCTAAATCAATGGGACAGCTTCATTGTTCAATTCGCCAGTTTGTCTTCTATCCAAATACCTCGACACGTTGGCACACGAGCTGCCAAGCATCACCTGTTAGGGTTTTGCGATGCTTCCGAAGCTGGATACGCAGCAGCTATATATTTGAGAACCGAATGGAATGGAGTCGTTACCGTTAGCATTCTGAAGGCTAAGAGCAGGGTAGCTCCAGTTAAACCGATCACCATACCTCGCATGGAGCTTTGTGGCGCAGTCTTGCTGGCCAAACTCTATAAGTCCGTTCAGCCCGTTTTGAATTTTGTGTCTGACGCCGAGACGTTTTTCTTCACCGATTCTGAAATTGTGTTGTATTGGATCAACACCCCGCCTTATTTATTGAAGACTTTTGCTGCCAACCGCGTCACTGAAATCGTTTCAAATACCTCCATGGACCGTTGGTTCCATGTCTCGACTGCTGATAACCCCGCGGACGTTGCTTCCCGTGGGTGTCTACCTAACCAGCTTGCTGAACATCCGCTGTGGTGGCACGGCCCACCATGGGCGCTACAATGTCCTACTGCGTGGCATTTGTCTAAGCCGACCGGCCTTAACCCGGACCAGACCGAACATAAATCTGAACCTAGACTGCTATGTACGGCCGTTCAAGAGCCTAATCGACTATTGACAACTATAGAACGACATTCGAACTTGATTACTCTTCACCATGTTTTCGCTTACGTCCTGCGGTTTGTGAATAATTGCCGTCGTAAAGGCCAGACTACTAACCACGGTCATAACACCCGCTACAAGGCCAAAGTCGCCTTGAGTAAAACTTCATTTACTACGCCTTCGGTGCAGGAGTTAAGTAACGCCAGAGATCTCTGCGTCAAGCTCATACAAGAGCTGGCCTTCAGCGCAACATTGCAACGGCTCCGTCGTGGCGCTCAAATCATCGATCCGCTCCGCAGCCTAACGCCATTTGTCGACGCCCAGGGCTTACTCAGGGTGGGCGGAAGACTTAATCATTCTGAGATGTCGTATGAATCTAAGCACCCCCTTCTGCTTCCTAAACATCATCAGTACGTCAACTTGATCTGCGATCATTACCACAAGTTAGCCTTACATGCCGGACCGCGCACCACTCAAGCGCTGATTAACGGCGAATTTTGGATTATTGCGTTACGCTCCTTACTTCGACAACGCATTCATGCGTGCATGCGGTGTTTCCGTCTGCAATCTAAACCTCGTCCACCTATGATGGCTGCTTTACCATCATCTAGAGTCACTCCATCGCCGCCTTTCTGCAGGGTGGGAATTGATTTCGCTGGACCCTTTGACACAAAGGCAAATCATTTGCGTACCTCGAAGCTTTTAAAGTCTTATCTTTGTCTATTTGTCTGCATGGCTACTAAGGCTGTGCACTTGGAGATGGTATCCGACCTATCCACCGATGCCTTTCTCGCAGCTTTACACCGTTTCACGTCAAGACGAGGGCTACCCTCTGATATTTATTCTGACAACGGCACGAATTTTGTTGGAGCCGCGAACCGCCTGAGTGAGGTCTATCAACTGCTTGACCACTCGAAATCGCTTATCAAGCGCAAACTCGCCGACCAACGCATTGAATGGCACTTCAACCCTCCAGCCGCACCACATTTCGGCGGACTTTGGGAGGCTGCCGTCAAATCCGCTAAAGGACTTATGCACCGCACGATTGGTAATACGGTATTAAACCCTGAGGAATTGTCTACGTTGTTTACCCGGATAGAGGCTATTCTTAACAGTCGACCTATTTTCGAGGTTTCGCCTGACCCCAGCGAAGGATCGTCTTTCCTCACTCCCGGACATTTTCTTATTGGACGTCCGCTCCTTGCACTTCCGGAGAGATGTTACCCCGAACCGCCTCTTAAATCTCGTTGGTCCATGATTCAGCAAATGACCAACCGTTTCTGGAAGACTTGGTCTAATCAGTACCTGCATTCGCAGATTCAACGCCGCAAGTGGCACAAGAACTCCTCACCGCTTCAGGAGGATCAACTCGTCTTCATCACTGGAGAGCATCCGAGCCCCCTTCATTGGCCTATGGGTCGGATCATACGTCTACATCCTGGACACGACCAAGTATCCCGTGTAGCTACTGTCAAAACCTCGCACGGCCAGCTGAAGCGACCTGTCCACAAGCTTGTTGGTTTTCCGCTGCAGCATTGAGTTTTCACCTTTGGTTTCTTCGGCACTCTTGCCCCTTCTTTTTGTTTCTCTTGTTTTTCCTTCGTTTCCCCCTGCTATTTTCTTCGGCACCCTCGGTTTCCGGTGCTTTAATAGTTCTTCGCCCACTACCCACCTGGCGGATTAAAAACATTCGTTTTGGTGGGCGGTATGTTCGAGTCAGCGCTCGAAGTTTGAACGTGTTACCGCGACCTATATTCAAAACGCTCAGCTGGCCTGGACAGTAATGGTCACGTGACGTCTGACCTACCAATCGATGTATGGATTGCGTATTGATTTTTCTGTGTGGCCTCTGATCCCCCTCCCTTAGCTAGCATTTCCGTTAGTTGGTTCGTTGTCTTGAAACCGTCGTGCAGTTAACAGCCTTATTGAAGTACCTCGTGCGCAAAGTTTCACCGCGTGTGTAAAGTGCCGTTTCGACCGTAAAACCTCGTACAAGTGTTAAAACTATTCGTTTTATTGTGTGTTCGTGTAAACGCGTTGTTATAGACGTTATTTGCTTAGACTTTAAGTTACGATCGCCGTTTAGTAGGACTCTTTGTTCAGTTACGCGCCATCGTTATAAATGACTTTATGCCTTTTAAAATGCAGCCTATTGATTTCCCGTTTAAGTTCTAGTTTATACCTCGCCTGGATCGGATTCCTACAAACTGGGTACCCAGGACTTCTGCCGCCACGAGATCTACGCACGTTGCAATTTTGCCCTTTCTTTCTTCACGAGGGTAAGTGCTGCCTAAGCTTAAGTACTTATGATTTATTTATGTGTAAATTCAGTGCGAATTATTTTGTTATTAAATGTGTTTGTACGGAACTAACTATTGCTTTCAAACGTTCGTAATTGCGTGCTTAGCGATTAAAGTAAGACACGTTTTGCCGCCACTTCTTATTACTGAACATTTCTATTGTATTATTTCGGATCTTTCTCGAACCTCGCTTTCTTCTGAATTTTAGCTAGCGCCAGTCGCTTCAAAGTAAGTAATTGTATTCACTTAGTTAAGTATCATTTAATTATAGTTTAATCAGTGAATTCAAGATG
Organism: Prosapia bicincta; assembly: GCA_036971475.1. Lineage (NCBI taxonomy): Eukaryota > Metazoa > Arthropoda > Insecta > Hemiptera > Cercopidae > Prosapia > Prosapia bicincta. Next base: position 235,998,966 of record JBAIZL010000001.1, on the reverse strand, counting down.
TTACAAGAAGCAACTTTTTTAACATTCGTCTGGGCCTCATAAAAGCATTTCGCGGGCGCTAGTTGGCCATCCCTGCACTATATGAATGTACAAGCGTTATTTCAGGACCTCCTTATCGAGAAAAAAGAGAGGAATGAAATGATTTTTCTATAGCTTTATTGTGAGTGCCAAAATAACTACTAATTAAAATGTAAATTTAATATATAATATTCCAATTAAATCATATTATTCCTTATTAAAGCACAATGAGCAGATTTTCAAGGTAAACACATTATTATTTTTATGACACCAACACAACACACCTGAGCAACAGTCTTGTCCGTGACTCACAGCAATGAACAAAGCGCTAACCTAGTGCGAAACGCGTCTGTTGAAAAATAGCAGTAAGTAGTGCTTTTTTTGCCAAGTTTATATGAAATGTGTAATTTTTTAAATATTTACTTAGGTAGTCTGATATAAAATTTGGCACAGATTATCTTACTATATCATACTTTATATTACCAGTACAACCAGTACTAGTAGGAATTAATATAGGATCTAAGTTTTGTAATCACAATTTTGATGTTAGGTATAGAATAAATTTTAATACAAATTTAAAAATTAATATCTTCTTCAAAAATCGTAACTACAAATTGTACCAAAATTTCAATTTCCAGTTACTTCAAATTATAGTCCTGAAAGAGAAAAATCAATGATCGAGACTTGTATTTGTTGCAAAAGTCATGTAAATATAGGTCACAGGGAAATACTTCTATTATTCAAAAGTCAGCTGATTGTGTAAGTTACGGGTGTTTTTAAATTCATAGTTGATTTTTTCGTGTCAAAGTATTTGTTGTTTTGTAATTAACCAGATGAAACTGGTTTTATATGTTTTTTAAAAAGAGTTAATGAGTTAAAGGAAGCACATAATTATTATTTTTATAAGGTAAGCATTTTAGTTATAAACTTTTCAAGGTTTAAAATACATTTGCTTATTTTAGATACATGATTCAATTAATTATGATTTATATTTATATTGCATATTTAGTTAAATATATAGTTAATTTCATCCCTAATTATTGTAATAACAATTTCCACTATGAATGAGTAATAAATAACTTATATGTATTTTAGAACAATGTTATAATTCATTACAATTTAATTAGATTCATTTTTGGTGTTTAAACATTTACGTTAGTTGAACTATACATAAAATGAATATTTTAAGTAAAAAAATTGGGTAGTTACCAATTATACAAAGGTTGATACTGGAAAATATGAGGCAATAGTTGATAAAACTGCATCACTTGATTTTTTCATTTGTTACTCAAGAATAAATTGTAAAATTCAAGAATAAAGTGATTTATAATCTTGGACACCATAAATAGTGGTTATAAACATACACTTTTATTGAAGCTACTATATTGAATAATAGTACAGCAATGATACTAAATGCATCACATTACTATACAGCTATATTAAAATACACCTACAAAGGATCTGGTTAGAACAGGTTTGGTTATAAAGAAAAAATTATATTCCCTAATGTGTACAACAATTGGTTAATCACTTAAACAATAGTTTATGACTATCTGAACTTTAAATTTTGTAAATTGTTTAAAACTTACTGAGATAGAACATTTTCGATCGCTATGTGGCGATCTTCCTCAGTGTCTTCTGATTGGAGATGACGGATCAAGCGGTGACGGTTTTAAAGGTAGGTTTTCGATAGTATCAAAGAGTATGTGTGATTTGTATTGTATTTGTTCGTTTAATATGTTTGTACTTTGTGTTTTTGTTTGTCTGTAAATTTCATATTGTTCTAGTGTGTTGAGAGATGTGGTCCTTTTTTGTTGATATGTAGGATTTCTAGGCTATGGTAAATGTCTGTGTATTTGTGTCCTGTTTCTTTTATGTGATTCTAAAATGTTGAGTTGGTGTTCTGTTTGTGTTCCTCAACTCTTTGTTTAAAGCTGCGACCTGTTTGTCCAATGTAGAATTTGTTACATTCGTTGCAGTTCAGTTTGTATATGCCTGGTGCTTGTAGTTTATCTTTGTTGTTGGTGTTATGTTGTATTTTGTATTGTAACTTGTTATTAGTTTTGTATGCTATTTTGTATCCTATTTTTTGATAAATTTTTGACTAGTACCAAATTCACACAACACGAAATGAATTTAATAAAACAAAGGCTTAAAATACAACATACATTATAAATCAAATAACAACAAACAAAAACATTATACTACAAACTGAAACAGCCATACAAAAAACCAACACCAAAGACCAAGACTCACTTCGACATGAAATAAAAAACCTAACCAAATAGAAAAACATAACCAACAAAAACAGAAACAATGAAATTAAAATCACTGCAAACATAAAACACAAAGTCCAACTAAACAACATCATACTCACCAAAGCAGACAAAGGTAACACCACAGTAATTATTAATACGAACAGCCTAAATGACAAAATTAATGGTTACATAATAAATAATAATATAGTACAACTACATACAGACCCAACAGAGAAATATCACAGAACCATCAAATAACTAATTAATACATCTAAATACATTATTAACAAAAACAATAAATCCCACCTAAAACAAATCCCACCCTAAAGCACCTACCCTCCGCGCTCAAAATTCACAAACCCAATGTCCCCAACCGACCCATCATCAACAACCAGAATGCCCCTGCACATAAATTAGCAAAACACATGGACAAAATAATCAGACAATTCATAAACTTAAACACAGAAACACAAATAAAAAACAGAACAAACCTCATAAATAAAATAAAAGACAAACATACCACACAATTCAACACTACTATCACTCGACATAACAAATATGTACACCAACATACCCATACCCAAAACGCTCAACATCCTAGAAACCCAATTCATACAGAACAACATACCTATAACCCACGTTACCGAAATCATACACATCCTCCAAACCATCACCAAACAAAACTATTTCACCCACAACTCAAACTTCTATTCACAACCAGATGGCCTACCCATGGGAAGTCCTATCAGTAGTGTCTTGAGCGAAATTTTTCTACAACACATAGAAAACACCAAGATACTCACAAACAATACACACACACACAAAATCATTTACTGGCACAGATACGTCGATGATATCATAACATTGTACAGAATCAACTCCCGTCAATGCGAAAAACTCCTTACCAACACTAATAAAATACACCCAAAACTCCACTTCACTTCAGAAATTGAAACCAACCGATCCCTAAACTTCCTCGACCTAGCCATAACAAAAAGCCACACACAAAAACACAGCTTCAACATTTACAGGAAACCCATAACAACAGACAAACTTATCCACAACACCTCAAACCACCCTATCCAACACAAACACACTGCCTTCAGATCCATGCTCCATAGACTTAAAGAAGTCCCAATGACCACAGAAAACATAAACAAAGAACTAGACACAATTAAATATTTAGCTTGCACAATTGGATACAACACCACAATAATAGACAAACTATGGTACAAAATACAAAAAAAAAAAAACACTAAAATTAACACTACAGACAGGGAAAACAAATATATCACATTACCATACATAAACAAAACAACAAACAAAATAACCCGCGAATTTCAAAAAGTAGGATACAAAATAGCATACAAAACTGATAACAAGTTACAATACAAAATACAACACAACACCAACAACAAAGATAATCTACAAGCACCAGGCGTATATAAACTGAACTGCGTCGCATGTAACAAATTCTACATTTGACAAACAGGTCGCAGCTTTAAACAAAGCATTGAGGAACACAAACAGAACACCAACTCAACATTTTAGAATCACATAAAAGAAACAGGACACACACACAGACATTTACCATAACCTAGAAATCCTACATATCAACAAAAAAGGACAATATCTCAATGCACTAGAACAATATGAAATTTACAGACACACAAAAACAAAGTACAAACATAATAAACGAACAAACGTAATACAAATCACACATACTCTTTGATGCTATCGAAAACCTACCTTTAAAACCGTCACCACTTGATCCGACATCTCCAAGCAGAAGACACTGATGAAGATCGGCACATAGCGATCAAAAACGTTTTGTCTCAGTAAGTTTTAAAAAAATTTACAAAACTTAAAGTTCGGATAGTCATAAACTATTGTCTAAGTGAATAATAAGTTTCACCGAATGTAATGGACTACAAAATTCATGAAACAATTGGTTGCTGTAAAGTAGTTATGATCCATCTGTGCTTGATCTGACATCATGGTTCCTCCAAATAAGGTATCTTAGTTAAAATATTCCTCGACCAAATCGATCAACAATACATTCTACGCAACAAGAAACAAATAAAAATAATACACTATTATAGATATGTAGAGACATTCTAATATACAACAGCAACAAGAGACAACTCAAAAAACTACACAATTACATCAAAACCTTAGACCAAAATCTAACATTCAGCTTTTAAATGGATGACAACTAGACAGTAGTGGGTAGCCTTTGTTAATGTAACACCAGTTTTGAAGCAACATTACAGTAAGTTCCTGCAGTTTCCACATAATGTAAAACAAATAGTGTTTCTTTATAAAATAGAACAATGTGATATCAAATTACAGTATCCAGTTAGGATAGGTTTAGTTATAAAAAAATAATGTTTGCTAACATTAGCTAACTGTTGACAAGTGAAGTGATCTCCATTTTGGTAGTGTTTTGGTACATTGATGCACATGACTACGATACTCTTTAATTTCACACACGAACTGTTTACCTAGCGCATTGGTAAACTTTATTGTTTTAATAAACTACATCTCCAAAAACAACTTTTCTCTACTAATTTGTTAAAATCCTTCTTAATTGTCAATAATTTAAAATGATAAATGTTATTTATCTAAGATTGAAATAAATGCTCATAATATTATAGCAAAATTTAGAATGCATCAAGCAACAATAAAGTAGCAAATAATCAGTCTTTTGTTTAACCTATTATACCTATTTGCCCTGATAGTAAAAATGTCCTCAACACGGTGTAAATTTTAAACAATTTCTGGTCAAGACTCCCCCCTAGTAGTCAGGACTCCCCTAAACTGTACTACTCAAAAAATAAATCATGAAGCCGACCGAGTAAGAGTGTCCTAAGTTCCTTTTTATGAGAAAACCTTGATTTGACTAAGTTCGTGTGTGTTGTAAAATGAAGCTAAATGTGTCTTTTTTAAAATTCATTTATTGGGGCATCAGCATTGTTTTATAATTGTTTCTGAGTTCTTTCTTCATCATAAGCTTTAATGTTTTTGAAATATCTATGACATCTTGATAATAGTCAATTAATCACTTTAACATTAGGTTATGACTATCCGAACTTTAAATTTTATAAATTTGTAAAAACTTACTGAGACAGAACATTTTTGATCATTATGTGGCGATCTTTATCATTGTCTACTACTTGGAGATGTTGGGTTAAGCGGTGGTTTTAAATTACAAAAAGAAATACAACACCGCAATAATAGACAAACTATGGCACAATATACGAAAAAAACCACAAAAATTAACACTACAGAACACAATACCATACATAAACAAAACATCAAATAAAATAACCCACATATTTCAAAAAACAGGATACAAAATAGCATACAAATCTAATAACAATTTACAATACAAAATACAACACGACACCAACAACAACGAAAAACTACAAGCACCAGGTGTATACAAACTAAAGTGCGACAAAGGCAACAAATTCTACATTGGGCAAACAGGTCGCAGATTTAAACAAAGAGTCAAAGAATACAGACAGAACACCAACTAGGCATTTTACAATCACATAAAAGAAATAGGACACCAATACACAGACATCTACCATAACCTAGAAATCTTACACATCAACAAAAAAGGACCACATCTCAACACACTAGAACAATATAAAATTTACAGACACACAAAAACACAAAGTACAAACATATTAAACGAACAAACCCAATAAAAAATGACACATACTCTTTGATACTATCGAAAACCTACCTTTAAAACCGTCACTTCTTAACCCAACATTTCCAAGCAGTAGATACTGATGAAGACATAGTGATCGAAAACGTTCTGTCTCAGAAAGTTTTTACAAATTTACAAAATTTAAAGTTTGGATAGTCATAATCTAATGTTGAAGTGATTAATTAAGATTCACCGAACGTAATGGACTACAAAATTCAATAATTAATTATCTGTTTCTGTTTTAATATTTTTATTAATGCTTTATAATCTTTCTCTAAAAAGTAACTTTAGTACTATATTGTCAACTAATATCATTCCACGCATAATTATTTGTAAACCTTTTTTTAAAAATTTAAATGCAAGTATTATTATAAACAATATCTGTAATGTGCAAGAATTTTTCTTTTGTAATATTTTTGCATGGTGTAGTTTTAAATGTTCGTATATTTCATATTCTTTGGTTAGGTATTGTTGGTTATTATGGTTTTGTTTGTGGAAACATTGTTGGTTTGTGTAGTTATGGTTTGTTCAGCAAAATTTGATTAGGTGTTTTGGTTTTTGAAGTGACTTAGTGTTCTTGTAAGCATGTGTAAAATTACCTTCTATTTTAGCCTATGTAAAAACTCGGGCATAAACTGCAAGTTAGTTTGTAAACACCAGCGGAGTTGTATATGACTTTGTTTATGATGTTGGGTTTAAATAGTTTGTTGAGGGTGTTGTGTGTGGAGTAAGCTATTCTGTAATTGTATTTACAAAATGTGTTGGTTTGTTTATGAGTTTTGGGCGATCTGTATAGTATTGTTGTATTGTAAGCCAATTTAAACCCAACATCATAAAGATAGATGTATACAACTCCACTGGTGTTTACAAACTAATTTGCAGTTCGTGCCCCAGTTTTTACATAGACCAAACAGGAAGGTCATTTTACACTGGCTTCCAAGAACACATAAAAGCACTCACAAGCAAGAACAGTCAATTAAACTTTGCTAAACATCTCATATTCACAAACATTAACTACACAAACATAACATCAAACCTTCAAATTCTTCACAAATAAAACAAAAATTAACCGATACACAACCGAACTACATAAATTTCAAATTACAGCCAATACACAAACACACACACACACACAAACACACATCCACACTCTCTCATAAGATTTACTATATACATAGGGTTAGGGAAAGGACTCAGGTTTGGAATTTGTTATGCGTAGAGCGTCTTTATGAGTTATGTAATATTATATTAGATGTGTCTAATTTGGATGTATTAAAGTGGATTTATAAAATTAATTAAAAGAAAGATATTTTGTATGGTTATTTTGTAGAGCTAAACTATCTATAAAATAAATTTTAACTAAGAGCAGAGCATTTTAGAGCAATTTAATTAAGACATTATTTAATTTGATATAATATTTCTAGGATATATTTTATGTGGAAATATCCATCTATATTTTATGCACAATGTCTGTTCACTTGGCTGTTTAAAATTCGTTTTCAATGTTTCTTAATGTATGAAAACCTGAATATTTAAAAACCATTGTTCTAAATTTCTGCTTATCATAATTGAAATAGAATTGTGACGAGTGTGTGTAAGTGTAGGGAGAAAAGATTGGTAAGTAAACTTTTAGCTAATGTTAAAAATCTTCACAGGTTGTAGACTTATTAGTACTATTGTAAAGCTGATAGATTTATGAAATTTTCAGTGTGATAGTTGAAGCCATATTTAAAAGAATTAATAACATTAAAATACTTGAAATTTGGTTCACTTACTGTTACACCTTCAGATGGGATTCAATTATAATTTAGTTCTACAAAAAATATATTTCTTTTAAACAAAAATTTGTTGTACAAATAAAACAAATATATTTTAAAAATAAATTGGCAGAAGTTGGAAATGGTACCAGTTTGAACAAAAAAAAAAAATTAGTAATTTTTATAAAATGTTTAGATAGAATATTATTTATAGATTTTGTTTTCCGTGAAGATTGGCTGAACTTTTCATTTTTTGACACAACAGTCCAATGTTGCCTTTGTCAGCTTAATTTAATATTTAACCATAACCAAAGCTGACAAAGGCAACATAACGGTAATTATTGACAATAACGACCTCACCAAAAAAGTACACAACTCAAATCAAAGAAGCAATCAACAAAACAAAACTCATAATCCACACTACAGTAAAAAACACCTAAAACAGATAAAACCAATAGCCCCTAAACTGAATGTTCTGCCTAAACTTCACAAAACCGACATCCCAATACGTTCACTCATCAACCATACAAGCGCTCCTTTTCATCTTCTAGCTAAATCTCTCGAAAAAACTATCCGAAACCGTATAAAATTTAATAATCATTGTAGCATAAAAATAGCCTATATCTAATATACAAGATAAAAAACGTAAATATTCCACACAATTCCACTTTAGTCTTTTTTTTTCGATATATCAAATCTATATACCAACATCCGTATTCCAGAAACCATCAACATCCTCAAAAACATGCTTATAGACACAAATACACCGCATACACAAATTGACAAAATCATCCACCATACAAAATTAATCACATCTCAAAATGTGACCTTACTTCACCTACAATAACACTTTGTGCAACCAAAAATATGGCCTACCTATGTGTTCCCCCATAACTAGCATCTTAGCAGAAATATTCATACACCATATTGAACAAAACCATATTTTATACAACAATAAATACTCAGATAACATAATTTACTGGTATAGATACGTTGACGATATCATAACATTATATAAAGGTAACACATATTTTTAAAACACCTTTAATTCCATACACCCAAAACTAACATACACCATTGGAACAGAACAACAAAACTCTCTCAACTTCCTAGACCTTACAATTAAACGTACACACAAACAAACACATAAATTCATCATATACCGAAAACCCACCAGTACCAATACTACCATTCACATCTCCTCAAACCACCCACACCCAACATAAATTAGCCGCTTACAACACAATGATATATCATCTGCTTAAAACACCATTAGACAAAGAAGAACACTGCTAAGAGTTAAACACCATAAAATATATAGCACGAACTAACGGATATAACACCAAAGATTGACAAATTACAGAACCGCCTAAAAAACAAACTCAACAACCCAAATACAAACACACAACACGACAATCCCATAAAATACTTATCATTGCCATACACATCATCCAAAACCCACAATCTAACCAACACACTACGAAAATACAACTACAAAATAGCCAACTCCACACACAACACTCTTAATAAACAATTTAAACCCAAAAACAAAATCAACAATTTACAACGCCGATGGAGCTTACAAACTAGCTTGCAGTTCGTGCCCCAGTTTTTATATAGGCCAGACAGGGAGGTCTTTCTACACACACTATCAAGAACATATAAACACACTAACAAACAATACTTACCAATCAAACTTTGCCGATCATCTCAACTTCATAAAACATGACTACATAGACATAACATCTAACCTACAAATTCTTCACAAACAACACAGAAATAACTAACGTTACACAACCGAACAATACGAAATATACAGACACCTCAAACTACACCTTACGCACATACTCAATACACAATTACATTATAACTCACACACACATTTTGACATCATAACTCCTAATACTCACAAAGTACACCTACACTGCCTTAATATCCCACCCCCACCCTAGCACCCTAATCTAAGAAAACCTTGAGATCAGTTACGGTCTGAGTTAACAATGGGACACATCTCCCGAAACGGCCGTCCTCAACAAATATTAGTAAGTGCTACTATAGGCAAGTTTGTAAATATTTACAAACTTTTAGTATATTAGTGTTTTAGTATATTATTATTATTTATGAAAAAGGAAACTAAAAACAAAATATTAGGTGCAGTTTCAATCTAGACTAACTGAGACTTTCCAGTCCCAATGTTTGAACCAAATGTGCCCTTGCTGTAAATGTGTATCTAATAATTGGCTTGATATAGAATATGTATTGCTTTTAAGGCAATCCTTTGAAGGATGGTTGTGTTGCCGGGTTATTTCTGTTGATATTACATTTTTTCTTGAGATGCTCTTGGTGTAAAGTTAGAGTGACTGGAGTTAAAAGCCTACAGTTGGCTGATTTGTAGCTGTTCAGTTATCTTTGTCAACCCTTCTCAATCTTTTGTCACTTTGGAGCAAAGCTCATGTACTCTTCTGGAATATGGGTGGCCTTGACCGGTCATAATAAATAATATAAGTTGAAAAAACATTTTGAGGGGACAGAAACATTGTAGACTATATCTGATGAGAATGTAGTCTTAAGTAGTAGCCTATTAATTATACTTATTACACTTTAATATTACTTGCGACCAGACTTTTTCTTAACTAAAGGTCGTTAAATTGTTATTGTACACTTGGAGGAAAGGATTTCGTCTTACGACTTCTTTTGCCTCCTGGACGAAAACTTTTCCTCCAAGTATAACTTAACAATTTAACAACCTCTAGTTAACAAAAAGTCTGGTCGCAAGTAATAGCAAAAGTGTAATAAGTAATTAACAACCAGCTCGTCATGAACAGCAAGCGTTCGATATATATTAATTATAAAAAGTTAATTTTTTATTACTGTTATATATTCATGCTAGTTTTTAACAACTTGGTTTCTTATAATTCTAATAAACAATTTTTTTCAGTATCAACTTCAAGATAAGTAATACATTATTGTATCTCATTGAAAAATGGACACATCATTTATCCCAGACTTCCCAAATGGCCCTCTTGATGCTTATAGAAAACAAGCATCATTTGATTGGAAAAAAATGAAAATTATACTTGAATCTGAAGAAATAATTAAATTTAAGGTATTGTATGCTTTTCAAATAAATGTTTAAAGATATTGTAAATCTTCGTTGTAACATTTTTAGTATTATGTGATCTGTTAACCAAATGTTCCTTTTTGATAAATATCATGAGAAGTGTTTTGGTTACTGTTGGAGTATTTTTTTTCTTGTTTAGAATATCAGTCTATAAGTATTTAGCCATAAACAAAAAAAACATTTAACAGTATTGACATGTACAGGTTATTGTGTTAATAATTATCTGTTTGTAATGGGAAAAATTATACAGTTTGTAATGGTTCACAATCCTAATCTATAATTTGGAGCACCACTGTTATGACTCCACACATTAAGGAAATGGTGCTCTTTTTGCTACTATCAGTTTTAATAGAATTGTTTTCATTTCTGTTACCATGTTTTCACTATGTAAAAAAACCTCTGTAGAACTGGTTAATCTATAACTTTCTGATTAATCACAACATCATAGAACTTCAATGATGTGATATATGTTGACAATTTGGTCTTCTGGTAATGGGGATGTATTACTCTCTATGACACTGAAAATCTTCTGTCCCATAGTGCTTCTTTTGCCTTGATTTTTGTTATCTAGAACATGTTTGTTATCTAGATAAACAAATGTAATTCTGTACAATCAAAATCCCTGACAGTAATCTTAATTGCCTAAATTCCAAATTAGGCAAGTTTTGCCGTTAGTGAAGTTTTGCTTTAGTGCAGTGCCTCCCAACCTTTTTCATTTCACATATACCTAAAAACGTTTTTCCAATGAAAAGTACTCCCGATTCCTCAACGTGGTCAAGCCAAAAGTAGTTACCTGACTGCCTTGTAAGTAATAGGTGAAGTGGAGGCAACCAGCTGTGTATAAAATATTCTTGTGTGGGCAACACGACAGATGGTTCTCTGAAAGATTCCTATCATTAAATTGTAGATCCACTCCTGCATTTATATTGTTCACCTAAATCTGGAATAGATGTTTTCTTTCGCTATTCTATTCTGTCCTTTCAGTCGCACACAAACATACAAGCTCCACGCAATTTCCATTAAAAACACATCAACTATCTTGTCAACTACTATTGTAATCTCGTATTTGTTTCAAATCTAAAGTGTGAAATATTGATGTCCGCCATTACTGGTATTATTTTTGCGTTCCACCCCAAAGACTTCTACGTATCTCTGGGGGTATGTGTACCATAGGTTGGGAACCGCTGATCTAAAGTATTGGTTGAGGGACGTTGATTCCTGTTGCCATAAATTCATGTTTTGTTATAGATTATCATGGTTTTTAAGAAGACTGATTTGTCCAACTCCAGTATGTCCTGTTTAATTTCATAACATCTTTATTTTTCAGCTTTGGTCATAATTTTACAAAGCCTCAGTTTTATTTACATTTGCATTTGATAGTATTTTTGCATTATTAAAATGCATTGTTAATGCCATTTTAATTTTCTTATTCCTATATACAAGTTACACACAGTTGTCAGGTTATGATACTGCCAATGATACAGTTTTGTACCACCACATACTGTTCGTATAAACAAACTAATATGACTAATATATTTTAAGATAACCATACAGTGACTGTAAAATACAAATCTAATGCTGTATAAAATACAAAGAACTACACAGTTGTGTATATTATAATTGCAGTGATATGTTTGAAGTTTGAAATTATGTTTAAGGAAAAAATTCACTTAAATTGGTTTAAAATCATATGGTTCTGCTGCTCCTAGCTTTGACATATTTATGTTATTTAACAGATTTATGTAGAGGTTATAAAAACATCTACTATTATAACAATTTCAGAAGCAAATTACGCTTCAGACAGACTGAAGATAAAAGAACTATATATGAAGATAGCTGAGTCATATTTATTAAGTAGCTGAGTCATACAAGAGTAATCATTTAGACTTCTCCTAAATAGTATAAATATTTGTGTTTGAACTAAATCTATAAATTTATATTACGTAATTCTAATTTCAGCTTAAGCTACTAAATACATTTTTTTAGTATACATTTATCTTAAATTGTTTTAACAACAAAAATTTAAAAAAATTGTATTACATTATTTTGTTTTTCTAATATTATTTTAGCTTAAGTATATGAAATATGTAATACAATTTATATTTAATTTAAAAAAATTGTAATTATTTTTTTTTTTCTATTTGTGTGAAATTTATAATTTTATTTAAGTTAATGTTTAATTTTATGGCAGGCAGCCAGTATGACTTGAACAATTTGTCCTATGAAAGATAAGAAAGATTAAATTACAGTACAGCATCGAAAATCCGAACTAATTGGGACTGGGGAGGTTCAGATTTCTGATTTCAAACATAACTTAACAATTCCTAGTTACACTAAAAATGTTAAGATAAATGAAAATTAACACTTTACGTACTTACATATGTACATAATAATTGTACTTTTGATTTACTCATATCTTTAAATCCAGAAGAATGCTCTTATTTTACAAAGTAATTCACTGCATATTTACAAATGTATGTATCTATACACCAAAAAATAACACATCTGTATGAAATCACTAAAATATTTTATATGAAAAACTTGCTAATTTTGGGTTGTGTGTTTAGAAAATCATTTTCTGCCAGCCAAATCCTTTTCTTTCCGTTACACGTGCAGAAAAAGTAACGCAATTACACGTATGGCGAGGATTCTCTCAGTCCAATTCTTTATATGTTTGAGTTATTTTGCTTTAGCAATAAACTTACGTTATTAATCATTTTTACAATCTTTGGAGCCTTAAATATATTTTTGTACAAAAAATTTCTTTTGTTTATTAATATTTTCTAAATGGCTCAAATCCTACTAGCAGACCTTTACTTTCTGTAACGTGGTCACACCCTTAGCATGAAATTCCTCGTCAATTTAGGTTTCAATATGTAGTTTTATAAAGTACACTTTAAATTAATAATGTCTTTCTAAATTAATACGTCCTTTTGAATCATGTCCATGTTTCTGGTGTGTGGTGGGTAAAGGGAAGATGTCGAGTTTCACTCAAATATACCCGCATGTTTAGCCATATTACAAAATTAACTAAAAAAATCAGGGATTTTGATGCAGCATGTGTAACGGAGTGTTGAAGGAGGCGTTCGGCTTTTAGACGTTTCGGATTTTTGATGTTCGGATTTTTGATATTCGGATTTTTGATGTTCTGATTTTTGATATTTGGATTTTTGATGTTCCACTGTAATTACCACTAGTTAGTAAAAATCATAGTTTTCTTTTTGAAGAATATGATAAAAATAACATGGTATATATTTTATAAAATAGAATAACACATGGAAAAGAATGGAGGATGACCCTTTATTCCACCATTCATTGGAAACCCCAAGTTTAGATGAACAACGGAGACTGGCAACATTACGAGCTTATCAAGTGAAGAAATGGGATCTTACAAACTTGGAAGTTATTACAGCTGATATGAGAAAGGTAATTATTACATTTTTGGCGATTGGGAAAACTGCTCTTTTTTCTAACATCCTACCCATTTATTATCTAAAACACTTACTTTGAAAAATAGAAGCACAGTTTTTATGTTTTTGTATAAATATCTTAATTAATGTTTTTAATTTTTACCTACATTTTCTTGCTTATTGCTAAAGAACATTACCTGGAAGGTTATATGGTAGATGATACAAGAACTGGAGTTTGGGAGACTTGTTTTAGAAGAAGATAATCTCAATCATGATTTGAGTTAATAAGTGCCTTATTACAGTGCTAGTACAGTAGAATTCAATTATCCGAATCAATTGGGCTGGCCCCATTCAGGTAAACAAAAATTCAAATAATTTATGAATTTTAAGTAATTATTGTATGTAACTTGCAAATGGCAGGTAAAAACTTTCTTTGTAGTTTTGTATTTTTTAAAAAAGTTTTTCCCAAAAGATCTAAGATTTTAGCTTTTTTACAAATAATTGTACCTGAAATCGGGTTTCCCATAAAATGTTATTGCAAAAACTACTTAAAAATGGCATCTTATAATTTTTTGTTCTTTGCTACCTTCATTGATGTTCTTGAAGAACTTTCTTTTTCAAGTACTGGCATAAAGTTTAAAAATGTAGGTTTGCTCTTTTTATTGTCTGAAATTTTTGATTTGTCAACACCGTACATCTCAGCCAACTGTTTACTTGAAAGTCCTTTCAACCACTACTGACAAGAAACTTGTTTATATCACTAACAAAACGAACTGATATCAATCAAATACACACCATCTGACTAATCAAAATGAATAGCGACAGTCACCTGGTGACGTACAATAGCCAATTATACAAAACTGCACTGAAATGGTGACTTGGCATCATAATAATGTTTGTGCTGTGCTTGCTTCGAAGAGAAAAGGCCATTAGTACAAGCAGACAGAATCATTACTTTTGAATTAAGTACTTTCTTGTCTCAATATTTTTCTCCTGAAAATCTGAAAGAGTTTTGGATAATCGGCGATTCGGATAGTTGGAGTATAGTTAATTGGAGTTCTACTGTATTATGGACCTTGTTAATGTTAGACTCAGAGTTAACAATTTATCCTCGTGGTTTAGGTGTTTATTCTGAATACATAGAGAAGGTCTTAAGAGTCATGTTTTTCAATGGATTTACATTCCATTGCTAGTTCTAAACCTTTGTAAAAGTTATACTAAAGGAGCAGGTCCCAACCTGTAGTACGCATACCCCTTAGGGTACGTAGAAGGCTGTGGTCGGTACGTGAAAATAATACCAGTAATGGCGGACATCAATATTTCATACTTTGGATTTGAAATGAATACGAGGTTACACTAGTAGTTGACAAGATAGTTGATGTGTTGTTGATAGAAAATTACGTGGAACTTCTGTTGCGTGTTCTAAGTTTCTGTGGGACTGAAAGAACAGAAAAGAATAACGGTGGACAACATCTCTGCCAGATTAAGGTGAACAATACAAATGCAGGGATGAATCTATGATTTGATGATAGGAAACTTTCAGAGAACCGTCTGTCGTGTTGCCCACACAAAAATATCGTATGCACAGCCCGTTGCTCCCGTTCCACCCATTACTTACAAGGGAGTCAGGCAACCATTCTTTGTTTTAACCACATCTAGGAATGGGAGTACTTTTAATTGGAAAAACGTGTTTAGGGATATGTGAAATGAAAAAGGTTGGGAGGCACTGCACTAAAACAAAACTTCACTAACGGCAAAACTTGCCTAATTTGGAATTTAGGCAATTCTGATTACTGTCAGGGATTTTGATTGTACAGAATTACCTTTTTTTGTCTTGCTTTAGAAAAACTCAACTACTTTAACTAGATATGCTGACAAAGGGTATGCAGTAAAGTTTTTGTTTTGCCCAAGATAATATTGTTGATGTGTAGTAATAATTGTTAGAAATGAACTTCATTGTGGGAAAGTGGACATCAAACTGGACAATATGATTAATCAATTTAACAATAGTTTATGACTATCTGAACTTTAAATTGTGTAAATTTGTTAAAACTTACTGAGACAGAACGTTTTCGATCACTATGTCGCAATCTTCATCAGTGTCTTCTCACTGATGAGAAGACACTGATCAAGATCGCTACATAGCGATCAAAAACGTTCTGTCTCAGTAAGTTTTAACAAATTTACAAAATTTGAAGTTCGGATAGTCATAAACTATTGTTAAAGTGATTAATTAAGATTCACCGAACATAATTGACTACAAAATTCAAGGTGGGCAATATGAATTTTACCTATAATTTCTATAAAGGTATTAGCGACAATATCAGAAAAAAAATTTGTCCTGACAATAACTGCTATAATATTATTTCTATGGCATTTTTGAGGAATGGCAATACTTTTTAATGCTACAATCAATGTGTTTAAGCTTGTAATGATTATTTTCAGATTTTATCTTTTCTATGAATTCAGCATGTAATAGCATGTTAGTTACTCTAAACTTATAAGTAACACTAGTTTATTATGATTATGAGTAGACTTTTGAAGTAAGCCTAGGCTGAATTTGCATAGTGAAATACAATTCGTGCACATGAAATTTAGAATTTGTGTTTAGTCTAAATGATCATAATGAGTTCAAGAGAAAAGTACAGTTTGTTAATCAAACAGTTTGCTTCATCAAAAAATAAAAGTTATTCAGTGTATAGAAGCAGACCCCAGGAGCCAGAAGCAGTGTATTGATTCAGCTCAAAGTATAGTAAACAAATTGGGGATATCAAAATCTATATTTTATTTGAAAAACTTTACATTACAGAACTTTGTATATTGCATGTGCACCATAATTTAATTAAGCCTGTATTTTATTAAGCTATACACAGTTTTTTGTATCTCATTAAGTTTATTATTTAAAATGTAGGAGACTAAGTAAGGTATGCAATTTTGTCTTTATTTTTATTTAAGAAATTTGCTAGGATAGTAATTAAACAAATTTTTTTAAAAAAATAAACATTAGGTGTACTTTACTAAAGTATTTGATTTTATCAATAAATTTCACTGCTTTCCCAGTAAAATTTGTTTATAAGAAAAAAACTTTTAAATAGGAATTTTCATAATTCGGACTAGAGTTAAGCCCGAATAATTCCAAATTAGTGAAATTTACTGCATTGAGATAACAAAAGCATATAACTTTTCCTGACAGATATTATTACTGCTGTAACATGATAAATATTTGGCAATAATTTAGCATGTTGCAAAAATATTTGTTTATTTTATCGAACATAAAATAGGCAATTTTATAAAAGGAAATTTTTGTTTCTAAAAATGTTATTAGACAGCATTGGGGAGGGAGCCATGCTAAATACTGGTAAGTAAACTAAGCCATCTATTTGAATTTGTAAGGGTAAGGGCTCTGTTAACGCAAGTGTGAGAAATCCTGTGCTTCTGGCCTGTCCTTCTTCAGCAGTAACAGAAGATGTTCCTGGGTTGTAGTTTGAGTATTAGATGGCTTGGTTAAACATTTTTTAAATGTAATATTTAAAATTAATAACAAGTAAAAAGGTGTTTGTAAAATTTAATAAATAGTTTTGTATTTATAGTTTTCAAAATTTAATTATGTTTAAAGAGTAAAGCTGTGTAATGTTTCAAATATGTAAAGAAAACAAAGTAAGTTCAAATGATTGCCAAGGTTTGTTCAAAATTTAGTTTCTTAAACCATTTACTGCCCTGCGTGACTTGAAAGTCACATACCATTAACACAACTCTATTGCCATTAAATGAAATTATTTTGCTATTTCTATTGCCCACACTAACTCTAAAGATACAAATTGTTTCCACATGTTCAAAATTTAGTTTCTTAAACCATTTACTGCCCTGCATGACTTGAAAGTCACATACCATTAACACAACTCTATTGCCATTAAATGAAATTATTTTGCTATTTCTATTGCCCACACTAACTCTAAAGATACAAATTGTTTCCACAATGTAAACAGCAAAGCCATCTTTTGGCTACATCTGAAACTACAAAGAGTTAATTTGCTCGTTCATACAAAAAAGCTAAAGTATGACACCACAGATCTAACATTCTCGTTTAGTCTAGGTTAAAGAGTATTGTTCTGTAAAAAATATTTATTACATTGTTTTTTTATGGTTTATGTAGCATTATCAGGTTTACATTTCATTTATTTACAAGAAAAAACAGGGCTGACAGGTTTGTATCTTCAAAGTCACAGTTGGCAGCAATGTACCAGTTGGCGGTTACCAGTTGAAGGAAGTATTGCAATGCATAGTGGTACAAATTATCAACAGTAGAATGGTATGACAATAAGCCAGTCCATTTATTGAGTATTTTTGTTGGAGCTTTAAGCAAAATAAAACGGTATGACTTCAAATTGAAGAAGAAAATAAAGATTAACTGTCCGAGCATAGTTCTTATATACAATAAGTTTATGAGCGGAGTCGACTTGTTACATGCACTTATACCACTTTATCGAACAGAAATTAGATCTAAAAAGTGGTATTTAAACATTGATTTTCATTTAATGGACCAGTGTATTGTGAATGCATGGCTAATATATAAAAGACACTATGAAGCTTTGAATTTGCACGCAAAAAAACAAAAACAGTATGAGGGAGGCAAAGTTAATGTACAGAAATTGAATTAACCAAAAATGCAAGAAGAAGACTAATGACACCAGTTGCTGTTCTTAAAGACCAAGTTGGTCACTGGCCATCATTTGCTGAGAAGAGGGCTTGATGTAAATTTCCTAACTGCACTGCTTCACCAAAAGTATTCTGCTCCAAGTGCAAAGTCTATCTGTGTTTCACAGCAGAAAAGAATTGTTTTTACTTAGTTTCACACTTCTTAGAAACATTTTCTAACAGTTTTAAAAAGTGTTGTAATTATTTTCATGTTTTTGTTTTCACAACAAATTTGTTTGTAAAATAATAAAAAGGTTTTGTGTTAAAATAAGTATAACAATTTGTAATAATAAATGGTTTTACTCAGATTTCAAAGTTGTTGCCTTCTTTGACTTTCAGGTTATAAAACAAAAAATGCAACCATTTTAAGATTTACGGCTTAAAGCCCAATGTGCCACGAAAGTCACGAAGCCCCCATAGCTTCCTTTTTAATAATTATAATAATCGTACAATTTTTGTTTTAAAAAATACTGGTTAAATTTGTATAATTTAAAAAAAATTTAGAAATCATAATTTCGGCAGTACTGGATATGTTTTGATAGAATCAAATCCGTAAATATATGAAAATAACCAGTATGCATCTAATCTAATGACTAATAATTTGTAAAGATCACAACTTTTGATTTATAGAATATGTAAACCTTGTTTTTAAAAATTTCAGTTATTATTGTTCAAAGATTTTTAAGAGTAAGTTTGTTAATAATGTTTAAATTAAATCTTTTTTTTTTGAAACTTCAAACAAGAACTTTAATGGAACCTATCTGTCTTCAGAACAATTTGGATAGACAGTCAGATTGCCTAAGTCAATTCGTTAGAAACAATTGTTTAATATAAACAATTGTGATTAAAGTAAGCCTTTTTAAAGTGTAAATAATAATTTATATGTGATCAAATTTAAAAAAAAATTTTTTTAACTAAGAATATTATAAAATACACCAGGGGTTGCACTGCTTTTATTTTTAGAGAATTTAACTCGGTCTAGCACTAATTAAAAATATCTAAATGATTGTAAATATAACTCATTGGTTGAAACAGCTTGTCATTTAGTAATAAAGATAATAAATTTCAGAATAGACAAATTGTGTGTGATTTATTTCTGTCTTGTCTAGCATTATCAATCTGTCAATGCTAGATAAGGCAGAAATACATCATATTAAATTTTTTTAATAATGAACCTAGTGGAATAATTTCATTTTTACAGACCTGAAATTTATAAAATTCAATTCCTTCTCTTTTAGTTAAAAGGTGTAGTTGGTAACTGTCATAGATTATTTTACCAGCTCCGAAACATAGGTCTGATCTCTTATTGATCATTGTATTGATCACTGGTAAACTTTGTATTGATCTCTTATTTACATGCTTTGAAGATACACTGGAATAACATATGCTACACTTTGTAACACTTAAACATTTATATTTTAGTTTTAATATGTTAGCTGTTGAATATTGCAGTAACAATGTTACATAGTCAAGAGTTAACCTGCAAAGTTGAAATTCTAAAATTGAATTTTATGAGTGATACGTTCAATTAAAGGCACTTATTTAGTTTGGAGTAATTGAGTTATTCAAAATTTTATTTAGCATGATGTGAGTTCACATACAAAGAAATACATATCGAAATCTTGTTGCTGTTCATGACGAGCTGGTTGTTAATTCTTATTACACTTTTGCTATTACTTGCGACCAGACTTTTTGTTAACTAAAGTAAAAGTTGTTAAATTGTTAACTTACACTTGGAGGAAACGTTTCCTACGATGCTGAAGAAGTCGTAAGACAAAAACATTTTCTCCAAGTGTAAGTTAACAATTTAACAACTTTTAGTTAACAAAAAGCCTGGTAATAGCAAAAGTGTAATAAGAAAGAAATATATTTAAAGAAATTCATACAATCGTTACTCTCATTTTTGAAACATTTAACTTGTAAAAATTTATAATAATCATTATTCTTTTAGAACTAGTGGTATAGATATGAGATATCCACAACAAGATTGCTTCATTAATTAATCCATTACAAATCGATTATAAATAAAGATATTGATTCTACATGGGTGTTGAAAATTCAAATTAATTACATTATGTGGATTTACCTATAACTTTCACATCGACTTAAAATTTCAAAACTTTCACTATATTACTGGCCTTAGGTTGATTTAGACAAGTGTTTAATTGAATTTTGACAGCAAACATTGTATTAATAGTTGATCACTTAGCTGGTAATAACATTTGTGGTAGCATGGTTCCTGGATGCTGCTTGCCAATCTTCCATTTGGATAGTTTCGCGCTTATTGTTGAGAAGTTAATAATTGAATAATCTAAAGACCAAAACATAATTAAAAGAAAAATAAACAACTTCTTATGAACTCATACTTAAAAAGGATAAAAACTTATAAATTTAAAATAAAAAATTCCTTTGAATCGCTACATCTTGTAACGAGTCCTGGTTCTACGAAGGCTGGCAGAAGACGAAGAACGCTTAGCGTTGCACATGGTGACAACTAGGCCTTCTGCGCATTCCGTCTCGTGCATCTCAAAAAAACAGGCTTAAACATCCCTCGATTAGAGTGATGGCTTGTGGAAATCATATGTCGCAACCAATCTTTCTGTACAAATTTATTATTAATATACAATTCACAATTAAAAAAATTTTTTTTTCAAATATCTTCCAATTTGCTTCCTGAATGCTGCTGTAATATTAATATTATTTTATTGCATAAAATAATGTTACACGTTCTGGGTATCTATTAGAGAATTGATTAATTTCTTTGAGAATATGACCTCATTACACATGCTCATAACTGGTGATTTCAGATTATTTTCATTGTATAACCTTGAAAATGTTAATTTATTGGTTACTCAATTGTGCCAACTATTATAAATGTCCTAAACCTGTCATCTGCATTGAAAGGGGCTAGACAAATTGTTATCTTTAATAACTGCTGTCCTATTGAGTATGAAATATAATTGTGTAAACAAATTTACTTTAAACTTGAAGGAGCAAATAAGACGATGCAGCAAAAGTTTATATTATGGCTTTTTGGATAACTGAAATTTGATTTTTTTTATATATTTGTAATTATATTTTTACTTAAACTGTTTACTGGTATATGTTTATTACGTATTACACTTTGAAATTACTTGTGAACAGACATTATGTTAACTATAACTTGTTAAATTGTTAACTTGTACTTGGACGAAACATTTACGTCTTACGTCTTTTTCAGCCCCATATTCAGAAGTCGTAAGATGAAAACCAAGTGTAAGTTGACAATTTAACAACTTATAGTTAACAGAATGTCTGGTTGCAAGTAGTTTTAAAGTGTAATAAGTGATTAACAACCAGCTCGTCATGAATAACAAGATTTTGAAATAAATTTATTGTTATTTATTTATTTTATATACATATGTATGAATTTTATGTATAAAATAAACACTTGGGTTGTGGTTATTTGACCTTCTTGAGATAACAAAACTTAATTACATTTTGTCTGTTTCATATATTTTGTTCTAATTGGTTTCAATGTGTCACATTGTTAGTGTAATATTATGTAAAAGTTAGTTTTAGTTAGCACTGACAATATTTGATTTTGTTGTATTTAATTATTAAATATAAACTCAAAGATTATTGCCACTGGTTCAGTTCAGTGATAACACAAGTTACAAATAAAACAAATCTACTTTTTATTTATTATTAGGAATGGGCCAACACCTAAACTTTTTGATTCCGATTTCTATTTTCAAAATTTTTGTTCGATTCTTGATTTTCAAGTCGATTCTTTAAAGTTTATAGGCTTATAGGTCTACACAATACTCTATAGTAATGAATTTAGTTAACTTCTTTGTCATATGGTGGAGTCTTTTAAAAGTTCCGTTGTGTTGAAGAAGGCTAGGCAAAACGTTCTTTCTTGATTTATGAATAAGAATTTCTGTAAGGGTACCAACATATTGGATAAAAGTAATAATTTATTTAAAATTATGAATATGAACTTCAGTTTACAAACACAATATAACTTCAGTAATAGTCATTTCAGTTTGTATAACTAGATAAAGTGGAACTACCTTTTCTTCCTGTTTGGTTTTGACATCTATGAAGCGGTGGCGGCTAGAGATGGGGCGAGTGAGAGTAAAAGTCGAGGCTGCCAGAGTGAGAGTGAGACAACAGAGAGAGATGAGCTATGACAAAGAAATTCTTAGGATCATCTTTGTTGTTCTGTCACAAATAATAATATTTTTGTTAACTCAAATAACCTTTTGCTTAATCGTCCAATTCAATCAAAGTAACTAATGTATAAATAAGGCGCTGTTGATATTAATTATTTTTTCATAAATTAAACACCACACATATTTTAACAGTTACAAAAATAAGAAGAATTGGAATCGGCACTTTAATCAGTAGAGAATCAAATATCAATGATTACTGAACATCATTAGAATCGACGATTTCTGGAATCGAAAATCGGAATCGGCCCGTCCCTATTTATTATTTCCTAAACATTTTTTGTAAATGATTTGAACAAACAATAACTTAACGGCTATGCAGTATAGTTAACATTGTACAGGTATTAACATACAGGGGGGAGGGTACATAAAAGTAGGGCCATAACTTTAACTCAAAATATCAAGAGAAATTCAACCTATTTTTTTCCTTACCATGTTTAAACTGCAAATGGGAAAGCCAAAAGCAAGTTGGTATGTGACCCAGATCTTGCCAAAGACCTTCTACACACTCTTTATGGTATTTGTAAATTGTTACAATAATCCAAGATATGTCGTAAATAAACAGATTTCATTTCAGTTGAGTTGCATGTTTTTATGGGGCTACTTTTATGTGTGCCACTCTGTATTATGAGTATTTAACCCCTTTTACTTATTAGGTACTTGTGCACTCGGTAATATATATAGCTTTAAAAGTTTATTTTGAATTAATGTCTTTATACAATTTGTCAACTTAGTCAATAGAAATCAATAAATAAAACTCAAAACCTTCTAACTATAAATATTCTTATTTTAACCTGGTGTGTATTAATCTCTGACGATGGTTAATTGGTAACTGGAATGTACATCAAGTTAAAATTCAAATATTTGTGGTTAGAGGTTTTTGAGTATTTAATTTTATAACGAACATTTAAAATCTTGGGATCAATGTATGAGGCACTTTAATGCAAATTCTGAAGCAAAAAATTGTTAAATATTATTACTAGTTATATAATTTAACTTGGTTCTGATATCATTAGGCAATGTATCATTTCAAAACATACTTCACGAAAGGTGACCAGTATGCTAGCATATTTCATTTGGCATATTTGTTATATATAATCATGTTTTGTTTCAGAATGTTGTAATGACAGTAATTTTATTCCAGTACTCTCCTTCAGTGGCACTTAAATTACAGCTAACATTTGGCTTGTTCCAAAACACTGTCTTGGGCATGGGTACTGAGAGGCACCTTAAATTTTTTGAATCCTGTCACATTCCGGAACCTGAGGTAGGTTGGTGAACTTCTAGCCCTTAAATTTCAGTTGTCAGTCTATCATAAATAGTAAATACAGATAAATTTTTGTAAGTGAACCTGTGTTAAGCAGGTTGGTCTAAATGAAAGTAAATTTATCACTTTATTTGCAAAAGAATTGAGCTTAAAGTAGTTTTAACCACTTGACCTACTAACCCGAGCAAACTCGGAAGATGTGTTTGTTCTTTAAATTAACAACCTGTCTTAACTCGGAATGCTTTGATCTCCTTGTATGATCTGTTTCAAACATCATAGAGATCAATTAAGTAAATGCAGCCATAGATAAGGCTCTATGTATTGCTCCGGACTATTTATAGCTGACAATTGTTTACAATATTATGATGACACACTACATTTTTAGGTGTCCAATCATTTTATCATTTACTCCAATTGATAGTTGTTGTTTATTCTTGCGTTAGTTTACAAAGCTTGGTTTATTTTTGTGCTCGTTGTTTTTACTCGATATTGTACCACGTTTCCTAATTATGTTTCGTCCTTTTTAAGCTTATACATCCTAGCTCAACCCCAAAAAGGGGATGGATTTTCAGAGGGACTACCACTAACTATAAAAAAAAAACAAAGCTAACGAAACAATGTGTGATTTGTACTTGACCAACTGATGCAAACAGCAAACAAAGAAGGAGGGAATCCAGATATTTCTGCTCTGACTGATATAGCACTGTGTGTTACACTATGTTTCAAAATTGATCATACTCTTGCAAATATATAAAACCATTTTTGCACATTTTATGTGTACTTATTGAGTGAAAGAATTTAGTGCTTTTTTTGTGTGTAAATCAATTGAATTCTTTTTACAAGCTTCAAAGTGAAACAATAACCGTATTACTGTTAAACTATATTCAAAAGCAGCAATACCTGTGAACGTATCTTACATTTTTTCGTTGTACATTCACTTCAAAGCTCTAACCTATATGCATAAACAACATTTTATCATATCAGTTGGTAGTAAATAATTGTTGCATGTTATATATCATTTATTACAATAAGTTTGTCGATTTCGGAATTAATTCGGGTTAATAATTAAGTGGTATTTATGAGAGATACTTCAACCCATATTATACAATAAAACAGTTTTTCAATAAAGGCAGTTCTAATGGTATATAGAGAGGATTAGAAATTCACGATAAAAAATTAAGATTTTTCGGGAAGAAAATGTGAAAAAAATTGGTAATTCAAGTGGTTAATATTAAAGAAATTCAGTGAAATTTGGTTGGATATTCATCTTTTATTTATAGTTATAAAGCCAATCAATTATTGTTTACATGTGAATTCTATATTGTTTACATGGGTTGTCTATTATAAAGTAAGAAGTTCTTCTAAAGTGGCAAAAATCCAAATAAAACAGAGAAAAAACTGTAAATGGTGAATAAAGAAATGAACTGACTTAAAACAGTTTTACTTACAGCAATTAAAAATCAGTCAACAATTTGCTATGGCTACTGTAACATACAATTCAAGAAATTTGCTCAAAACATTTTTTTCTTACTTGGAAGATTTCAGATTGATGTTGAAAGCAGAGGTTATTTGGAACATCTAGCTATTCTAGCAGCATCTAGTGTATGTACTATTTGTTTTCAAAACATTTGATAATGTAATATAAACATTACTGATATGTGTACATTAATCACATTTCTTTTGTATCACTTTAATTAGTTTCAACAAACAGTAATAATTTGGCTATACCTCCATGGAACTCTAGTACTGCATGGTTAATGTTTATAAGCATGTATATCTAATTCTCCTTTTATGTTAAAAGAAAAGTCAGTTTTGGGTTAGCAGATGATTAGATTTTTTAAAATGAGTTATGTCTGTGTGAGCGTATGTAACTCGTATATTTTTAAAACTTAAACATGTTTCTAGGTCGCAGGAGCATTTGCACTGACAGAGGTATCTCATGGAACCAATACTAAAGCGATGAGAACTGTTGCTGTATATGATGTCAACTCACAACAGTTTGTTTTAAACACGCCTGACTTTGAAGCAGCTAAATGCTGGGTTGGTAGTTTAGGTAATATTCATGTGTTACTTATTAATGTCTACTAACATAATATACCCAATAAGTTTCAAATGTTTTAAGATTTAATCCTGCAAAACAGGGATATAACTAAAGTAAGTTTTCAACCAGGCAAGAAATATACCTCTATTTCTTCATGAAACGAAATTCCTCTTCAAGAGTACCTGATATCACTTTAACATATTTATTCTTATTGTTTTTCCTTCTTATTTGGGAAATGCTTAAATTCAAAGATATATTAATTTGCATAATTTAAATTTTAGTGAAAGAGTAATTAACAAACTGTTGATTATTTTAGTGGGTTTTACAGAAAAACTTCGTTTAACCATCACTCTTTAAACTGTAAGTTTCTGTTAACTGTCTTTGCTGTAATACCACAATAATACTGTAATAACAAAGTGCTTTAACTCTTTAGCTGCCGTGTCGAGCCAATTGACTCGACGGTGACACCCCAGTAGGCTCAACCGAATATCGTCGGGCCACTAGGCCTGACATTGTTGTCTAGTCACGTTGTATTTTTATTAGTACTGTTCAACCGGTGTTGTTACTTTTGGAAAAATGAATGCACACTATTAAACAACAAGCTTCTCACTACTTACAGATATAATTTTGATGGATTTTGTTTAGAAACATGACGTGATTCTAGGAACTTTTTGTCAGGAGTTACAGGCCGACACAATTATTTGTTAACATTTTAGTGAAGTTGAGTTGACTATTCCAACCGAAAAAAATGGATCATAAAAAAAGTTTACCTTTACATATTTTAATAATAAAATACATAATTTTTAATGGTGTATTATATTGATTTTCATTAGTGCTTTCTAAATTTCACAAAACCTAAAAAATAAGTCAGAAATATTGAATAAATATTTAGATGTAAAATAATTCTTCAAAAACGGACTTGGTTGAAGTTAAGTACAAACATTGGTGCACTTAAATAAACTCATCCTTACTAGCAAGTAAAGGCTCCTTATTAGGAGCATATGTTTACACTTCTGTTCTATATATAAAATATTTATAAACTCGAAAATCAATGACACTGATACGTTTACATGTCTTAATGATAAGTGCCAAAACACTTTTCTTGCCTGTCAGCTTATCATGTGGATAACTGGAACATGAAATTGTGGTTTTGTTGTTTATTGTTTACACAAAACAAAAAATATTAAGACAGTGTTGCACAGATAAGAAAATATAATTAAATCAAAAACAATGTCAGGGCAATTGGTCTGCTGGAGTTTATTTGGTACCATTTACGCAATAAAAAAACTTTGTCCAGCCAATTGGCCTGACACATGTTTTTATAAATATTATGATAAAAACGTATTTTTGTACTTAGATATGATAGAGGAACAAAAAATAAGTATACTTTATTTAAAATTAAGCTTAAAATATTTTGGCAATTCTCTGGGAAATTGCCAATATTATGGGCGGCAGCTAAAGTGTTGAGGTGCAGTGACGCGTTCGCTTTGTTTGTTAAGCTATATGAACTATTTCAACTATAAGTTTATATTATTGTACATTATTTTGCCATATTTGTAGCTACTGTGTGGATCTTTTTATCATGTAATAAATAGTTTTTTTTTTCGATTACAATCGTGTTTGTTTTTTTTCGCTCCAAAATATATTACGTTACTATAAGAGTGATAACCGTCTATAATATAATTGATTGAGGTTAAGATATGTAGGAATAATACAGTGTTGCTGTTATCCATAATGTGCTCCACCTCTATGACTATGGTCCATGGACAAACTTCTATTACACAATTGTGTCTTCCTTAGCTTTATCTTTATTCCTTTGTTAAATAACAGAGAATGAGGAAATCCTTCTTCCTGCATTGGGTGTAATAGTTTCACACAACCCTATATACTTGATAAAGTATGTCTACTTCACAACTCTTCCATGCATGGTGACATGATCTTTCACCATATGATAGATAAGAAAAGTTTTACAACTGTACGCTAACCGCAATTGTACGACTGTTTTAATTTACAAACCTTCTTATCTGTTATAAGTATTAATAGTCAAACTGATTAATATTTTTAAACCATAAAAAAACATTAATATCATGTTGAAATTTTAAAAAAATCTTGTTTTGCCTTGTGTTTTCTGGAATTATACGAGTTTAGGAACTTTTCATTCTAAATGTATTAAACAATTCTGGTATTATAAAAGAACATAGCATCTTCTTTGTAGAGTTATAATAATATTTTTCATTGTTGAATATTTTATGTTACCATACAAAATTATAACATTAGATTTTATTTAAATCCATGTTCTACATATTGTATTAAAACTTTTCTTAGGTAAGCATTGTACATACGCAGCTGTATATGCCAAGTTAATAACACCTGATGGGACAGATCATGGACTTCATGTTTTCATTGTTCCCATAAGAGATTCAAAAACTCTATTGCCATTCCCTGGAGTGGTTGTGGGAGATATGGGTGAAAAAGCTGGACTCAACGGTTTTGATAATGGGTAAGTATAATATATAACAGTTATTTTTCACAGTTAATTTGCTTTGAAAACAAGCAGATTAGTGTCTTTGTGATTGTTAAAAATATTGGGAGTGTGGTATTGGCAATGTATTAAAACAGTTGTGCCCATGGTGATAAATACAAGGATGACCTCAATACAAGTTCTAAAATCACTTATACTTTCCTTACTATAATGAAAAAAAAAATCTCTTTAATAAATATGGATTGTAAAAAAATGATGGTTTATGATTACACACATTTAGTTAAAAACATCTGAACATCTAGTTCAAAAGGAAATTATAAAGTTACGTTCATGAAGTCTGAAACAACGTCCTCCCTGTTGTCTACAGAATATTCTGTCAGTCACAATTTTGTCAGCAACTCCACTCTCGGTGTCTTTTATCCAAAAGCCTGATTTTTTAAAGCAATTTTTATTGTTTATTTTGTCTCTTGGTCCCAAGTTTGTTTGCACATTAGTGAGGTTCTAAGAATGTCCAGTTTAATTTTTAGTGCACTGAAACCTCCTGTGAGAATGTTCTTGACGAGAATACACCTGTAGAGTTTAATTTTTAGTGCACTGAAACCTCCTGTGAGAATGTTCTTGACGAGAATACACCTGTAGAGTTTAATTTTTAGTGCACTGAAACCTCCTGTGAGAATGTTCTTGACGAGAATACACCTGTAGAGTTTAATTTTTAGTGCACTGAAACCTCCTGTGAGAATGTTCTTGACGAGAATACACCTGTAGAGTTTAATTTTTAGTGCACTGAAACCACCTGTGAGAATGTTCTTGACGAGAATACACCTGTAGAGTTTAATTTTTAGTGCACTGAAACCTCCTGTGAGAATGTTCTTGACGAGAATACACCTGTAGAGTTTAATTTTTAGTGCACTGAAACCTCCTGTGAGAATGTTCTTGACGAGAATACACCTGTAGAATTGCTTGAGATTTGTTATAATCCCTCTGTCCAGTGGCATCATATTGACTGGGAAAAATGACTTTAACATTTTTTCATAATTGGTATCCTTTTATTAACTGTACAAATATCACTGAATAAAATAATCTCATGATTTTGTCTTCCAAACATTTTATCGAGATTTTCCAAAGAGATTACTAGTCATCCAGGCTTTTGCACTAGAAAAATACTCTACTGGTTTTGATTTCATGTTTTCAAACAACGATGTTTAGCAGGTTTCAATCATTGGATATTTTTTTGACCCATCCATATTAGCCCCAACCAACAGTGTAATTCTTTCTTTACTAAGCTTTCCTCCATGACATTTCTCATCTTTTAATGCCAGAGTTTTATCAAGAGTGCACTTAAAAGTCCCTTCTGATCCACATTAAAAATGTTTTTGGGACCTCGGTCCTGGATTATCTCTTCTAAGTTCTTTATTCATGGTTCAGTTTCATACTGATCAAAAGAAGCACTTTCACCACAGTTTTGAAATAAATTTTGTTCATTTCCTTGAAACCATCTACCTATTGCTTTCTTTAAAATTGTCTTTCTCCAGTTCGGAGGGAAATTGTTCGGCCTTGCTTTTTAAAAGAGACACTCAGTGGAACATTTTATCACACGCTTGTTTAAACCACGCTTGAGCTGCCACAGGACTTAATATTATAACATTTAAAGTGACCATAGGGTATATTATTGCGTTTGTAAAAACAAAATGCGTATCAAAGGATCTATATAAATGGAAACATTGTGAGAACATTACAAATAAGCCTACAATGCTGCTTCCTAAATCATATAGAATTGTAGTAGCAGCACTGATTACGCATGACTACGGGACTCCATCCCAGGCCACCCGTAACACGCACGTTGAGTGATGTCACCGCACGGTTTTGGCTGTTTCAGCTTATTCCATGCACACTCAATGCACTAGTCTGGGGCTCTCTGCTGTGAGCCCCGCGCGGAGCTTGCTGCTATTTTCGTGCGTCAACTGCTAAATATTTTATGGTTTTAACATTGCTTAAATAATTCTAAGCTCTTCTTAACCTAATTTAAGACAAATGAATATTAATTAAAAATTAATTTTTGTAATTGGGAGGGCTGCGCCCCAGAGCCCTTTTGGACAAACCGCCACTGCAGAAAGGTTTAAATTTCTTCAGTTCTGCTATTACAGCCAGCAATTATTAGCCTACAGTGTAGGGGTTTGATGTTTTTATATATCATAGAGAAGCTAGTGTACCTTTAAATGTGTCACGAGTGCCCTACGATTCTCAGAAGTACCCATCTAGAATGAATGCTTTAAATATTTTTGGGAAGTATTAGTTAGTTTTAATAGCCTAATAAAATAGATTCAAGATTATTTGACTTCATACATTAAAAAAAACAAACATAACAATGTAATTTTTACTTGACAAAGTATATATAGGTCTAACCACAGGCTGTCTAACATGAAAATAAATAATTACAGATCTGTTGTAATGGGCATAGACACATATAACTTGGAGGAATCAAATAGCAAATAATCATCACATATTATTCTATAAATATTTCTTATATTTACTGGTATATTACAACAATCTCTGTCTCATTGCAATAAAATATAACAAAGCATAACTTGTTTTAAGGGATTTATTCATCATATTGTGTTTTTTAGATTTGTTCTTTTCCAAAACTATCGAATACCTCGTGAAAATCTGCTGAATCGCACTGGAGATGTTACCCCTGAGGGAAATTACATCAGTCCATTTAAAGATCCCAACAAAAGATTTGGTAATTTTATATTAATATTACAGTTTTAACCTACTAAATTTCTTTAATTGTAATGTGTTTTAGTGTGCGTGTGTGTGTGTGTGTGTGTGTGTATTTTGTGTGTGTTGTGTGTGTGTGTGTGTGTGTGTGTGTGTGTATTTGTATTTGTGTATTTGTGTTACAACAAGGCATTATTTATCTACCTTAGCTACTTTATTACCTAGTTTTTTGCTTTATTATTTTATTGATTAATTTCATCTTTTATTTTGACTTTATTTTTAACTGGTAAGCAATATGTAGCTTAAACAATATTTTGTAGATTTTGGTGTTTGACTAATTTTACTGTTACTATTTTAGGATACTTCCTTATATTTATAATTTTTTATTATATGATTAGTATTTTAGGATAATTTCTTTACTTCTTTCTATTCTAGACAACTATTAATTTTTATACCTAACTTTTCCCACTGCAATCTCTTACTTATTATTCTTATACTTATTGGTGGTGCACATTGGGGTTGAGACCTAGGTCAGCAATCTGACTTATAAGTCCAATCCTGTGACTCCTCAACTTAGATCTTCTATTATAAATCCCTAGATTCAACAGAAAACTCATAAGCACAGTTTTACCTCAATATATACTTACAAATGTTTGGAATATATAATATCATTGTTTAACATACTTTTAAAGTTTTTCTGACATTTCCATTTATATAAGATTCCTCTCTTTCTGAAGTAATTATTCCTAATGACCAAACTGTTTTTTTAATCTTTATATATTTAAAATGATTTATTCAAAACTTTTTGTTTACCATTCATCATGGCTTAAATACACAACAAATTATTCTTGGATATAATAAAAATTAATTCCTTAAAATTATAGCGTAAAATAAAAGTATGGTCCTGATGCTGTATGTATTAAGCAGGCTGGTGACCAGTCAAGGCCTTATAGGTCGAACCTCTAGGGGTCTCGGCCATACTGGTACCACGGATTTGTGAGGGCCCACAATAGCCAATTCGGATATGGTCTCACAAGCAGAGGAAGGTGTCGTGGGGGTAGTGGATGTTCTAGGTAGTAGGTAGTCCCCTTCAATATTGTGTGTGTGGAGTCGGTTGAGAATAGAAATGATCCAGAGCAACCGACTTTTTTCAAGTTGCTAGACACACATTATACATTCCATATGTATTAAGTACTAATGAATGAGTTTTTATTTCTTTATATTTTAAATATTATTAATACTATTAAAACTTTCTTTTTATGAATTTTTTATTGGTAGGTAGTTGTTTTAACCCATTGCGGTTTACAAACCGGGTCAGTTAGGCATGGCAATTTATTAGTAGCAGGTATAAAGACTAGCCTAGTTAGTCTTGAATGTTGTCATAGTTTGATTGTTTTCAAAGGGATACTTATCAACCCTCAATACTTGAGCATAAATAAAGAAAGAATTTCTGTCTGATGTCTAAACATAATAGGCCGCTTCAGAAGTTTTTAATTAGTGTATTCTTGTTTATATACAAAATGAACAATAATAGAGGGAGCCTAGGATCTAAAGCAAAGTCCAAACCATAAGTAACTTTTCATTTATTTTTACTACTTATGATTAAACATAATGATCAGTAACCAAATAATAAACTAACTAAGGTACGAATAAGGAATACAAAAATTGCACCAGTTTAGAAAATATATTTATTGTTTTATAAGTGAGAATATTTTTGTAGCGTATTACAAGTAAATTAATGCATACCCGCTAGTGCTCATGTAATTAGAGTATGGAATATTAGAGTTCCTACTAGGTCATATTGATTGATAATACATTGTATTCATTTTAACAATCACAGCAACCTTTGGAAAGCGAATTATTATGTATTTTTCTCTTTGCAAGTTTTTGATATTCCGACTTTAGACAAATATTAACTCAACTGTTTATTGAGCAACAAAATTAATTTTATTCGATTAGCTTTTATGAAAATTTTGCATAATTTTCATTTGATAATACTGTGTGCAAGAGAATTTAAACATTTTTCTTTATAAATTATTATTAAAAATATCTGACATTTGTTGGTACGTTTTTGGTGAATTTGTCTGCATTTAATTTGATTAATATCTACTTCTAAATCGTAATGCCTGAAATTAAAAGAAATTTTTAGTAATTCCTTATTTGAAAAACTTATGTCATAGGCTAAAATCTTATTAGTTTCATTAATTTCCAAACTCAGATCTTTTTCGTTAAAGTTTATAATGTTGTTTTAATTTCAGAAAATTAAATAATACTATATTAGTAAATTTAGAGTTTTCAAATTTCTTTTAGAAATATTATCAAATTTTTACTAATACAACATTTGTTTATGCTATTTTTGTACTAATAGGTTGAAAATTTATTATTATTCATAGGATCTTCTTTGGGGATATTATCTACAGGCAGAGTATACATAATAAATATTTGTGTAGCTTACATCACTAAAGCTGTTCCAATTGCAATTCGTTATTCTGCAGTGCGTAAACAGTTTGGTCCTCATGATAAAGAGTTGCCAATTATTGAATACCAATTGCAGGTAAACATAAAAAAAATTATATTTTGTAATTGTTAAATTGATTGATAGCTGTCTTGCAAGTCCCACTTTATAAAACCAGTTACTACTTAGTTTAGAATACGAGGTCTGTTCAAAAAATACGGGACTGAGGTCATTAAAAAAAATGTACTCTATTTGGAAGTTACACGTATGAGTCTCCTTCAAAGTACTCTCCTCCTCAACGCACACACTTATCCCAACGGTGTTTCCACTTGTTAAAACAGTCCTGGTACACTTCTTTTGTAATGGCGTTCAGCTCCTTCGTCGCATATTCCTTTGAGGGGTTTTTTGAGTTTTGGGAATAAGAAAAAGTCACAAGGAGCAAGGTCAGGTGAGTAGGGGGGTTCGGGGTGTAAAGAACAGTGATCAGTTGTTTGGCCAACAACTCACGAGTTCTGAGTGCAGAGTGAGCTGGAGCGTTGTCGTGATGGAAAAACCAGATATCACTTCTCCACAGTTCTGGCCTTTTGCGTCGGATGGCGTCCCTCAGACATTTCAGTACTTCAGTGTAGGTAATCTGGTTGACTGTAGAGCCTTCAGGGAGGTACTCATAGTGAACAACACCCTTATCATAAAAAAAACTGTCAGCATCACCTTCACATTCGACCGAACTTGGCGAGCTTTTTTCGGTCTTGGGGATGTTTGACTCACCCATTGGGATGATTGGACCTTTGTTTCAATGTTGTAACCATACACCCATGATTCATCACCGGTTATAATTCTTGACAAAAAGTTCTCATCTTCATTTGAACGATCAAGCAGTTCCTGACAAACCCGGATGCGATTGGCTTTTTAGTCGTCGGTCATCAGGCATGGCACAAATTTCGCAGCGACGTGGTGCATCTTCAATTTTTCGGTCAAAATCTCGTAACAAGATCCAACTGATGTCCCACACTCTTCGAGAAGCTCCCTAATGGTCAGACGTCGATTTTCGCGCACCAGGGTGTTGATTTTGTCAACGTGTGGGTCGTCAATTGACGTTGAAGGACGTTCAGGACGCTCATCGTCATCAGTTGACTGTCGGCCACCCTTGAAACGTTCATGCCACTTGAAACATGCAGTACGCTTCATGGCAACACCGCCGTAGGCCGTATTAAGCATGGCAAATGCTTCTGTTGCAGATTTCCCTAGTTTTACACAAAATTTCACAGCAGTTCGTTGCTCCTTTAGGCTGTCCATTTTACAATCCGACAAACAAAAAAAACACTTTACTAAACTGCGTGTATCTCATTAACAAATGAAGATATCTGCGACTGAAATACCTTGTTTTAAATAGCTGATTTTACGAACCTAGAGACACCAAGCGGATTCTTCTGAAACTAACTAGAGCCGCGAAATTCAAACAGTCCGCTTATTTTTTTAACAGACCTCGTATAGTTGCTCTACAAATAAATACTATAAAGTTTATTTTATACTCGCTAATTACAGAGCTTGTTTGCAGACAGACAATTGTCAACTCTGCCTTTCATATTTCATGTAAAAGCATTTGTATAATGTTTTGAACTAGTCTTATGGTTGTTTGTGTATGTTTCCAAAAATGTTATCCAAAGATAGAATTGTGCATTGGTGACTTAAATTGAATGATGTAGAAGTCAATTCTTTGAAAAAATATCTCTGGTTGTGGAACATTCCCTAGGGCACAATGACACCACTCTGGAACACCTTCATTATTCTCTTTATTTATTAACAGTTCAAATGTTTAATGGTTAAATTTATCCATGGCTTGAAGTGAAATTGAAGGGACATTATTTTGCTAATGAGGAAGATTTGAAGAAAAGTGTAAAGCAGTTAAAAGAAAGAGGCTTCCAGTAATATTTTAAACATTCGTATAAATGATGAAATAGATATGTAAATGCAGACAGTAATATTGCAATAATGAAGGAGAACAGTATTGTAACACTGTATTTATTCAGTAAAGTATATATTGAATAATTATAGAATTTTATTATAGCAACTTTGGTAGTCTGTCGACTACTCGCTTTCCAGATAGCCAACAGACTGGCAAAGGCAATGTTGTCTTATTGTGGCTTCTTTTTAGTGTGATTCCATCTGTCAGGGGATGTAGTTCTTTGTGTTAGTTTTTAGATACTTGTAATCTGTAGCAATTTATGTGTGTGTGTGTGTGTGTGTTTATGATTAAAAAAAATATTTCGGCTTCTTAGGCAAGGCAATAGTTTAGGAGATCAGTAGTCAATGTGTAACAAATATTTATTAATCTAGAGCGTGTTATTGAACAAAGTAGATATAAACTCCTATTATATCTATTAACGTAATAATAGCGACAAAGAATTAATTGTAAACATTTTGTATTTTGGTCCTAATATATATTTCAACACAAATGATATCAATATCAACGGATTGAATTGCTTTATGGTTCAACCAAATCTAACTATAAATTGATTTAAGCAAAGTAAATCCTCTGAAGGTAATATTGATATTAATAAAAGAAATTATCAACAAAATTATTTTAGAAACAATAAAAATTGTCTTTTCTAAAATTATTTTACGGGTTATGAAAGAATTTAAACTTTAGATGCAAAGTAAGATAGTTGTTATAACAAATATAAATTGAAATATTGTTTTGAACAAGAAATTAATTCCTAGAGCAGTGACTCCCAACCTTTTTCATTTCATGTACCCCTAAAAACTTTTTTCCAATGAAAAGTATTCAACATAGTTAAGACAAAGAGAGGATGCCTGACTGCCTTGCAAGTAATGGGTGGAGGGGAGCAACCGGGTTTGTATATGATATATTTTTGTGTGGATTGTTATCTGACAAATGTTGTCAGATAGTTGTAAATGCAGTTTCAGGGTTATTCTGGAAATTAACGTGAGTTCAATGGATCAAGTTTTATTTTTTACTTATTCTGGGAGTACATTACTTTTGAACACAAGGAGCAGGGTTTTGTCTGCAACTGTTTATTAGGGTATGTTCCACAATTATGAAGTTGGTCTTTTGACACATATTTTGAAAAGTGTTTAAAAGCATTTGTAATACTTTTGTTTTGAAAATACAGTAAAAATGTTCCTACAGTAAAGGAGACAGTACCTACAATATATTATGAAGGGCTAGAAGTATTAACAATTCAAAGTAATTATATAACCTAAATTCAGTTGATAAATCAATTAAAGAAAACCCTGGAACTAAATAGCTCTGAACCTTGTTTAGTTGTACATCTGCGGTTACAACAGTCAAAAATTCATTCAGCCATTTTTTATTAGCATGTGGAATACTAAAAAAGGGCATAAATTGTGTATTTGAGCTTTTTTTACAATTAGATGTTCTCCCTTCATAAGGCTTAAATAAAGGATAAAATTACATATTTTAATAAATATAAAATTGATTAAACTAAATATCTATTTTTATGACATTAAAGTCGTATTGTTTGATAATGTTTCAGCAATGGAGGCTCTTTCCTTTTCTGGCAGCATCAATTGTGTTAAGGTACTTTGGAGACTGGTTTGGAACCACTTTCAGTAATTACCAGTTAAGGATATTTACGTACCAAAGTACGCCTGAAGAAACGGTAATGGAAACTTCAGTGTCTCGGTTAGTCGGTAGGAATAGTAATTTAATGCCACCAGAACTATTTTTTTGCAAATACTAGTTAATATGGACCATATTAACTAAATATGACCATGTTTGGAACGAGATCTTATATAGATATTTCAATTGAATTATTTTATAAATAGATTAATACTGTCATTTAAATATTTGTAAAGATGATAAAATAATCTCTCTTGCACATGATATTTTTTGTGTATCAAATACAGTAAAATCTAAATTAATAATGTCTTGATTAACCTTGATAATCTTATAACATGATGTATACTCGTATATATACAGTCCAATACCGGTAATTTGAAATAATAAATGTACGACCATTTCGGATTACCAGAATGTATGTGTACTACGTGTACATACAACGTAAATACTGCTACATATATACCTATATGGTATAAAGTATGTACAGGATAATGTTAAGAGTAGAGCTATTTAAGTACAATACAGTACAGTAATAACTGAAAGAAAATACCAATTGAAACATGTATTTTTTAATTGAAATAGGTTTTTATAATGTAAAGTTTTAAAATGAACAATGTAACAAACACTTGAACAACACACTTAGTAAAACACAAATTAACTTACTACTAATACTCTACTCAAATAAGCCACTTTTATCTGTACTGTAAATCTTATCAGAACATATATTTAATT
The DNA here is from genome assembly GCA_036971475.1 of Prosapia bicincta. NCBI lineage: Eukaryota > Metazoa > Arthropoda > Insecta > Hemiptera > Cercopidae > Prosapia > Prosapia bicincta. The sequence goes on along the minus strand of JBAIZL010000001.1, from coordinate 235,960,473 downwards.
CACTAACTTTTTCTAGAAATTGTTAACAGAAAGTTTCTATATCATCCGGATTATTAGACAATTTCTCTCCCGTGATAGAAAGGCACTGAATTACAAGTTTCTTTTTGAAATTATCAAGCCAATGATCACTGGCTTTAAACTCTTCTTTGTTGTGGTAGAGTTCAGAAACAACAAATCTCACCTTTTCATGTAATAAAGGCCAGATATGGGGTTGTTTCGCAATTGTTCTTGCAGAAGCCATGTGTATAGAGTGGTTTCAACCAAAGCATATTAACTCATTTCACTGTTTTCCGTGCACTGCTGCTTTGCTCCATAGAAGATACAAATGACAAAATTTTTTCTTTGTTTTTCTGATTGTTAATGTCACTGATTGTTGAATTTCCGATCCCGAAATCTTCAGCTAATTTTTTAGCAACTACTTCGGCATCAAGTCGTTTTAGAATGTCACACTTATCCGACAACAAAAGTATTTTGTGTTTTCTTTTAAGAGAAGAAGACGCCATTATAAAAATTAAAGTTTAACACGTTCAGCATGGCTAGCGTTCCGGCACGCTCTGGGTTCCCTTACGAGGCAGAGAGAGCGTGTTGGTGCGCTCCCAGCTTATTTTCTTAGAGACGGGGAGCTCCCCGGCACCCTCACTCCCAGGCTAATTGAAACTTCTCTAGTGTCGATACGTGTTTGTAAAAAGGTTTGATTCTTACGTCAGTGCTTTAGAAGAGTTTGGAGAACATTGTGCCTGAGTCAAATCTGACCATCCCAAGTTAACTTTTGATGCTTCAACTGAAACAATGATTCAGGGAGTTTTATGAACAGATTTAATTTGGTTTAACTTTTATATTTTAATGTTTTTTTTAGTTTGAACCATTTAACGTGGCAAAATATCCGGTAAAAACATATCCGGATTGGACAGTATTTAAGTATATACAGTAAAAACTTACTCCAGACATTTTTCAAATGACATTTTAAGAGTGCAGAGATCAAATCCTAGAGTTGAATATCTGGGACAAGTAAGTGTGGACATATCCTGTGTAATATACAAAAGTTTACTGAGTAAAAGAAAAAACTTTGGTGTAATATTTCATCTAAATTTACGGTATTGTATTACCATGGTGCTATGGTAGGTATAGGGCCATTCTGTTCTTATACTCTTATTACAATTTGTGTGAATATTATATACATTAAAATTACGTGATATTATAAATATACTTGATAAATAAAATAAAGTATATACATAAATATAAATAAGTATTAGTAAATACATAATTTACTATAACAAATGATAAGTAAATACAAAATAAATAATGTATTTTCTAATTTTGTTAATTTGTCGCTTCACAAATGCAAGACAAAAGTATATTTTCTCTCAAATTCACTGTTTTATTTCTCTGAGTGTAGTTACTGGTCAGCAATAAACATTTTTTTAAGATTCCTATACACAGAGTCCAGCAAAAAAATTTCCCAAATTTCAAAAGGCATTTCAAAACAAAGAAAGATTTAGAAACAGTACTTTTTGAACTGAAAATATTATCCTATTTACATGATAAGGTTTGGAAAATTATTTACGGTAAATGGTGTCCTACATTGTTGGCACATTTCCTGGTAGTTTTCTATAGATTTTTTTTGTCATGGCCACTACCTGAGAGTGTGCCTTCTTAAATGTTTGCAGGATTATGGGGCAATCTTTGTACACTCGTGCTTTTAAGGTATAAATCGAGTGGCTTTGATGGCAAGGTGAGTGTTTCCCAAAATTTGAAGTTTAAATTGTGGCTCTGTCGTTTTGTAACTAGACTTGTCTCCCGAATATAGTTCATTATTTACTTAGCTTTCAGTAAGATTTAGAACATGTAATAGTAGTGATCAAAGTAAATGTTTCTGTTAGCCCATTTCTTTTGAAGAATTAGGGACTCCACAGATCAAAATGAAATAGATCACCAGACTGTCACATGTGGCTGTAAACCGCTTGCTCTAAAGCTCAATATATATACATAAATAGTTTTCTCATCTAAACAGAGTACTGTTGACAAAGTATGAATCAATTGAAAAACTCACAGAGTAGTAATCCCAGAGCCGCCATTATGAATATATATATATATATATATAAATTATTTTGTAAAATTTTTACTTGTTTTCTTTCACTCAATTCCTTTTGACACTAATGTACTGTTAGATCATTTTTGGAAAATTCAGAAAAAAGGTTTGTTCTTAGGACTGAAGTTTTAACATGTGTGTTATGGGTAAAATGCTTCCTACCCCCAATAGCTAAGTTACAATATTTATAAATTTAATTATAATCAACTGTAATCGAAATAATGATGAATAAACTTAGTTTCTCCTCTTAATGGTTGCTGTTGATAATGCCATAAATGTTGCACCGGTTCTGAGACATCAGCATCTGGACTAGTCATCTGTGTATAGCTTATTGGGACTGAGGCATTACTATATTGTGAAAGTAACGTTAATAGTTTTTGGGATGTCTATTTACACTATAAATATTGTTGAATTGTAGATAGAATATTACTACAAAATATTTACAAACCTGCCCATCAGATACTCACTTTTGACATGTTTTTGTAACAAGTGTCAAAACACTTACCGATGGTTTGCCTAAAATAAAACCAAGGAAAACATGCTTGCTTTCCCTTATCATCATTAAAAAACCAAATACTGTACAGTAGATTAATGTTCAGTTATGCTTTAAAAATGATTGATAGTTTCTTAAATAAAAATGGCTTTTTGACAACAGATCTTTTAATAACTTCAAAATGATAATTTGGCTAAGCTTTGTATTCAAGAATACCATACTATTCAAAATTTGTATACTAAAAAAAAACTTTACTTCTTAAAGCAACTATCTGTACTCTTCAGGGGTTATGTCTTGCAAACCCACGTAACCAGCTCTTTAATACCTGATTGAATCTTAACATATTTTCCCCATTTAGCTCGGATCACTCCTACATGGAATTTATCATTCTATTTGTTTCCTCCACAAAATTTTTTCAAAATCCAGTGTTATGAGGTCAACTTGGCAAAAGGATTTTTACGTTCTATTTTTATTAAAATAATGATAAAATTTAATAGGCAACAGAAATGTTTCCTTTTTCCTTCTCACAAAACCAAGTAAATGATTAATAGTCTCCTTCGTAATTTCTGGGTAACTTATTCATTCTTATATTTGATATTAAACACATAACTGTTTTTACCATATTTATGCGTCTATAATGCTCATTCATGTATAACGAGCACCTAAAAAATCGGTTCTTGCCAATTAGTTGTTTTTTTCTTGATGTTCTCAAAAACATAATTTAAAAGGTGGTCGTAACTGCTAATGCTCATACGATAATAATTAAATAATTGGTCTGGGTAAACTCATAAGTTATGCACAGCAATGTTTTGACTTTTTCTCGCATGACTGACGCTATAGAGGTGTAGGCCTTCACCGAATTGTCTTTTTTTTGTAATGTTTTTGTAGCTTCTTTCTTAAAATATACACAAGGACGCATCCTCCTTTAACAACTAAACTAGCAACTTTATATGAACAATCTTGTAAACCGACTAGCAACTTTTCTAATAGCAATTCAAGATTACGTTGCGTTGCCATCATCAGTTACCTTCTGTATGTCCACAGCTTTGATTATGATTTACCAAGATCATGCAGTTTATTGACACCTATCATGATGACTCCACCTATTCTGTGACACTGACCTTGAATAATGAATACATTGTATTGTAATCTTATATATGATTATAAATATTTAATGTAATGTATAATATGTATGTAATTACATAACATTATGTAATGTATTGGATTTTGAAAGTATGCTACCATAACGTTTTTTTAACTCTTTTGATTCAGGCTGCCTTGGGACCAGAATTCCATGCATTGTCAAGTGCTATTAAACCTATTGCAGGCTGGACTGCCAGAGATGCTATTCAAGAATGTAGAGAAGCTTGTGGAGGTCATGGATATTTGAAAGGTATTGTTTGAGTTGAAGAATATTATGTCACAGAAACTAGTTTTATTGTCAAACTTTGTATTACTTATTCTTTATTTATTTATATTGGTTTCTATTTGTTTTAATTTTAAGTGATTTTTGAGTTTTTCATGAGAATTAAGGCCAACAATTGTTTTTAAAATTTTTTTGCTTGTTTTCACATTAAGTCTTTCATGGGTTTCAATCTTTATTTTTGAGTGAGTTGAAATATATATATCTTCTCAAAACTTGTTTTTCACCCATTACCTTTTCAAGTTTGCTATAGGTTTAACAGAACATATCTTTCATAACCAACATGTATTAGATCAAATTGTTATATTAGTAAAAGTATTAACTCCAAAAAATTACTCAATAGTTATGAAAGCATTTTTATAGTTACTTCAAATAATAATTAATGCAAATAAAGGGCCTATCCCTAATTAATCTCTATATTCTCTGCTTTATTAATCATTTTTCAAATACGATGTATCATTTTAATTGGTTTTTTATTTATTTTTTGTAATTAGCTCTAGTCTATACTCATATTTATTATTATAGTTTAGTCTTTTCTGAAGTGGCCTATATGATTCAAGATGGGTGACTGTTGTTCGTTGGTCTAGGTCAGAGAGGGGGGAGGGCGAAGCTTACCTCATCTATATATGTACCGACTACATAGAACAGTTGGCGTCTAGATTATAACTTATTGTTTTCTAGTTTGTAATTTGTAATAAGACTATGATGATGATGACATAGTCATAAAAATGTACGTAAGGGTTTAATCTCAGGTAACTTGTATTATCAGGTATTTTTTTTATTGATTTTGTGGTATTGGGGTTGTTTCCAATATTTTTCTTGTAATAAATTGTACCACTGTGCTCTTGATATTGAATAGTCACTTTATGTTTGTTAGCATCCGGTCTGAGTGATCTAAGAAATGACAATGATGCCAACTGTACGTATGAAGGGGATAACAATGTACTGATTCAACAGACAAGCAACTGGTTGCTTCATTTATGGTCGAGAAGAAATGAGAAAGGAATATTTGATACTCCATTAGGTTCTGTTAGTTGTTTAGCTTCCTACTCTGATATTCTGAAAAGTAAATTTAACCTCACACAAAAAGAGGATGTTACAAAACCTAGAGGTAAATGTATTGGAATTATTTTTTATATAAATAAAAGTATTAAAATTTTTTTTGTCTAAGTACAGTAAAACTTGTTTGAAGCGGAATAGCAAGGGACCAAAAATATTTTCTGAATTGGACAAGTTTCTGTATTGTACAAAAGGACACTTTTTAAAGTCATAAGTACTGTAATAATTTTAGTTTGTACAATATAGGAGTATTACATACTTTTTATGAGAGAATCTGTTGATTCTGGAAATAATATCATAGAGTATTTACTTTTAATAAACTAAATCACTGCATTAAACTTTCACAAAAATACCCAAGCATAAATAAATTAAAACTTATAATTTTTACATGAAATATATTTTAGTTCATATTATTTTGATTTTTCCAAAAGTCCAACAAAGAAACTTGTTTCGTCTCTTTAGTTACTACATCCCATTTTATACAGTCCTTTATAGAATATAACAGTTCAAGAAGACGGAAAGATTTAAAATCACCAGCAAACTGCCTGATGTCTCTTATGCTTTGTAGGGCCTCTTCATGAGTACGTATATTTGTTTGGATCTCCGATCTTCTGGCTGCATCCTCTTCATCCCCATCTTCTTCCTCCTTCTTATTCAACCACTCGTTCATTATTTAATCCTTATGCTTTAGGCGAGCATAAGTTTGCATTTTACCACACATGAACTGCATATTTCAAGTAACGACTATTTATTCTTTTCTTTCAATTACTCCTACTTTTTCATTCATCAACAACGATATGTATGATTTAGGCATTTTACGACTATAGTTGTGAAAACAAAGTTTACTTATGAGCAGGTAAACAAATTGATTGTGGTTGCCTTGCAAAGGTAGAATGACTGTATAAATATCCGGACCTTGTTAATAGGAACGAGGACAATTCAACCATTTATTTGATCATGCACTTACTCTCACTCTATCTCTCTCTCGCTCTTTTTGTTAAAAATTACCACAAAGAGGCAGGCTTTTAAATTTGTTGACAAATTCATGGATTTTACTTTCCGTTTCCGCATTGAACAAATTGCGCTTTACACAAAATTAGCAACAATAATACCTATTATAACTGTCTCGGGACCAGCAAAGTTCTCAGCACTGAACAAGTTTCCAACTTATTCATGTTCTTCCTTGAACAAGTTTTACTGTATTTTTTTTCCAGTAAAAAATATTTTTTCCATACTGACTTACTTATAAGTAGAAACAATAGCAAAAAAATCACTTTTGTATCATTTTAACGCTGCTTGCGTTAATTTCAGATCTATATATACCAGAGGTACATATACCACTTTCCCATAGGTTCCTGTCACCTATAGATCTGACCTTTCCTAGAAATCTTTTCAGGTAATGTTGCTATCTGTTTATATTTTACATTAAAGTTACCAAACTTGATTTCATATTTAAATAATAGATCATCATACAATACAATAGATCATCTTACAATAGTTGTCCATAGTTTACAATTGTTTGTATTTAGAATTCATAGTTGTGTTTTACTTATAAATGTGAAAATTAATCTACGATTTGGAAATCTAGGTATTTTATGGAAATTTAACATATTGTGTCTCATTCTGGTTATGAGTAATGCAAGGGTTATTCATAAAATAAGGTTCCCATAGTTTATAAACATAAGACAGCTTTGTTTTTGTTCTTAATGTAATACATCATTTTAAAGCTTAAAAATTACACTATTTTTCCACATAATCACCGTCCAAACACACTCCCAATAATTCAATTTGCAGACAATTCACAATAGAAGATCAGTCTAACATTCATCTGTAAAGGGATTTATATGATGACAAATAGATTCATAAATATCTAGGTCAAGCAGCATTAAGAAACAAATCAAGCAGTTTATCACCAGGAATAACCACAGTAGTACATACATATATAATGGTATTTTATTATTTGCAACAGCAATTAAAATAAAGAACACAACCGAGTTTCTGTGTACAAGTATGTATGTTTATTCCAACTATCATGTTCTACAGATTTGTATGTTGTATAACTTGTAATATACATACCTGCGAACGGAGAAACGACATTTAATGTTCTTAATTATTTTAGTTTTGAGCATCAGCTGTTTGTTATTTTTAGAAAGATTTTCAGCTGTTGGTAATTTAGCATTTTTTGTTTGTTGTCAGAAAAGTTAAAATATGGTTGTTACGTGAAATATTGATTTATTAAAAATAATAGATAACATTGAGTGAACGCTGTTGCTACACAATAATATAAACTAAAATAATTATGAACATTAAATGTCGTTTCTCCGTTCGCAGGTATGTATATTATAAGTTATACAACATACAAATCTGTAGAACATGATAGTTGGAATAAACATACATACTTGTACACAGAAACTCGGTTGTGTTCTTTATTTTAATTGCTGTTGCAAATAATAAAATACCATTATATATGTATGTACTACTGTGGTTATTCCTGGTGATAAACTGCTTGATTTGTTTCTTAATGCTGCTTGACCTAGATATTTATGAATCTATTTGTCATCATATAAATCCCTTTACAGATGAATGTTAGACTGATCTTCTATTGTGAATTGTCTGCAAAGTGAATTATTGGGAGTTGACCAATTCATAAATAGTGCTACTGCCTATAAATTAGAATTTTTTTGCTATTAATATATTATATATGCTTTGATCAGGTAAAATATTACAGTAAGAAATTAAGTGACATTGAACTAGATAATATAACTTGTTAGTCTTTTTCAGGATAAAAATTTGTGGCAAATTTAATTGCAAAATGTTTAAAGGTAAAAATTGTTTAGTTTAGAATTTATCTGATTTTGTTTTATTAAATGATAAAAAAATACGGTTTCAAGTTATAAGTTATGAATATATTCTAGTTCTATATATCATTAGTTTTATAAAAAGCAAATTCAAGTGCTTGTGATTAAAAAAAAGCGTAAATTTTAAAAAGGTACTGGAATTTTTTTTAATGCATGCGAAAATATTACAGTTATAAATCTGCAACTACCTCACGGCGGAAACAAGGGAGACCACAGAGAAGTGCTGAAAGCGGAGACTCTTAAGATGATTCGAACCCAGTACGACAGATACATAAAAATTTTTACCGACGGATCCCTGGATAAAGAACTAGGCATTTCTGGAGCAGGGTACTACAACGAGTCGAATGGAGATAGATTTTTCATCCCAGTGAACTCCAGCTCAATTATGGATGCAGAGCTGCTCGGTATTAACGTCGCATTGTCGGGCTGTCTGGGGATAATGGCCAAGTCAAAGATATGCATCCTTTTGGACTCTAAGTCAGCTCTACAGTCGCTGGCTCAGCCCTCCACTGGACCATATTCATTCCGTATAGCAGAAATCAGGAGGTTGATAAAAAAGATAAATTGTGACGGAAACGAAGTCTGCCTTCAATGGATCCCTGCCCATGTCGGCATTCCGGGCAAAGAGGAAGCGGATGCAATAGCAAAACAAGCTTCTAGAATGAAGCCCACAAATAAGGAGCAGCACTCCCTTTGCACTGTAAAAATGCCGGGAAAAAGTACTTTAGAGACGCCTGGGCTGCCCGGTGGGAAGCTGAAGCGACTGGACGACACCTGTTCCATTTGCAAAACAAACTTGCGTCGGCCGACAATTACAGAGACATCAAACGTCAAGTCACGACATTTGCGGCAAGAGCCAGGACGGGACATCTGGTCACGGAAGCTTATTTATACCGGTTTAACCTTGCTGAATCACCTTTGAGCGCTCTTTGTGATGAGGAGCAAGACGAAACCATCGAGCACATTCTTCCAGATTGCACTTACCCCATCCTGGCGAGGGACCACATGAGGGTTGAACTGGAGAAGTGGCAGGACTTCCTCCTGAACAGAGGGCTGTGGAGTTTGGCGTTCCGAATATATAGTGGACATCGGGCTATCGGCTACACCTAGGACTAAGAAGTATAAGTATAAGTAAAATATTACAGTAGAGTCTCAAAAATCCGAGTCGATTTTCCGAGGTTACGTTAAATTGGAGCCTATTTCTATTTCAGACTATTTTATCATTTTGAAAAAAAATTAAAATTAATAACTGACAACTCACCGACACATCCCTATGAAGATCAACTGTGGGTCGATGATATCCGTGCTTTATTTCTATCCGCAAATGTTACGTTAAGTAAGTCGTGGAAAAAAGTCTAGAGTCATAATAAAACTGTTGACTCTGTCATCGATCCACAAGAAGAAACAGATTTAACATTTCTTATCAAGAAATTTTCAGGTTGTGAAAATGTTGATGATACAGACGTACGTCAATGGATGAGTAAAGACGAACATAAGTAACGATAATACATGTTACGACTATTGAAATTGTATAAGAAACTACTGAAGTCAGTGAGGACGAGAATAAAGATGAAGGTTTGACTGAAACAGTACAAGAAGTGAAAATTAGTCACATTAAAGGAACGGGCGCCTTGGAAACTGCACTTTGCTGTATTGAATAACAGACACCATGGGAACAGATATGCTTCTGCTAAGACGTCTACCCTACACCGCAGCTCAAAAATGACCAGATAAACTGATGCAGAAGACACTTTTTAATTTTTCCAAAAAATGTAGCAACCGTGATGAACAATGTATTCAAAGCAACATTAGTTTATTCAAGTACTGTAATAATACAGTTCTGTAAACGTATTTTGTGCGCTGTTAAATATAGTTTTAAGGTTAATTTGAAACTCTATCTTTTAATGTACAGGAATTTTTTTCCATGTAATCCGAGTTTTCGTTAATCTGGGGTGGTCTCGGTTCCATCTACCTCAAATTATCGAGACTACCGTACGTTTAGTACAGAGCTACAAAAGATTTTTTAGCACTATAAAGCCAATCTATAATACGATGTTCTATATTTTTTAATCAAGTCACAAGTGAAATTCATAAACTATTTCCTTTTGTTTTTACAGTTATATTAAGAGCATATGAATGGTTAATTTGTTATTTGGTACAAGCAACATACAACAGGCTAAAGGACAATCAAAATTCTGGCAAGGACTTGTTTACTGCTAAGAATGATTCCCAGGTGTACCATGCAAGGACACTATCAATAGTTTATGGCGAGGTGAGAATTTACAATTCAATTTGTAAAAAATTGTAAGTTGTAAGAGTTTTATAAAGATAACTAGAAGCTGTAAACTTTCCGAATGGTTTTCTAATAGTGTCTCATTGTGAAAACTTTTTAGTAAAATATCTAATTGCTTGGGTTGAACATATGTAATAAGATTTTACCATATAAGTAATATACCCTCAGCAGAAAAATCACATTATTTACTGAAAAAAGATAAGCGTCTATCTTTAATTATTTTATTGCATAAAGTTGAATTAGCATAAGTAAGTACTTTTTGTATTACTATAACAGCTGTAGTAAACTGTTGACAAATATAAGTAGAAAGGTATTTCTTCTACCAGGTAAAATTTAATAATTATTTCAAAATAAAAAAAAATGTGTAAAATATTTTAATTACTGGATAGTAAATTCCTCTTCATGAAAATGTTTTTATCTATGCCAATTCATAAAAATGTTGACTTTTCATTTAATAAAATATTATAAAAACAAAATCTGCTAATATATGCTTGAGTAATATATTAATATTAATACTAATATACTAGTTTGTAGCTACCTTCATTATTTGGTATTATACTACAATTAAACTAATTTAAGTGTTCATTTAAGAAATTACAGATATTTAAATTTTATTATAAGTGAATTTATTGTAATCGTAAAACAGTGTTAGAGATTCCATTAGTGTTAGTGATTTGTAAAAAAGTGACTCATTTTCTATGCAGTTGCTCTTTTGACAAAATATTTAGCCTATTGCTCAATTGCGGCTCATTATCTGTTATGGATGTTTTTTGTCAAATATCATTAATGATAGTTATAGATTCTGTACAATCTTACATTGTTTATACAATCAAAGAGAAGACTCTCTTTGCCAGTTCTGGTTATTGAGTGAACATCGACATTTCAACACAAAATATTGAAAGAGAACACTATTCTGGTAGAGGGTTGTTCTAATAAAGCTTCATAGTATTTAATAGTAACTACCTGCAACACAGATGAATGGAATCTGTCTGCACTAGGCTAAGCTTTTTTAATAAAATTTTACATTAATGGATACATATATAAAAAAAATCGGGCTCTTCTTTTAGCTTCCATTTTGTGTGAACCCATATTATTTTTAGTTTTGAAAGGCAATACATGATTTTGTCAAACCAACAGTTCTAAGTAGCAGTTATTTATAAATTTTGTTTCATGGTATTGACAAATAGATTTTGAATTTTAGAAAGATGATAGCATTTACAATTTATAGAAAGATATTGCATTTGTTTTTTTCCAGAACTTTGTGCTAAAAAAATTTGTTGAATTTGCTGAAGAACAAAGTAGCCATCCAGAGATCCAGAGGGTATTGTTTAAAGTGGCTAGTTTGTATGGAGCATGGAGCTTGGAAAAACATCTCACAACGCTGTATCAAGGTAATTGTAAAGAATGATGATTACAATTTATTACCAAATTGTAATATATGAAAAAACCATGTAGAGTTCCCATCAAACTGAGCTAATAGTAGTTCATAAATATTTTATGTGGTCCAATTGTATTCTTTTATATTAGAATAGTCAGCGAGGAGTTTAAGTTAAAATCAATACAGCGAGGAATAAATCGTTCGAGGAAACGAATTATTTTTGTCTTTTCGAGTATTATGTGGGAAATACAAGCTGGGGTTTGTTACTAATAAGCTGGGATTTGCCATAATTTTGAACACAGCAAAATTTTAACAACAAATTTTTTCTTATTAATTTATGATTAAGTTTTATAGTCAAAGTTAATTTATTTATTTTTTCACAGGAATACTCAACTGTGGTGTCTGTTTTATGAAATCAACCAGAAAATTATTGATAGTATGGTCAGGATTTTGTACTACATAATTTTGTTTGAATTAGGCTTGTTACTCATTTATACTAAATAAATTTTCTCCAATAGACGGTAAACCTAGGTTTTATATGTTAAAGTTAAAAATAACTTCGTTAAACCATTTCAGAATCTGTCTTTCAACTGATTAAAGTATTTGGTTGGAATTTTCTGTCATTCATAAATAAATTGATATTAATTATTGAACAAAAAGGCTTTCCACGTTTTTAACTTCTGTTATGAAAAACAAATTAACTGTAATATTATGATTTACAAAATATAAAAGTTTCATTTAAAAATGAAAAAGCTCAATAAGGTTTGTTTGTTCTACCCTGTCAAAATTTTTCATCTGGCTATTAGGTCGCTGCTCTTAAACTTTTGATTAGTAACAAGTGCATGCCCTGATATGGTTACTGGGAGCAACATATTTTTGTAAAATGTTTACCTTTTCTTTTTTGTAATTAAAAAATTTTTTTTCTCTAATTTTTTAAATTATAGGAATATTTGTTGATATATTTTTTTTATTTACTTATGTCAACCAAACCTTACAATACATTTACGACAATTTCTTCGATAAAAATTATTTGTAATTTTCTTTTGTAAAATACCTTTTCATTGTAAAAAACTTCACAAACCTCAAAACAATCTGTATATATGTGGGAAAACCCATAGATTTTGGACACAAAAGAATTGTGACTATGTACTCTGTGTGTATTGTTCTGATAGTTGCAAATATTTAACCTAGAATACAGCACAACACAAAGGAAAACTAATCGTAAACATACGGCAATGCTAATCTGAGAGAAATGGTAGAACATACATATACGGGTATGCTCCCGCTGGCTGCTGCACAATCTCACGTATTGGTATGTGAATGCTATTCACAGAGTTAAAATACTATAATTTTTCTTGTTATAATTAAAAACTTTCTGATCTATAATATTTCCTGATGTGCGGCAACACATCTTGTACAGTAAGTAGATGGTGTCTAGATAGTCTACTGCAATTCAGTTCAAGATTAAACATTTATTATACTACAGTGCTAATAAAAGGACTGATAAGATATTATAAGAACAAACATTTAGTTTTCAGATTTATAAAATTTAATGTTTTTTGAATGTTTCTATTTGGTCGTCTCTTAATACACAGTTTTTTTGTTGCTAGGAGGCTACATTTCTGGGGCCGAACCATCATATTGGTTACGGGAATCTATTCTGGGACTTTGTTCTGAGATAAAACCTGAAGCAGTTGCATTGGCTGACATCATTGCCCCTCCTGACTTTATTCTGAACTCTGCTATTGGAAACTCAAATGGGGAGGTGAGTATTTGTATTTAATAAATATAAATATTTAACTTGTGTCTTACCTTCAAAGCATTGTTATATTGGAAGTTAATAGTTTAATGAATTGAAGTTGCTTGATGTAATCATCTTGAATTCACTGATTAAACTATAATTAAACTATTTCTCTTTTAAAGTGTTTGTTGTTTTGTAAGATATTTGGTAGTGAAGTTTTTTGAACGTTGAATCTCCTACCACAACAAAAACACACAAAAAATAGCCTGCACATTCAAAAAAATTAACTACCAAATATCATACAAAACAACAAACACTATGACATCATATACAACCCTTACAAAAACAAACAGGTAAATGCAGACTGTCCGTTATTTATAGGGATGGGCCGATTCCGATTCTCGATTCCAGGAATCGTCGATTCTAGGTGGTATCGAGGAATCGTCGATACTCGATTCTTCATCATAAAAGTGTCGATTCTGATTCCTATTTTGTTAACTATTAAAATATGTGTGTGGAGTAATTTATTGGAAAAATAATTAATTACCAACTATGTCTTATTTATGTATTAGTTGATTTGAATGAATTAAATGATAAACGTAAACGAAAATATAACGAAAATATTAGTATTTATGAAGCAACAGCAATCAAGATCGTAACCATTTCTAGTTGTTTGACATCGCTAGTTTCTCTCTCTCTCTCTCTCTCTCACTAGAGCAGGTTCGATACTCTCTCTCTCTCCCCCACGTGTCTTACTGCCACTGATTTATAGATGTCAGAACAAAACACAAAAAAAGTACAGTAAAAACTCGATTAACTGTGGCCATGATGGTTGAGCGAATAGACTGATAACAGAAACACTGTATTATTCCTCCGAAACTTAACCTCAATAAGTTATATTTTAGACAGATATCACTCTCACAGTAATGTAATATATTTGGGAGCGAAAAGAAAATAAACACGATTGTAATAGCAAATGAAACTATTTATTACATGATAAACAGATCCGCACAGTAGCTACAATAATATAAACTTACAGGTGAAATAGTTCGTGTAGTTTAACAAACAAAGCGAACGTGTCACTGCACCTTAATACTTTACCTGTCGGCCACAATATCGGCGTTTTCATAGAGAATTGCCAAAATATTTTAAGCTCATTTTTAAATAATGTGTTCTTATACTTTGTTCCCCTATCATATCTAAGTATGAATATACGTTTCTTATCATAATATTTATAAAAATACGTGTCGGACCAACTGGCCCAACATAGTTTTTTCCTACTGTAAATGAAACGTAAATAAACTCCGTCGGACCAATTGACCCGACATTGTTTTTTATTTAATTAAATTTTATTATCTGTGCAACACTGTTTTGATATTTTTTGTGTTTTGTGTTAGCAAGAAACAACAAAACTATAATTTCATGTCCCGGTTACCCAAATAATAAACTGACTGGTGATAAAAGTTTTTTGGCGCCTATCACTAAGACACGTAAACGTGTCACATGTGATTGATTTGTGAGTTTATAAATATTTTGAATATAGAACTAAAGTGTAATATATTCTCTCTCTGATAAGTAATGCTACAGGTCCAGTAAATACTATCCAAGATTCATATTAAGTAAAAGTTTTAACACCAAATAATTTACTTGTTAAGGAATTTACGTTATAATTTACTTCCTAGTAAGGATGAGTTTATCAATGTTTGTACTTAACTCTCACAAAGTCCATTTTTAAGGACTATTTTACAACTAAATATTTAGTCAATATTTCCGACTTACTTTTAAGGTTTTGTGAAATTTTGAAAACAGTTGTGAAAATCATTACAACACGTTATAACAAATATGTGTGTCGGCCCATAACTACGGACAAAAGCTCTTAAAATAACATCATGTTTTTAATCCCTTCAGCGTTTATCTATCAAACAAAAACCATCTTAATTACATCTGTAAGTAGTGTGAAGCTTGTTGTTAAATACTGTGCCTTAATTTTTCCAAAAGTACCAACACCAGCTGAGTAGTACTAATAAACTTAAAGCGTTAAGAGGCCCGACGGTATTCGGTTCAGGGTACTGGCTGTCGCGTCAATTCGATTACGGTTAACAGAAACTGACGGTGGAAAACCACATATCAAATATGAAAAAGCACTTAACAACATTCATTTTGCCCAAATTTATCAACAAAAAAGATCTATACTTGAAGAAACTTTATCCTCAGACACAGGACCTACAAGTGATAGTCGGTTAAAAATCAACTGGGATTGAGTAATAAATACAAAATAGGCCTGAATCAGTTGCACTTGTTCCAGACACCTGCAGAAAAAAGGTCCCATGAGATGTAGAGAAGGTATGCCCTACTAATCCAGAATGTTGAGGAAGAAGGTACCCCAGGGGAATTGACAGTAGAAGAAGAAGTAAACAATTATCTGGGGAAACCATTAGCCAGTCCAGATTGTGATGTTGGGAAGTATTAGGCAGTACAAAGTGCCAAATACCCTCATTTAAATGCAATGGCAATAAAAACCTGTCTGCCCACTCACGACAGTTTTTTCTGATAAACCATTCTCAACTTCAGGAGTTATATAGCGATGAAACTAACTTGACCCACAACGTGTTCAAATGCTTGTGTTTTTGAACAGAAATGTACATTACCTGCCAGACTTTTAAATATTAAAAATTATCCTATTTGTATTAATTTTTTACTTTTTATGTTGTTCGTTTGTTTTTAATTTTTGTTTTGAGAGACAATGTAAATAGGCTTAGGTATTTTTTCAAACATCATAAAATATTGTAAAGTTTACTTTTTTAACTTTAAAATAAGTCATTACTTTTACCTGATATGTTTTTATGCTTTTAAAAATTCCTATTGATGAATAAAGGTTAAAGGTTTTGTGTAGCCTATTACATTAAAACAGAACTTTTAAAAGGTTTTGCCATATGACCAAGATGTTAACTAAATTAATTATTAGAGAGCTAGCATGTAAGTTAATATAACTTTAAAGAATCGAGAATCGAGAATCGACTAAAGAATCGAGAATCGAACGGAAAATTTTAGAATCGGAATCGGAATCGGAATCGGAATCGAAAATTTTAGGAATCGGCCCATCCCTAATATATATATATATATATATATATATATATATATATATATATATATATATATATATATATATATATATATAATGTGGTGATATGTTTTCTTGTAATATAGTTAATAAATTTAAAATATTTCAAAAACAAGAATACTTTTAATGAATATATTTATTCAAAGCTTTTCGTCGATAAAATAGTACCAGCATCTTCAGGAAAATAATTATCTAATAAAATATTTTTACAAAATTCCTATATATATATATACGAATTTCTTAACGGATGGAAAAATATGATAAATAATTACTATCCGGAGTATATCCTTCATTTTTCAGTTCATAAAATCGCAGTTCCGACGTTTCGCTAGAATCTCATCTAGCAATGACGAGGTGAACCCAACAACAGTTGAAGAGCGAATGAACATATATATCATTCATATCTAGCGAAGCGTTGGAACTGCGATTCTATGCACTGCAGAAAGAACGAATGTACTCCAGATAATAACTATTCATCTTATATATATATATAATTGATGATGTCTAGACGAACCGAACATTAAGAAATAAAGTACTTAAATAAATTCAGAAAAAAATCAGTTAAAACATGAATTACCAATGGGAGTGCTGTTTTAGTCCTAGTGTCTGGTAAATCCATCATGAAACCCCAAATCTAGAAAAAAGTAAAAATATTAGGCTATCTCACCTTCATTACACAAAACTCCACTCATTACATTAAAAACAATAGTAGAAATACTGCTACACTTTCTAAAAGTGTGCAAAACAGCTTCTTTGGGCCTACAGAATTACTAACACGTGACATTATAATGGTAAGCACTACCTATTAATAAGTTGCCAACACATTTCCCCTCTCAGACGACATTTCCTCCCCCTGCATAGTAATCTCCTGGCTTTAAGAGTAATTCTTTCAAATTATAACATATAAAGTGTTCTGCTAACTTATACGAACAATATTTATTTCAGTAGTGCGCATGTATGCGCGTACGCAGCGGAAGTAGTAATTATAATGTTTTATTGTCTTTGCTATACACTGTAGTTATTTATTTTATTTTATTTGTAGACTTTATATTTCCATTCAGCTTTCTCTATTTTCTGATAATCCTATATACTCTTTGTTTTATTGTTATTATTATACTTTCTTTACTTTCCTTTAAAATCCATGTTAATGTTTATATTACATTAAATGCTATTTTTAATGCATATATTTCTGTAAATCATCACCTTCTTACAAACCTGTATTTTACCAATTTGTCTTCATGTACCGTTTGTCTGAAGTAAAACCTAAGTTTTAACGAGTGTAAGATGGTGAAAGTTCAAAATTAACGATAGTCACAGAAGAGTTCTGGGTGTGTAAAAGGTGGCTATTTTACTTAAGAGTTGGTGAATCTTAGATTTTACCTATTACTTTAAAACAGAACTTTTAAAAGGTTTTGCCATATGACCAAGATGTTAACTAAATTAATTATTAGAGAACTAGCATGTAAGCTAATATAACTTGAAAGAATCGAGAATCAACTAAAGAATCGAGAATCGAACGTAAAATTATAGAATCGGAATCGAAAATTTTAGGAATCGGCCCATCCCTAGTTATTTACAAATTAACATGTAATGATTGTCCCAGTTATTATATCGGCCAAACCAGTAGGTCATTTTATATACGCTTCGAAAAACACATTGCCCAAAGAAACCAAACAAACTCAAAATCTAGCAATGCAACACACCTAAAAAACACGCAACATACATACACGGACATACATACTAATTTAAACGTACTCCACACATTGAAACAAAGTAAAAAACTAACAACTTTAGAAAAATACGAGATATTAAAACACTACGCAACAGATAAAGAAAACATATTAAACAATCACACACATTTTGAGGCCAACTCCCTTTTCCATTACATAAATCACAATCAAAATAACCAACCCCTTCCACAGTCATAAATCCATCCTGACAACCTTTGTACCTAACGTGTATGCCGCCACTAGAGGCTTCTTCGTAAAAGGAACGATTGTTTTGATACGTGTCAGCAAGTAAGCCCTATGTATTCACTTAAAGTTAAGTATTTTTTAATTATAGTTTAATGAATTGTGTCCAGCATGTGAGAAATTTTCTCTACATTTACATACTTCTAACGTTACTTGTATATTAATGAAACAAAAAGAAATTAAAAATTTTTTTTTGCTATTTGTGTAAATTTAGCAACTCATTCAAATTTAATATTATTTCTCATTTAGTTTTAGTGAACCCTTGTAGCCCTTATTAAAAAAAGTCTGGTATGGAAAGAAAAACTATTGTCAAATAGGGCAAATTCAAAATAACATTGACAGACTAGACATATTTGCTAAAAGTTCAAATGTAGTTGCAACTAATGGATGTTAGGGGATGTTATGTATAGATTAATACAAGATCCATCACAATCTAAACTTCAGAGACACATTCGTAACAAGCATGTCCTACTTGATTTTCAATGAGTGAACAGAAGATTATAAGGTTAAGTCATATTGTGAATTATGTACTAGTATAATTGGCCAGAATATTGGAAGCTAACCTAAACAACATAAAATTTCCCGGTGGTTGGAGATAAACGTTGGAGAGGGGGCAGTTTTTTACCACGTAATAAACAATTGACCTAGACTAACTGAGCTACCAGGTGTCCTGCATTAACGTCAGACATGCCTATAGCTATATGAATGTATCAAGCTGTTAAAATAGACCACTGAGGTTTCAGAGGAATATAGGTAATATGCAGTGTCTTAAATATGAACCGTCAGTTCATTTCATCTACCCCAAATGGCATACGTGGGATGTTTGTCCAGGAAAAGAGACCGTGCGGTGCATATGTGAGTCAGCTGGTATATGTATGAATATAAATGTATTTAGGTCTGTCAAAATTCATTTCTGGCGCTATTATTTATGAGATTTTAATTCGGAAAATTAATATTTTAGATCCAGAAAAACTAGGAAAATCCCGTGAATTATTATACCAATTTCAGTGGCCACCCTGCAAGTTGTAGCATTGTAGAGAAATTCAAATTATACATCTTTTGAAGTCAATTTCAAAATTTCAGTCTTATTTTGAACATACCTCGTATGTGTGTAAGTATTAAAGTGTTGCAAGATTACTGTATTGATACAATTACGACATTACAACAATAACTCAAATAAGTGTGATACGTAGTTTAGTTGAATGAATTTATTGATAATATGATAAACAAGCCTAATCGTATTTACTTAAATCTTGGAACGGGCATCCAGCATCAGGAGACGCCGACTACCCGATGTAAAAAAAAAAACAACCGTCTCCAGTACTCAGGTAATCCCTGTTTGTCAGGATCTTATCCATGCACAATGCCTCTCCGAGTTATAATTTCAGCATTTCTCTGTGTTGGTTTAGCGCTGTGCAGAGTAGCAATATATGCAAGGTCTTTACTTCAGTGTGTCATCTCTGGTACATTGGGCTATCACTGACGTTGAAGCATTGGAGGTAGGCCTGAGTAACAATGTGGCCGATATGAGCACATACTATGAATGTAGCTGTGGATCTTGGGACATCACGATAAAATTATGAGCTTATAGGTTCCCTCTGAATGTTAAATAATCATCTACCTGTTGTAGGTTCCAATCTCCAACCCACTTCTCTCAGAACACTTCTTTAGCTTTTTGTCGGGATTTGGTAAGCGAGAGCTTAGGAACTCTAACAGCTTTCATGGTGGCAAAAATTTTGCTATTTCGTCTGTCTTCTCATTTCCAACTACACTGGAGTGACCAGGTATCCATTGGAGAGCAATATTGTTCTTTATTAATTCTTTCAAGATGTTCTTCAATTTACTAGTTCTGAAATAGTAGTATCCTTTGGTAGTTTCGATTGCAACCTTCAGTGCCGCTTTGGAATCCGTCAGAATGCAGATGTTTTCTTTCTCAAGGTAAAGGCAGCTCATTAAAGCAGCATTTATTGGTAATAGTTCAGTATCTGTGCTAGAAGTCGAGTCTGCTGGCCCATAGAATGTAAATCCTGTAGATGGGTAAACTAGCCAGCTCCTGCTTAGTTATTCTTCAGGTTAAGTGAGCCATCAGTGTAAATAAGACTGTAATAAGGCCTAATGATATTTAAATTTTATAAAAAAAAGCTTGATATTACCACCTTCTAAGTATACATATATTTAGTACATAAGTGAATTAAATTCTGCAGTAAAAATAGTTTGAAATAAGCAACATTTGTTTTCAACATTTCTTTCACATTTTTATTTTAATATTAACCCTTAGCGCTCGGATTTTTGTAACATGCGTTGCTTCCCCACTTGTAATTAAATTGAGACAAATTGCTCACCTGCAGGTTGCATTATTGTTTATGGAAAACATTGTTTTCTCTTACATGGTTTTAGTAAACTAAGCTATTTTTATTAACTAATACTGTATGTACATGGTTTTATTATCTTATTTGTAGTTTTGCAGAGTATGATATTTTTGAAAACAGTCTTCCGGATGAAGTCCTGGTTTTCTGCCGCATGTTTTGTGGTGAAAAACTGTTTCCCTTCTATCTCCTTTTATCTTCCTGTTACTGCAAACTACGCAATCCTTAGAACTATTTTTATCATTGGAAAAGATTAAATGTAATTTCCCATTCAGTCTTTCTTCTTTGTCAGTAGTTGATGGCCGACCCCTCACACTGTAGGGGTTATTCCTGATATTACCAATGCGTTCCCTCACCAAGTTTTGGCGAAAATATTTTTGTTTAACAGGATTTTCTCTCATTTCCTTTTTTTTGTTATTATAGATAATAAAACTGTTTACTACTGCTACATCTAATAGCCAGAAAAACATTTTCCTCCACCATTTATTTGTTCGTCTCGTAAAACGGCACGGTTCATTATATTGAACAGCTAAATCTACACCATCCCATAAACTGGTTATATTTACAAATACCTGTTGGTTTAGTTATTTTGTTTATGAAACTGAACTACATTCTAATAAAAGTATCAAGTAAAAGATCAGGAATTTCAGAATCACTAATTGCACGTGAAGCCACGGCAAACTACGAGTAAACAAATAATCAGCAAAACTGTTACCTACTTGCAGCTTATAACGTAGCGGCAAACTAGATTTTGTGATGACTCACATATTCCTAGGCATTTTCAACTTAGTTCACATTATTGGCAATAGAGTGTAGCACCAAACAGGGAAAAGATTGAAATGTCGTGGGCTTCGCCGCAGACGAGTTATAGGCATTTGAAAATCGTGTCGGGGGACCCCCGACATACGAGTAAACTGCAATATACGCTTGGCGGGGCTCCCCCGACAGTCAAGTGCTAAGGGTTAAAATACACAGTAGTTTACCGCTATTTCACTTCATTAAAAAAAAAGACTTAGCATTTATATAGACCATAAATATAACTTCTTTAGATTAAAAAAAAATATTGAGTTAATTAAAAATACAAGTTTTAAATGTTTCAAAGACATACCATTACACAATTTCCATAGCTATGCTTTTCTTTATATTAACCAGCAGTTTTGTTCCTACAGCTTTATTGACATGTTTCAGGCATATAAAAATCTACAGACCACTATGTTTCATAATCCAAACACATTTGAACGACCTCATTGGTGGCAAGACGTTGTCAGTTACACTGGACGTTCGAAGCTATAAAGTTATAAAAACGGTATACAGTAATCATAAAATTATATGCATTAGTATAAGTGTTATAGGCTGTAAGATATATATTAGTTATTGTTATTTTTGTTAAAAGTTTATTTTATAATCAAGATACATATTTTCATATACAAAGATATCATCAATATTTAACATATAGTGAAACATTCCTGAATTTTAAAAACTACTTCAAGTTGGTACAAAGATAAATTATATTACAATATAATAACAACTAATATAAAGATATCACCTAAAGATCACAAAAATTATTTCTAGCTATACTGAGGACTGACGTAGCTCCTTAACATAATACAATGTATTCAATCCATATCACCTGTTTAGATGATCCTTATATCTTTATTTTTGTAGAATCACGTTGATGTTGTCAGTCTATTGAGGTGCAAAGTGCAAAAAGTTATGCAAACAGTTCAAATTCCTCTAAAAGTCTTGATGACGAACAAGATCTGCCATGTCTGGAGCTCAATGGCTTTGAAGTATTTTATTTGGTAGTGCTCCAAGTTGAAGGAGGGAAGGGACAAAGGTTTGACAGTCAAAAACATGATCTAGGGTTAGTGTAGAATCACGTAATATGCATTAGTATATTTCAAATATTACAAGGGTAAGTCAATTATTATTCACAATGCAGTTATACAATTTTTTTGTAATCAAATAGGAAACTTATATGTTCATCATTTTTGACATAGTCCCTTGTTTTTCAATGCAATCGGTCCATCGTTGTACAAGATTCCTGATGTTGAACTTTTTTCAATCCTTCGTCTGAAGTGAATCGACGCCCCCTTAATTCTTCTTTGAGTGGAGCAAACAAGTGAGTCAGAAGAGAAGGGATCAGGACTATATGGAGGATGAGCCAGTACTTCAGAATTGGGTTTCTGGAGCGTTTTAGCAGTATAAGTAGCAGTATGCGAATGGGCATTGTCGTGCAACGACACAACATCTTTTGACAGCATTCCTTGGCATTTGCTTTAAATTGCAGCTTTAGCTTGGCAGTAAGCATCTCACTGTAATGTACATTATTTATTGTTGCACCCCATTCTCATAATGTTCCAGTACTGGACCTTGTGAGTCCCAAAAAACCGTAAGGATCAGTTTTCCTGTGGAGAGTTGGGTCTTGAACTTTCTTTCATGCAAATTTGGATGTTTCCACTCCATAGTCTGTCATTTACTCTCTGGCTCTTAATAATGGATCTATGTTTCATCGCCAGTAATGATCCTGTCTAAAAATTTGTCCCGTTTGTTACCTTAGCGATCCAAAAGTTTGTGGCAGATGTTCAAGCCAGTTTGTTTATGCAACTTTGTGAGTTGTTTTGGGACTCATCGTGCATAAATTATATAAAACCCAAGTCTGTTGTGGATGATTTAGTAGGCAGAATTATGTCTAATTCGCAGACGATATGCCACTTATTCAATAATTACTCACCTGTTTAAGAGAACCATTTCAATGTGAAAGCTCAATGGTTTTCTCATTTGTTCCGGCCCTTCATCCCAAGTAATAGTTGTGCGACCATTATTTAATTTTTTAACTCATTCGTAGACTCTCCATTATGGCAAAACACTCTTCCTGTACTGAACCAAAAGTGATGAGTTTCGGCTCCTAATACATCTTTCGATCATAAAAAAGAGTTCACTGAATGTTGCTCTGTTTTGGTGCAAATAGAGAGCAGAGCAGCCATAATTAATGGCATGACAGTGATAACAAAACTAACCCAGCAGTTTGAAACATGCATAGACATAACAAATAAACAAAGTATACATCAAAACAAAACTACAGTGCTACCAACATAAACAAAAATACGGATAATAATTGACTTATCCTCGTATTTCAAAAGATTTCAAAATATGTTTGAACATTTGCTAGGGGTCTCGTGCAACTAGCTGGTTTCCCAGAACCTGTTGGAATAGTTTCCCCAAAATAGAATATTTTGTGACTAAAAATTCAATAATAATTTTTCAACTTGTAGGAATATTATCTGTATACGGATATCCACAGTAGATGTGTTATACTGTGTTGTTTTAGCTCCCCAATAGAGATAAAAATTCCATTATGGTTTTTCCCACCTGGAATTGTGAAGCTGTATTTTCCAAATATACCTTCTTCTACATGTCCTAAAATTAAATTGAAGTTTTTGTTAAAAAAATAATTAAATCAACAAATTATGTTGTCAGAATTTTAATTTATTTTTGTTGATAATTTTTTTAAAGTGAATAAAAATGAATTTTATAATATTAAAAAAAATAATGGTGTAAAAAATGTCAAACGAATTGTTTATTAATTTAATATTTTTTAGTAATAATAATTCCAAAAGCAACTATGTCGAGGTGGGGAAACACCTCACCTAAATTAAGCTTTGAAATAAGTATAGAGTAAAAAAATTACTACTATTTTAGCACAGCAGTAAAAAAAAAAAAAAATCAAAACATTTTCTTATACACTAGTATTTTTTGTAGCTTTTATCTGGTATTTTATTCTATCACTTAAAGTCTATCATTTGTTTTCAAAGACTGATTTATACTTTCTATACTTGAATTACATGAATCTCTTTAATGTTAGTGATAGCTAGATTTAAGTCAAAATATCTATTTTCTGTAGTTAAGCTTGATTGTACACTTTTATCTAGTTGTAGGTTAGGAGTGTTTTAGTTCCTCACAGCTTTATCTGTGAATTCGTACCTTAAAAACATTTCTATTATACATATTTAAGAAAACATTTTGGAAATAAATTTTTAAAAACTATTAAAAGAAACAAATAAAAATATACACAAAACTCACAAATTAATCATTTATTTACTCATAAGCGTTTCAATGACAAAGTCATAGTCATCAGTGAGTGTTACCACTACATACTCGAACTTATAACTAATGACTTTGTCATTGAAACGCTTATGAGTAAATAAATGATTAATTTGCGAGTTTTGTGTATGTTTTTATTTGTTTTATCGTAACCTTACAAGCTAAGCTCAAAGAATAGTTGTAACTTCTAAAAGGTTGTGCAGGATCTATGATTGAGGTAATGCATTAATTGTAGCAGTCTTGATTTGTGCTTTGTGTAGGGGGTTGTATACTCAATAGTCTAATCAACTTTTTTCAATTCCTTCTGTTAGTTCACACTCTCCTCATATATATATATATATATATATATATATATATATATATATATATATATATAGTTCAAATTATCAATCATTAATAAAATACTTTTTATTCATCCACTCAAGTTCAAATACATTTTTTTAAACTCGTATTATACTTGTTGTTAATACAGTTTTTACAAATATTAATTCATTAATTAAATTTAATAATGAAATGATTTTAGTTTTATATGGGAGAAAAACTTTTCATAAAAGTATGCATATAGCTATTTAGTCCCATTTGGATTAAATTAATTGATAATATATGATTTGATAAACCAGATGAATTTGTTTTAGGTTATATGGTAGAACAGCTGTTTTATTGTATATGTTATGTTACTTTATTTATACTAATTGTAATTATTTAATAAAAAGTAAGTAAAATAAAGTTTTTCTTTGTTGACCTAAGTAGGAATTGAGTATAAAACATTTTTTGTTTATATTACTAGTTTTGTTGTCAAGACTCAAGAATCTTTTCCTGCCAAGACTCAAAAATCTTTTCCTGGCAAGACTCAAAAATCTTTTCCTGGCAAGACTCAAAAATTTTTTCCTGCCAAGACTCAAAAATCTTTTCTTGCCATTGTCACTAATACCATCATTAATTATACCATCAATCATTACGTGAATTCCTAGTAGGGCTCACTAGGTTCAGATTGATTGAAACATTAACAGATTTAGATTTTGTTTTTTAGAATTGTTGCCAAACAGCTGCAAAATAACCTGTAAAGCATGATAATCTACTCAGCTCTTTTTTTGCCAGTTAAAGTTTTCTATGTATAATTATGCCCTAAATTAAAGTTGATATATAATTGTTAGTATTGTATTTAAAATTCGCCTAACTACATTTTAATTAAGATTTAAAAACATTTGAACATTAATTTTGTCCAATCCTTAAACTCAACTTGAACATCCAGTTTTTCCATCCCTGTTGTACAGTGCGTGAGGTTTAACAGTATCCCTCATTCTGCTCTTAGCATTTGACTACTAGCCTAACTGAAAACATTATACAATACATATATCACGTCTCTTTCTTTGCAGAAGTAGAGCAACACATTTAAAGATCATGTCTATATCAAACTATTACAGGAATATCATTGATTTAATTAGAGCTGTTTACACTTTAAACACGGCACTGATGTTTTCTGAAGTGTTGGGTTTTGACTCCGCACTGCAGCCCAGTCCACAAGGTCAGAGACACAGTTAAACCTCACGGACTGTAGAATATTGATTGTTTTCAAATATGTAAAGTAAATTAAATTACATCTACGATACTATTATCAGTATCTTAATAAGAGTATATCCGGACAAAGTACATTATTTATCAAAGGTATCAAAAGTTTAGATGGACAAAAGTATTATTTTGTATTACCTGTTTTAACAAAATAGTTGATCTAAAAAATCCACCTTTTTTGTGTATAATTTGGTTAAATCATATTTTGCTAAAATAGCAGCATTTATGAATAACATAAATACAACTTAGAAAAAATACTGATAAGTTTATTCATCTTTATTAAAAATACTATATTTTCTAAGTATTATATAACTACAGGATCAAGTATTATATAAAATGACTTTGTACCTGGATATATGATTTCATAAATATCTGTTTTTGTTGAGTTTATCTTGTATGAACAGATGCTGTAATTTTACAATCGAATCGGTGAGTGGAAAAGGGGAATAAGTGCATCTCCCTTAACTTTTTAAAAAGGGGAAAACATTTCTTATAGTGTTTATTTATGACTTTATAGCCAAATGAACCATTAGTAGTTTAAGGACATTTATGATACAAAAACAGGGTAACTCTTATTATTCTACTATTCTCGTGCATATTATAGTAATTATATATCTACAAATTTATTTCCTTTTTCCACTCATTAACAGTAAAAATTTACCAATGCCAAATTTTTGATTAATATTGTCTACATAATTTCCAATCACAGGTTGTAATGATGTTAAAACATTGCGCTTGTGTTTACTGTATGTATTTTGTATATATCACAGAGTAAATAAACAAATGTATTAAAAAATCATAAAAAATTCTTGGGAAAATCATGAATTGCTTTTTAATAGTCTTGGTCTTTGTCATTGTGATTGCCATTGTGAGTCATCTTCCATTTGCAAATGTTATTGTAAAAGTGCTTGAACTCATCTGGGATGTGCTGAATAATCTCCTTCACATCATTAATTTTTGTGAGATTAATAGATACTTGAAACAAATAAAAGAAATATACAAAACTCACAAATTAATGATTTATTAACTCATACTTGTTTCAATGACAAAGCCATCATGATCATTAGTGAGTGTTGCTGCTACAAAAATAGTAAGTTAGAGTTTATAGTAGCAACACTCACTGATGATGATGACTTTGTCATTAAAATGAGTAATAGTCAATAAGTGATTAACTTTTAAGTTTTGTGTATGTATTTTATTTGTTTTAACTTAATAGTTGTATAATAGTTACTTGTCCGTCATAAGACTTTTCTGTTGGAAGTACAGCTTACTAGCTTTTACCTTTAGCGACTTAAATGTTTCTGAACTAAAACCATCAATAAACTCACAAACTTTGACATACCCTTTAGCATTCGGTTTGTATTTAAGATGTCTATATTTACTTATAAGAAATTTTATCTTACTGTCTCGAACACTGGATACGGTTTTTTTTTGAAACATATAGGTCACCACTTTTTATGATGTCTCCATTGGCAACTTGATACACAAGGAAGGCACCACTCTTTTTGTAGTAGAAAAGTTCCTATCACAAGGTAAGAAACTATGTCCCCTTGTTGGGTAATACTACTCTATTACTTTAAAATGACCCAAAATAGTTTGTGTCATCAACAATCTTGTGAGAGTGTAGTTGCGGTTTTGGCCACCGCAGGCATCATTAAACACCTGAAGTTATGATACTGTCTCTGGGATGTAGTTTTCTATGTAGTGTGAAATGAAGCTATAAACTTCATCTGAGCCCTTACTGCCTAGACCTTCATGATATGTGTAAAACACCGATTTGTTATTAGAAAGGTTGTGTACAAAAAACACATATTGCCAAATCGTCTGCAGATAAAACATTTGCTGGACAGGAATGAATGACAGTGGCAGGTTTAGCATAAAGTCAAAGACTATACCAACTACATTTCCCTTATCTTTCTCCCGGAATAGTCTATAAAGGACACAAACCTTTTGAGCAGTAACTATCCAAATATCCAATGTGTCATAAAAAGTGAATTAAAAAAAAATCATTCAATAACTTTTTTAATAATTACAATGATACTTTATATTGTGTTGGTTCAGAAATGATAACGTTTTGTGAGAAAAATTTCATTTATTCAATTTTTTTGATAATAAACAAACATTTAAAAAAAACAATAAAAAAAAGAAATTGTCCTAAAATATAATATATTTAATATTTGCAAAAAAATAAAAATATTCAAGAAATGTATGCTGAAAGCTGTCAAATAGCCAAACAGAGAGTGGTGATGGTGGAACACGAACCGTAGGATTTGGCGGGAGCTAGCTGGACCTACCTAGATATGCTCTACATTACTCACACATGTTTCTGACACCTATTCAATGTTGTATTTCCTTTGTTACAAATATCTTTTAAATGCCATAAAATCAATCCATATAGCAACTACTGGTATGTATATGACAAAATATTTTCTTCAATTTATGAGAGTGGGTTGGTTATAAAAATTGTAGTTTTCTTGTTTCATTCGGTTTTCTAATTCAGCTTGTAAAGTTACTACAACTGTGCTAGAGGCTATATTTATTTTTTAAAGATATTTAGCAATATATTTAGTTATTATTTATTTGATAATATATTTCCTACAGGAACATTACATAATAGTAAAAACAATTCATAATTATCAGAAAATTATTTTTGTATGACACTCACAGGAAGTCTGGTGTATACTGAATTTTGTATTAAAATGTCAAAAGTTTTGAAAATCTGTCAAGTGCTCTCTTCTTACAATATATTTAGTATAAAGTTTGTTGTAATAAGAACGAGATATTACTGTCAGAGGTTGGTTGGAATAATAATGGTGGAATATTTTAGTAAGATGGGTGGGGAACTACTTGCTGATAAGATGGTGGATGCTAGCATTTTTTCAATTGTTCACTTTAAACTGTGTGTTGTCTGTACAGACAATAATGAGTAGTCAAGATTCTCGTAACTTGAGTATCTTCAACTTTTGTAAATTACTATTTATTAAGAATACACAATAGTTGAATATTAATAATAAATACTCAAAAACCTCTTAATCATAACACTTTATTCTTTTACCCTTATGTACATTTTAGTTAACAAGTAACCACCCAACATACAAATCAAGTAACATACAAAGAGTCTTTGTATGTATCCCTCTGAGAATAGTTACTTGGTAACTTAAATATACGTAAGGGTAAAATATAAAGTGTTGTGTTTAAGAGATTTTTGAGTATTTATTATTAACTTTGTACATATTTCCTGTTCATTTTTTATATCTAGCTGCTGTATAATAATATGATATTTCCAGCAAGCATTCAATGAGATATTCTAATATTGCAAGTTTTGACATCAGTAGCATGGGCAGAGTTAAGGGGAAGGGCCACTGTCCCCCCAACTTTCTGGACATGTGTATTATGTTTTTTAATGAAAAGCCTAAAATGAACTCATTAAAATACTTCAAAAATAATAACATTGCTGACAAGAAATATACTCTGCATATCAGTTGTTATTTTGATCATATGAGAGTTATTTCCTAAATATGACTAAGCTCAAAAAACTTATTTTATGAACTTTAGTTTAATCTTACAAGTTATGATGTTCAAAATAAAATTTGAGGAATTGTTTCAGACAAAGTTTGATAGTCAACGTTATTTTTAGCATAGAAAAAAAATCATCCTTATTTTTGAACTTATAACAGCAAAATTTGAAAGAAATTAAAAATTTTAAAATTTAGCAAAGCTGTAAGTCTGAAAGCCCCTGGTTTGCATTCTATGAGAAACATATTGTTGAATACCATAACCTAACTTTCCAATAAAACAAGTAGTTTAAAACATGTAACTTATAATGTAAGTTTTTGGCTCAATGTCAAGAAGCTTTTAAATGTTCTCTATATTTTGAATGGAGTACCTCTGGACTCCATTTGATACCCCCAGGGCAATCTTGTGCCTCCTAGAACAAAACTTGTAACTCCAACCATGGTCAGTAGCCTATTGAAGTTTGAAAAAAATTCAAATAGAGTGCTAGAAAATACTAGCATTGTATAAACTGATATCTACATTGCAAATATCATTTCCTGCCACTTTATCAGGTATTCGTTATCATAGGAATTTTAGCAGCCTTTATGATGTCTGTACATTCATATTATGCATGAATTCTCAGAACCCAGTAAACACTCGCTATCATTAGAGCATCTGTGACTTTGTTTTTGCATTTTGTATTTTCTGTTTATTGTTGAATTTGTAGATTTATTACACTATTTTTACGATTGTATAACTTGTATATCTAACCCCTTGTTACATCGAGATAAATGCTTCCAAATTTATCATAACCAAAAGCATTTAATATCCTTTTAGGCTGTTTTATTTTGAAAAAAATATTATATGTTTTTACTCTTACATTTATATAAGAATTTAAATATAAATAGATCTTTAAAGAAATTAAAGATTTATTTTTTCACACAAATTCTGTGCTAGTAGTAAAAATGTATATCATATAAAGAATGCCAAGTGCTAACAGTAGCTATTATGTTTAATTCAACAATTTTATAGAATCATTATATAAACGTCTTATATAAACATTTTATCTTTTAAATTTATTTCAGTCATCTGTGAGTAATTTGTATTAGAAAAAGTTTGTTTGTACCTTTGGATTTTGTGTGTGCTTATTTGGGATACTGTGCTATATTGTGTGTGTTATTACTAGTTGAAGAGAGAGAAATATTGATTTTTGTGTTTCGTTTTATGTTCTTTCAGTCTTCTTAAAATTGTTGTTATGCTCACTGTGTTTCCTCTTTTATTCTTTCATTTGTGGTCCTTTTTTTATCAGTTCTATATCTGCGATAAAATGTGTTTTTATTTTTCTCTTTCTTGATAGTTTGTTATAATTATTATATTCTTCTATATATATCTGTTGACGGGTATTAAATCTAATTCTTTTCAATTGTCTATATAATTCTTGTTTTATGGTCCAAATAATTTTCTGAAGCAGTGTTTTCAAATGAGTTTTCAAATTTCAAGTGTTTACGAAATATCCTATAATTTTGTGATTTTTGTTTGGGAAGAATAGAAATTTCAACTGAAGTAAAACTTATTTAACTATAACTATGCAAAGTTAAAAGTCATTATAACTTTTATAGTTCATTGTATTTTAATACATCTGTATCTTTAAACTATATGTGAGTCAATAATCTACAAAATGTGATTAATGAGATAAATTAAACTTTTTCAGAGTAAAAATTTATGTATTTTGTACATTAGTTTAGGCTTGTTATCAGATAAAGCACATTTTTCTGTGAATCCAAGGGATTTACTTTGATGAAGTGGATTCTCAAATAGTTTTGTTCAGTTGTGCGAGAAAAATTTATAATGAGCTACTCATTGTTAAAGTAATTTTTATAGAATTCCTTTTATATATTTTACTTTTCAAGGACATGAAAGTCATGATTTCTACTACTATTATATTTTCGTTATTCATTAGAAGTAAAATTTTAGTTTATTTAGTTGCTTAATAACTGTAAGCAAACATACTCATAATTTTTGCCATCCCAGTACTATTACTTATCTTGTGTAGTACTTCCTACAGGATTAATTTAACGGATGACCCTAGACTTCCCTAATACTGATAAAAACAGGTCTACTTCAGATGTACATTTTCAAAAATGAGATGAATCTTCCATATATTATAGACCTAGGGGTTTTATCTTTCTACATTAATCTTTGTTTCATTTGCAATACATTTCCCCCATTTTTCTCTTTTACAAATATTGTCTCTTGTAAACACACTAACACATTTTAAACATACACATTAAAATAACAAATTTTTGTAATTTAAAATTTATTTTATAATATTTTAGATAGTCTATATGATTTTAGTTGTATATTTTGATAAAGATGTTATTATTATTGAAATACGTATGGGACAATCAAATAATAATTTATTGTTTAATTATTAAAAAGTATGTTCAAATTACAGTAAACTCTATAATTATAATCCGGCAAAATCCTGCCCTCCAGTAATCCAACATTTTCTTCTATTGCTGAAGAAGTAAACATAACCAATATGTAAACATAACTTGTTTTTTTTTCATTCTATGTTTATGTCAGTGATTGATTGACTTTCACCCCGCCTGGTTCTATTTATGTAGCTCGTGGCATACAAAAGATTTCAAGCCATATGTTGTTGCAGTAGCTTTTTACAGTGACTTTTAATGAAGTGCAAGTGAACAATGTCGTTGCAGTGTAAACAGAAACATATTTGAATTTTTGTTATTACTGTTAAAGATAAGGTAACCTTTTATTGTAAAGTACAGATCAGAGCATTCATTCTCGTTTATTCACTTAATGTACAGTTCAGGACTATTTTCCTATGTTTTCTTTATCTTTGGGCAATACACATTAATATTGTTTAATATACATAGTGTTTTTAGTGGAGCCTCCAGTAATGTGGTGTTTTCAGTAAATTAGCAGTATCAAAGATTAGTGAGAGTTTACTGTAAAGCAAAAACCTGATCATTGATTTCTTAGTTATTTAAAGGCTTAATTTACTAAAAATGATCAAATACACCCTATTTTCACAAAAATAACAATATGTGAAAGTGATTATCAGGAATAAAATAGTGAATTATAAATAATAAGAGGTAAAGAAATTAAAAATAAAACATTTATTGTAAACAAACGGTAATTTAGCAACAATACTATTTAATTACAAAAACAATTAAATTAAAGAGAAAATAGCAAAAGATCAAGGATTATTTGATCTAACATGTAATAAATAATATTAACAAAAAAGTATAAAGAAGGATATAATTATAACTACACCAATTAAAATTAAAGTTATACCCGTATAGCTGTCACCATATATGAAAAGGAACTTCACAAGTATTAGTTCTAAGCACATGCAGTAATAGTGTTGTAATTCATCGTTGAGTGATTTTCATATTCAGCTTGTTCCCAGCAATTTTGCACAGTAAAATAATTCTGAAAGCAAATGAGAATAATATAAAATAATTACACATAGCAATAACAATTATGGTTTTTATATATTGAAAAATATGTATTGCCCATCAGAAAATAAAGTATCAATGAATTTATATGCAAAAAAACTTACATGCAAATTATGATGAGTAAAGGTTGTTTTCAACATGTTATGATAAAGATCATTACATTGAACTCCAAGTTTTGTGCCTGCTTGTTTCTCAGTGAAATTGCTTCCAAGCTTCCATAAGTTGTAATACAGATCTTGGCTTTGTACACCCAGAGTCTTGGCTACCTGTTCCCCAGAGATGTTGCTTCCAGTCTTCAATAAGTTGCCATACAGATCCTGGCTTTGTACACCCATAGTTTTGGCTACCAGTTCCTCAGAGATGTTGCTTCCAGTCTTCAATAGATCGTCGTACAGATCCTGGCTTTGTACACCCACAGACTTGGCAACCTGTTCCTCGGAGATGTTGTTTCCAGCTTTCAATAAGTTGGCATACAGATCCTGGCTTTGTACACCCAGAGCCTTGGCTACCTGTTCATCGGAGATGTTGCTTCCAGCCTTCACTAAGTTATCATACAGATCTTGGTCTTGTACACCGAGAGCTTTGGCTACCTGTTGATTACAGATGTTTTTTCCAGTCTTTAATAAGTTGAAATACAGATCCTGGCTTTGTACACCCAGACCCTTGGCTGCCTGTTCGTCAGAGATGTTGATTCCAGCCTTCAATAAGTTGTCATATAGATCCTGGCTTTGTACACCCAGAGCCTTGGCTACCTGGTCATCGGAGATGTTGCTTCCAGCTTTCAATAAGTTGGCATACAGATCCTGGTTTTGTACACCCAGAGCCTTGGCTACCTGTTCCTCTTGGATGTTGCTTCCAGCCTTCAATAAGTTGGCATACATATCCTGGCATTGTACACCTAGAGCCTTGGCTAAGTGTTCCTCAGAGATGTTGCTTCCAGCTTTCAATAAGTTGGCATACAGATCCTGGCTTTGTACACACAGAGCCTTAGCTACCTGTTCCTCTTGGATGTTGCTTCCAGCCTTCAATAAGTTGGCATACATATCCTGGCTTTGTACACCCAGAGCTTTGGCTACCTGTTCAT
The DNA here is from genome assembly GCA_036971475.1 of Prosapia bicincta. NCBI lineage: Eukaryota > Metazoa > Arthropoda > Insecta > Hemiptera > Cercopidae > Prosapia > Prosapia bicincta. The sequence goes on along the minus strand of JBAIZL010000001.1, from coordinate 235,925,942 downwards.
CGGAGATGTTGCTTCCAGCTTTCAATAAGTTGGCATACATATCCTGGCTTTGTACACCCAGAGCTTTGGCTACCTGTTCATCGGAGATGTTGCTTCCAGCTTTCAATAAGTTGTCATACAAATCTTGGCTATGCACACCCTGCGCCTTGGCTACCTGTTCCTCAGAAACGTTGCTTCCAGTCTTCAATAGGTTGTTGTACAGATCCTGGCTTTGTACACCCATAGTTTTGGCTACCAGTTCCTCAGAGATGTTGCTTCCAGTCTTCAATAGATTGTCGTACAGATCCTGGCTTTGTACACCCACAGACTTGGCAACCTGTTCCTCGGAGATGTTGCTTCCAGCCTTCAATATGTTTGCATACAGATCCTGGCTTTGTACACCCAGAGCCTTGGCTACCTGTTCATCGAAGATGTTGCTTCCAGCTTTCAATAAGTTATAATACAGATCCTGGCTTTGTATACCCAGAGCCTTGGCTATATGCTCATCGGAGATGTTGCTTCCAGCTTTCAATATGTTTTCATACAGTTCCTGGCTTTGTACACCCAGCGTCTTGGCTACCTGTTCCTCTTGGATGTTGCTTCCAGCCTTCAATAAGTTGGCATACAGATCCTGGTTTTCTACACCCAGAGCCTTGGCTACCTGTTCCTCAGAGATGTTGATTCCAGCTTTCAATAAGTTGGCATACAGGTCCTGGCTTTGTACACCCTGAGCTTTGGCTACCTGTTCCTCTTGGATGTTGCTTCCAGCTTTCAATATCTTGGCATACAGATCTTGGCTTTGTACACCCAGAGCCTTGGCTACCTGTTCCTCAGAGATGTTGCTTCCAGCTTTCAATAAGTTGGCATACAGATCCTGGCTTTGTACACACAGAGCCTTAGCTACCTGTTCCTCTTGGATGTTGCTTCCAGCCTTCAATAAGTTGGCATACATATCCTGGCTTTGTACACCCAGAGCTTTGGCAACCTGTTCATCGGAGATGTTGCTTCCAGCTTTCAATAAGTTGGCATACATATCCTGGCTTTGTACACCCAGTTCCTTGGCTACCTTTTCCTCAGAGATGTTGCTTCCAGCCTTCAGTAAGTTGTCATACAAATCCTGGCTTTGCACACCCAGCGCCTTGGCTACCTGTTCCTCAGAAACGTTGCTTCCTGTCTTCAATAGGTTGCCGTACAGATCCTGGCTTTGTACACCCAGAGCCTTGGCTACCTGTTCCTCGGAGATGTTGCTTCCAGCTTTCAATAAGTTGGCATGCAGATCCTGGCTTTGTACACCCAGAGCCTTGGCTACCTGTTCCTCGGAGTTGTTGCTTCCAGCTTTCAAAACGTTAGCATACAGATCCTGGCTTTGTACACCCAGAGCCTTGGCTACCTGTTCCTCTTGGATGTTGCTTCCAGCCTTCAATAAGTTGGCATACATATCCTGGCATTGTACACCTAGAGCCTTGGCTACCTGTTCCTCAGAGATGTTGCATCCAGCTTTCAATAAGTTGGCATACAGATCCTGGCTTTGTACACACAGAGCCTTAGCTACCTGTTCCTCTTGGATGTTGCTTCCAGCCTTCAATAAGTTGGCATACATATCCTGGCTTTGTACACCCAGAGCTTTGGCTACCTGTTCATCGGAGATGTTGCTTCCAGCTTTCAATAAGTTGGCATACATATCCTGGCTTTGTACACCCAGAGCTTTGGCTACCTGTTCATCGGAGATGTTGCTTCCAGCTTTCAATAAGTTGGCATACATATCCTGGCTTTGTACACCCAGAGCTTTGGCTACCTGTTCCTCTTGGATGTTGCTTCCAGCTTTCAATAAGTTGGCATAGATATCCTGGCTTTGTACACCCAGAGCCTTGGCTATACGTTCATCGGAGATGTTGCTTCCAGTCTTCAATAAGTTGTCATACAAATCCTGGCTATGCACACCCTGCGCCTTGGCTACCTGTTCCTCAGAAACGTTGCTTCCAGTCTTCAATAGGTTGTTGTACAGATCCTGGCTTTGTACACCCATAGTTTTGGCTACCAGTTCCTCAGAGATGTTGCTTCCAGTCTTCAATAGATTGTCGTACAGATCCTGGCTTTGTACACCCACAGACTTGGCAACCTGTTCCTCGGAGATGTTGCTTCCAGCCTTCAATAAGTTTGCATACAGATCCTGGCTTTGTACACCCAGAGCCTTGGCTACCTGTTCATCGGAGATGTTGCTTCCAGCTTTCAATATGTTTTCATACAGATCCTGGCTTTGTACACCCAGCGCCTTGGCTACCTGTTCCTCTTGGATGTTGCTTCCAGCTTTCAATATCTTGGCATACAGATCTTGGCTTTGTACACCCAGAGCCTTGGCTACCTGTTCCTCAGAGATGTTGCTTCCAGCTTTCAATAAGTTGGCATACAGATCCTGGCTTTGTACACACAGAGCCTTAGCTACCTGTTCCTCTTGGATGTTGCTTCCAGCCTTCAATAAGTTGGCATACATATCCTGGCTTTGTACACCCAGAGCTTTGGCTACCTGTTCATCGGAGATGTTGCTTCCAGCTTTCAATAAGTTGGCATACATATCCTGGCTTTGTACACCCAGTTCCTTGGCTACTTTTTCCTCAGAGATGTTGCTTCCAGCCTTCAGTAAGTAGTCATACAAATCCTGGCTTTGCACACCCAGCGCCTTGGCTACCTGTTCCTCAGAGATGTTGCTTCCTGTCTTCAATAGATTGTCATACAGATCCTGGCTTTGTACACCCAGAGCCTTGGCTACCTGTTCCTCGGAGATGTTGCTTCCAGCTTTCAAAAAGTTGGCATACAGATCCTGGCTTTGTACACCCAGAGCCTTGGCTACCTGTTCCTCGGAGTTGTTGCTTCCAGCTTTCAATATGTTGGCATACAGATCCTGGCTTTGTACACCCAGCGCCTTGGCTACCTGTTCCTCTTGGATGTTGCTTCCAGCCTTCAATAAGTTGGCATACAGATCCTGGTTTTCTACACCCAGAGCCTTGGCTACCTGTTCCTCAGAGATGTTGCTTCCACCTTTCAATAAGTTGGCATACAGATCCTGGCTTTGTACACCCAGAGCTTTGGCTACCTGTTCTTCGGAGATGTTGCTTCCAGCTTTCAATAAGTTGGCATACAGATCCTGGCTTTGTACACCCAGTTCCTTGGCTACCTTTTCCTCAGAGATGTTGCTTCCAGCTTTTAATAAGTTGAAATACAGATCCTGGTTTTCTACACCCAGAGCCTTGGCTACCTGTTCCTCGGAGATGTGGTTTCCAGCTTTCAATATGTTAGTATACAGATCCTGGCTTTGTGCACCCAATGCCTTGGCTACCTGTTCCTCAGAGATGTTGCTTCCAGCTTTCAATAAGTTGGCATACAGATCCTGGCATTGTACACCTAGATGCTTGGCTACCTGCTTCTCAGTGTTCTTACATCCAGATTTCAATAAGTTGTCATACAGATCCTGGCTTTGTACACCCAGAGCCTTGGCTACCTGTTCATCGGAGATGTTGCTTCCAGCCTTCACTAAGTTATCATACAGATCTTGGTCTTGTACTCCGAGAGCTTTGGCTACCTGTTGATCACAGATGTTTCTTCCAGTCTTCAATAAGTTGAAATACAGATCCTGGCTTTGTACACCCAGACCCTTGGCTACCTGTTCGTCGGAGATGTTGATTCCAGCCTTCAATAAGTTGTCATACAGATCCTGGCATTGTACACCTAGATGCTTGGCTACCTGCTTCTCAGTGTTCTTACATCCAGATTTCAATAAGTTGTCATACAGATCCTGGCTTTGTACACCCAGAGCCTTGGCTCCCTGTTCATCGGAGATTTTGCTTCCAGCCTTCAATAAGTTGGCATACAGATCCTGGCTTTGAACACCCAGATCCTTGGCTTCCTGTTTGTCAGAGATGTTGATTCCAGCCTTCAATAAGTTGTCATACAGATCCTGGCATTGTACACCTAGAGCCTTGGCTACCTGTTCCTCTTGGATGTTGCTTCCAGCTTTCAATAAGTTGGCATACAGATCCTGGCTTTGTACACCCAGGGGCTTGGCTATCTTTTCCTCTTGGATGTTGCTTCCAGTCTTCAATAAGTTGGCATACAGATTCTGGCTTTGAACACCCAGGGCCTTGGCTTCCTGTTCGTCAGAGATGTTGCGTCCAGCCTTCAGTAAGTTGGCATACATATCCTTGCTTTGTACACCCAGAGCTTTGGCTACCTGTTCCTCTGAGATGTTGCTTCCAGCTTTCAATAAGTTATAATACAGATCCTGGCTTTGTACACCCAGAGCCTTGGCTACCTGCTCATCGGAGATGTTGCTTCCAGCTTTCAATATGTTGGCATACAGATCCTGGCTTTGTACACCCTGAGCTTTGGCTACAGGTTCCTCTTGGATGTTGCTTCCAGCTTTCAATATGTTGGCATACAGATCTTGGCTTTGTATACCCAGAGCCTTGGCTACCTGTTCCTCAGAGATGTTGCTTCCAGCTTTCAATAAGTTGGCATACAGATCCTGGCTTTGTACACCCAGAGCCTTGGCTACCTGTTCTTCGGAGATGTTGCTTCCAGCTTTCAATAAGTTGGCATACATATCCTGGCTTTGTACACCCAGTTCCTTGGCTACCTTTTCCTCAGAGATGTTGCTTCCAGCTTTTAATAAGTTAAAATACAGATCCTGGTTTTCTACACCCAGAGCCTTGGCTACCTGTTCCTCGGAGATGTGGTTTCCAGTTTTCAATGTGTTGCTATACAGATCCTGGCTTTGTACAATCAGAGCCTTGGCTACCTTTTCCTCAGAGATGTTGCTTCCAGCCTTCAATAAGTTGTCATACAGATCTTGGCTAAATTTTCCGACCACCTTCGCGTCAAACATTGTTACCTGTAAATGAGATATAGTTACAGATTAATAACTTGACGTTTTTTTACTTAGGTACAGTGTCAGTATTTTTTTTCTCAAGTGCTTCAATTAATATTTTGTTTTTAATGTTGCTTTATGTTTTTAAAATTTTTTTGTTATTGTTATAGCATCTAATTTGGTGTGAAATGGAAAAACCGTATTATAATGAATAATTATTGAGTTGAAATAATTATAATTGTGAGTTTTAACCTTCTACTCTTTTCGAATTTGATTTCCTTCCCAATAATTTTACCTTCTCTCTCTTTAATTTTGTTTTGTTTTACTATTAATTTACCTGATAGTCCTGTTTCCTAGGATCTATCTGAACTTTTATAGACATAATATTCTTCATTGGCTTGTATTATTGTTTCGAAAAAAATATTTTTTTTTCACTACTCTACACTATTATATTATATATTATTAATATTTGTTTTTTGACCTCTAATGTTGTTATATTTTTAATAATGTACAATGCTCTTTTGTACGTCAATTGTCAATAGTGTAAAGATATTCAATTTTCGTTAATTGACATTGGTGAGAAGTGTTAAACGTCATAATTGTAAAGGGTTTTTCTAGAACAATTGAGAAATTGTCTTATCCCTTTAGTAGTCACAAGCGTGAAGTATTTACTGGTTATTCATTGTCAATAAGGGAAACATTTTTATTCTGTTACGTTAATTATTTGTTTAAAAGTGTGTGTAGTTGATATGAGTGAGGCAGTTTTCTGTTAAATTAATTGCCATAAGACTGAGGGTGTTTGGTTCAGTTATATTCATTCAAAAATTAATACAGTTTATAAATTAGATTCATAATTTTAAAAAAGTACTCACCTGAAATGCATTGAATTGTGTTTTTTTAGTATTAAAAACAGTTTTGGCTTTAAGGTAAAACACAAATTATTCTGATTATAGTCCTTGAAATGAAGAATTGAAGACGCAAGAGGAGAAAGTGGAAAAATGTAAGTTTTAATTAAAATATAGTCTTAAAAAGTTTGAAATTCGACTTTTGTTAGTATAACAATTTTAATCTTTAAATAAAAGCATTTTATATATGTTGATGTCAAACAACTTTGTAGTTGATTTGAGAAAATGCGTTATAGGACGCTGTGTAGAGATTTGAAAACTTTTTTCTTTGAACATACACTGTTATTTATATTTTATTGTATTTGATATAATTTCTCTAAAATAAGGACTATTGTTCATTATATAAATGAAAATTTACTTTATTGTGCGAAAAACAGTGTTTTCAATGAGGGACAATGTTGTGTCTTAGATGATACCAACGCAAGAAGATAGAGTATGCGAGAGAGAAAGAAAGAGAAAAGTGAAATCGTAATGTATTTATTTTATTACTGTTAAATAAAGAAATATATACAGATATATTAAGTTGGAAATAAATCAAACTGTATATTTCATTAATTCTGATATTCAAATATTGAACAGGTGAGCTAATACCTACTCAACACGTACATTATTTAGAAAAGGTGTCATAAAACAGTAACTAAAAAAACACAACAGAAAACGTTGTGGACATTTGGAACAATAACTTTTATCAAAAGTTCAATGTGGACAAAATACCCGTACATGTCCTTCGTGATGTCACATATAAGAGAAAACTGTTGAACAAAAGCATGAAAATTAATTAAATTAAAAAATGGGGGGGGGAGTGTAAAAACAGAAGATGCTGCAGAGAAATGAAAATAAACCAATGATGAAGAAAATATTTAGTAAAAGGAGAAAGAATGGAGAAGATGAAAGATAGTCGATGGTTTGGACGTGATTGGATAAGGAAGAGACATGACCTGATATTGCTTATGCTCTTCTAGTGTCTGTCAAAGAATTTTAGCTTAGATGAGATTAGGTAAATTTACCTGACTGGAAGCAGGGAAAAGGACAGTTTGATGAATTGGGTAACCTTTGGATGAAAAACTGTCTAAATTGGAGTAAATTAGGTATTAATAAAGAAGATTTAAAACAGATAAGATCAGGTGATCACATTAATGTAAATTTATCTCTGCAGGGGACAGAAAAGAGGACAGTTTGGAAAAATGACTAGCCCTTACTTAAAGATTATGCACTTTCATTCAAACGGAGTAAATTAGAGATAAAAGACGATTTAAAACAGATAAGATTAGGTGATCACATTAATGTAAATTTATCTCTGCAGGGGACAGAAAAGAGGACAGTTTGGAAAAATGACTAGCCCTTAAAAATTATGCACTTTCATTCAAACGGAGTAAATTAGGGATAAGAGACGATTTAAAACAGATAAGATTAGGTGATCACATTAATGTAAATTTATCTCTGCAGGGGACAGAAAAGAGGTTAGTTTGGAAAAATGACTAGTCCTAACTTAAAAATTATGCACTTTCATTCAAACGGAGTAAATTAGGGATAAAAGACGATTTAAAACAGATAAGATCAGGTGATCACATTAATGTAAATTTATCTCTGCAGGGGACAGAAAAGAGGACAGTTTGGAAAAATGACTAGCCCTTAAAAATTATGCACTTTCATTCAAATGGAGTAAATTAGGGATAAAAGACGATTTAAAACAGATAAAATTAGGTGATCACATTAATGTAAATTTATCTCTGCAGGGGACAGAAAAGAGGTCAGTTTGGAAAAATTACTAGCCCTTAGTTAAAAATTATGCATTTTCATTCAAACGGAGTAAATTAGAAGTGAAAGATGATTTTGAACAGATGAGATCAAAAGAAGGTATTAAGGAAAATGTAGATGTACGGGAGTAAAGAATAGTAGTTTGGTGAAATAACTAGCCCTTGGGTAAAAAACCTTTAAGTTTTGTTCAAATTGGAGTAAACTAAGAATGAAAAATTATTATTTAGAACAGATGAGTTTAGAATACATTTAGAGTACATTAAGGGAAATTATCTTTGCCTGGGCTAAAAAAAGAATAGTTTGGAAAATTGAATAGCCATTGTGTGAAAAACTTTTCAATTTTTTCAAATTTAAGTAAATTAGGAATTAAGAAGGTTTAGGGGATATGAGATCAGCTGACGACATTAAGGTAAATGCATTCGTGAAGGGGCAGGGATGAGGGTAGTTTGGGGAAATAGTTTGGTCTTAAGTAGAAGAATATTGCAGAAATATTTTGTTGTTAAAGAAAACCTTTAAAATAGATTCTGAAAAATAGTAAGTTTTATAATGATATGAACGTAGAGTAAACAAAAATTTACAATGCAAAAATGTACTTACTGAAATAATATTTAGTAATTAGACTAATAGAGCAATAGTAACACCTTAAATCCACTCTTGGGACATGGATCTACTCAGGTTTTTGATCATTCATCTGTTACTGTAATGAGACCATATCTGTAAATGAAATAACCATATCTTCCCAAATTTTCTCTCACTTTATTTTTTTGTATGCAGTTTATTCTGTTAATAGTTGAGGCCTAATCTCCATGGGATTATATGTTTACGACGACTTTTTAAATTTACCTGTTTACCGAAAGCGTTTACGTAGTAAAACTATCCTACGCGAAAGTTGCTCTTCCTAAGTGAGATTTAAACTTTTCTGTAAATAAAAGTTAACAGTTGATCTCAAGGTGCGTACCAGTGCCTCGTTCAGAGGCCACGAGAGTTGTTTCTAGCACAAATCGTGAGAAGGATTAAAGTTCTTGGAACTTGAAAAGCCCTTTAGGTTCCTGCGACTGTCGGCTCGTTAAAGTCTCGCATAGCACCTTGGAAGTGCGTACCAGTGCCTCGTTCAGAGGCCACGAGAGTTGTTTCTAGCACAAATCGTGAGAAGGATTAAAGTTCTTGGAACTTGAAAAGCCCTTTAGGTTCCTGTGACTGTCGGCTCGTTAAAGTCTCGCATAGAACCTTGGAAGTGCGTACCAGTGCCTCGTACAGAGGCCAAGAGAGTTGTTTCCAGCACAAATCGTGAGAAGGATTAAAGTTCTTGGAACTTGAAAAGTCCTTTAGGTTCCTGCGACTGTTGGCTCGTTAAAGTCTTGTATAGCACCTTGAAGGCGCGTTTTGTCACCACAAGAACAACCTTTGTACCCTTCCTGTAGACAGAAACATTAATTTATCAATACCTAAATGTATAGAAATAAGTTGCATGCACATATGGAAAATTAGTTTCATGAAACACTTTTTATAAAAATGTATTGCATTCATTTCATTTTCTACTATATAGACATTTTGCAGTTCTTCATGTAATGCCATTTACTGTTGTTATGATTCGCAAAAGTTCCACAAAAACAAAATCGATTTCATGAAACTTATTTTTTAACCAGATATTTGAAACAGTATATAAATATCATTTTAATTCAACACTTATAAACTGGTTGATTATATACGTAGTGTGTTTAGGAGTGAGTGATGAGCGTGTGTGTGTGTGTGTGTGTGTGTGTGTGTGTGTGTGTGTGTGTGTGTGTGTGTGTGTGTGTGTGTGTGTGTGTGTGTGTGTGTGTGTGTGTGTGTGTTTGTGTGTGTGTGTGTGTGTGTGTGTTTGTGTGTGTGTGTGTGTGTGTGTTTGTGTGTGTGTGTGTGTGTGTGATGAAAATAAATATTACACAGTTTTGAAAACTGTTACTATTTAAATATATATATATATAATTTATATATATTACATACATACATGTATATACATATATTATATATATTACATACATATATATATATATATATATATATATATATATATATATATATATATATTTATAAATATGAAACATGTTTTCTTGTTTAATAATCTAAAACAACATAGGTTATTTAAATACAAGAATATTTATTAATTTCTATTCAAAGCTTTTCGTTGGTAAAGAGTACCAACATAATCAGGAATGAAAAATACAATAATGCAAGATATGGGCCTAAAACATATTTTAAATTAGAAATGGAATTGTTGCTAAATTTATACAAATTGCCAAATTTATTTTGTTGCTGTAACATTATAGACATTGAATATAATATCAAATTTAGAATGTATTTGTATTTGTTCTTTTATTAATTTGTTATTATTATTGTATTTATATATTTCGAATGCTTCATTTATATATATATATATATATATATATATATATATATATATATATATATATATATATATATTCATTCTTAATCCTTTATTAATTTCTTTTATAAGTTTCATATTTTCAATATTTGGAAATTGATGCTTATTATTAATAAAATGATTTGCAAAATATGATTTATATATTTCTGGATTTATATAAGCATTAAAATGTTCTTTATATCTTTTTTAAAATGTTTTCTTGGTTTGACCTATATAAGTTTTATTACAGTTTTCGCATTTTAATTTCTAAACAACACCTTTTTCATGCATATTATTTGATTTATTATTGTTATTTATTATGTTTATTATTTTGTTATTAGTTTTGTATGCAATTTTGATATTTGTACTTTTAAATAATTTGTTGATACTTCTTATTTCGTGGCCTATAAATAAAAATGAAGTCCATATTGTATTATTATTACTATTTTTGTAAATTAAATTATTATGTTGTTTATTAAAAATATTATAAATAAGTTTGTCAACAGTTTTCTTTTTATAACAGTTTTCTATTGCAATTTGATAAGTTATGTTTTTTCTCTTATTTTATTTTCTTCATTCATGGGTATTTTATGCATTCTATATATTAAGTTATATGAAGCAGCCATTTTTTGGTTATATGGATGATTAGAATTATTTGGTATAGTTTGGTTTGTTAAAGTTGGTTTACGGTGTATCATATATTAAAATTTTTCATTTTTTCTTATTATTGTTAAATCTAGAAAATTTATTTTATTATTTGTTTCAATTTCATAGGTAAATTTGACTTTATTATTAATTTTATCCAAAATATTTGTTAAATTAATATTTGTATTTTTTGATATATACATTCCATCATCTACATATCGAATCCAATTACCATTTTTATCATATATTTTTATAATTTCATTTATTTTATTATCTAATTGTAAAAATATTTCATATAATATATTTGATAATGATGAGTCCATAGCAAGACCATCTTCTTGTTTATAAATTTTGTCATTGTATAAAATAATTTTGATTTAATATTATTTTGAGTGTATTTAAAATTTCTAATGTTAATTTTTTATCTTTCTCGGTTTATAATTTAGATTTCATAATTTCGAGAGTTTCTTTTATAGGTATGTTCGTATACATATTTTTTATTTGTAATGATATTAATTTTGTATTTTCATCAATTTTTATTGCATTTAGTTTTTTCAATAAGATCAATAGAATTTATGATAGTATGGTTATTATTTTAACTTTAAGAATATTTACCATATTTTTTGGTGTTTTATTTTGATGTCTATTTTATGTAATTTAACAAGTCCAGTCAATATTGGAATTTTTGGATTATCATTTATATAGTTGTTAATATTATTTTTATTGAATAATTTACGAGTATATGCAAGTTTTACAATATTTTTTATTTATTTTGAAATTTATTCGTAGGATCTTTATATATTTGACAAAATTGATTATCATTTATATATTTTTCTGTTTTTGTTATGTGCTCATTTTTATCAATAATGACAATAGCATTACTTTTATCTGCCTTTACTGTAATAAGATTATTTTTTTGTAATTTTTGTTTTAAATCTTTAATTTCTAAATATTTTTTTTTGTTTTATTACCTGTATTATTTTTAATCAATTTTTTAACTACATAAGCCTCTTCGATTCTGGTATTTTCTTGTAATCTTTTATTTAGTCTACTAATAGCTATTTCTGTATCTATTATAATATTATATTATATTATATAATATAATATTATTATTTATGTCTGTTTTTATGTTGGTTATATTGTTTTCTAGTAGTTTTATTTCATTATTATTAAATCTAGTATGTTATGTATATATATATTTAATATTTTATGTATTAATAATTTAAAACAACATAGGTTATTCAAATACAAGAATATTTATTATTTTATATCCAAAGCTTATATATACTGTATATATATATATATATATATATATATATATATATATATTAAATATGGTGATATGTTTTCTTGTATATATAGTTAATAAATTTAAAATATTTCAAACATAAGAATACTTTTAATGAATATATTTATTCAAAGCTTTTCGCCGATAAAAAAGTATCAGCATCTTCAGGAAAAATAATTATCTAATAAAATACTTTTACAAAATTGTAAAAGTATTTTATTAGATAATTATTTTTCCTGAAGATGCTGATACTTTTTTATCGGCGAAAAGCTTTGAATAAATATATTCATTAAAAGTATTCTTGTGTTTGAAATATTTTAAATTTATTAACTGTATATATATATATATATATATATATATATATATATATACATACAAACACACACACACACACACACACATATATATATATATATATATATATATATATATATATACACTACATGCGAGAGTTCTAGTTAGATTATTTATTTATTCCTTATTCGTATAATTTATATAGGCAAATTAAATTAAAATAATATATTATATTGTCCGTAGTGGGTCCATAACAAAATGATACGTTTTTGGCCAAGTGGCACCTAACACATTCCGTGGAAGTTTAATATTTATAAAGAAAATGCCAGGCGGAGATATGTTTACGTACTGAAAGAACTTGGCCTCTGGGAGGTGTAATGGAGGACGAACGTAAAAACTTGGTGATGACAGTGATGGACCTGTAACCAGTGGCGCATCTTGCCATCTCTATAAAGAAAAAACATTACGCGCGTCATCCTTCATTGAAAAAGGTAGTGAAAATGCACCTATATAAATTTAACTACCAGGATTGACCAATAAATAAGCGTTATTAATACATTTTTTAGTTTTACTTGTGCCTGAAATATTAGGAGCAAATTATAATATTTAAATGCTTAAGGAATATCCCTTAAAAATAGTTGTTGAGTTTGCGCCCTAAAGTAAAACAAAGTATGCATTGAAGTAACTAGACTGATTTGTGGGGAATATTACAACCGAGTTGATGTACACCCCTATTGACGTCTTTGCCCCCTCCCCTTAACTAAATTCTGGGTGCGCCGTTGACAGTATTTAACTCGTTGCAAAAGTAACGCTCAAATATTACTATTTACTAATCATTTAATATAAATTAGCGGGATAAAAAGCACACCATTGATGTAAATAGCGTGTCCGCGACCCGCTACATCTCACAGGGCCAAAGTTATTAAAGGCAGATTTATATTAAAAGGGGCTTGTGTCCATTAAGTGAGGAGAGTCACTTGATGACCGAAGGGATAACCTTCAATGTCAGACTAAAATATGACTGCAGAATCTCTACTGTAATGGAAAATCTTTCACACGTGGAGAAAGCTGAAGAGAAAAGCTAGTGACAATTAGATTGAGACTCAAAAACAGCCAGTCACTATTTATGCTACATCGTTGACGAGCCTTCTGTTCCTTTTTAACAATGGCGGCAAAATAAATTTATAATTTTAATTCTACTAATTACTTTTGGTATCAATAAGGACCATGACCGAAGATTTGTCTCACTTAAAAGAAGCTAAAACCATCAGGACTTCGTAATTAATAAAAAGGTCTTTCTAAGGAGAGTCCTAACTCCTTCGATGTTCTAGATAATTTTCTTGTCTAATCGCTAGAAAAAATAAAGTGACCACAATGTAATCGGATGGATAGTCGGTCAAAGAGCCGTTATCCACGAAATTTTGTATTACGTTTAAACATACAAATATTTAAATATAATGTATAAAGAGAAGATTTATATTCAAGTATTATATATCTGACCGTCTTGTATAAGTTACTGTGGTTGCTAGTCAATTCACTACTCGAAATAGTTAAAACACTTATCATTGGAATGCTTTCGAAAACTTTGTTACATTAAATTTATTCTTTGGTATATTTAATTTACAATATTTGGGGAGTACGTCACTCTAACATAATATGCAATTTAACTATGTAATTACAAATTAATTACTTTTCATAAACTTATTCTCTACATTGGCACTAACCGAAATAATATATATAAAAAATTACCTTGTTTTCAAAGGGGGAAAGTTTCTTCATTTCGTAATTGTGTTGGTTCATTTGTACCTTCATGTTTTCAGTTACGGGAACGTTGACGCTAGGTTAGAAATAAAGTAGTTACGTTGGTACGTAATAGTAAGCACAGGTTTCTCTGCAAAGAAAAAACATATTGAATAGAAATTTAAAACAAAAATAATTTATAGTAGTAGATACTGTTGGTGAAAGTATTAGAAATTAATATAAAAGATACATTTCTGAACAACATTTTATATTGATTTTTAATTTGAAAAAAGTAAAGATTTCAAATATTATTTACTACTTCGTAACTGTTATTTTACTTCATCATATGCGGGTTAAAGGCAGTAGATTTAAATACATTAATAAAGTCTTAGGAAAGGAAAATTCACGGGGCTGCATACTTGAACTTTTTGAAAAATACTCTTAAACTATTGAATTTCAGCCCTTAAGGTCAAGTTATCTACTCTTGTTCTAATAAGATCAATGCACACACACCATTTTACCCAAGTTTGGGCCCCAAAACCCACTAAACCCTCGTGGCAGCCAGGCTCTCAAGAGCCACTTCTGTCTCACATTCGCATGCGGCAGGTAGACCCCATGGTGAGTGAAGGGGAGGACTTATATAACTGTAATCTTGCAATAAAACGCTCTAATTATCATTGAAGTATCGAAATATAAGAAAATTACGGCTTTAGATTTTTAAATGTTATTTACCTTTTGTAAAAAAACCAGAAAATGCTGAGTTGGGAGGGGGATGAGCCCTGTGATTATGAATTTAAATAGCAACAGATTATAGATATAGAAATGTTTTCGTTGCTATCAAAAAGCATGATAAAAACACTGTTTCAAACATAGAAATTAAATAAACTTATGATTTGGTTTTTTGCAAATATTTACTTAGAAAGTGTGAGTTTACCTAAAAGGCATCGACTAATGTCTCGGTGCTTTATATAAAAACTTAAACTTTCTTTGCACTGATTTGTTGGTTAATATTATTTATTGCTATCTATTGCCGGATTTGTGTTCTTTCTGCCTAAATCACTCAAATCTGTTCACACGACCACGTTTAGACAGGAAACGTATATCCTCCCTCTTTACCAAATTGGTACGCCACCAAAGATGATACTAGTTATGTTCTTTGTCTGCTGCAACATCCCATATCTTGGAGCAGCGTTGCCAATCGTTTTTAACAATGAACTCTTAGACTTCAGTAATCAATCGATCCCAACTTACATTTTGTTGTAACACTCACACACACACACACACACACTGACGAACATGCACAACACACATACACACACTCACTCACACGCGCGCGCACACACACACACACACACACACACACGCGCGCGCGCGCGCACACGCACACACACACGCGCGCGCACGCACGCACACACACACGCGCGCACGCACGCTCACACACACGCACACACACACACACACACACACACATATATATATATATATATATATATATATATATATATATATATATACTTCACTCTTCTGTGTTTTAGGCTACAGGGAAAATACCCAAACAAATTACGTGAAACAGAAAAAGGATAATTAATGTTCCGACTACGATAGAATAATTCTATTCTGTTACAACACTTTTACAACAACAAGAATTTATAAATGACATTCGAAAGAATAACGGGTGGAATAAGTGGGTTTCTCTCTTACGCGACGTTAATTAATGCGAGGTTCGCGCTTCTTATAAGTACAAGTCGCGTCCAACAGTTAGCTTGATTCTGCTTTATCTAAAAACTTATATATAAACACTTTTAAAGGTTGGATCAATCGAATCAAACGTTTTATTTTGCAAACTATTTTCACTAGAAAGAAAGGTAAATGTATCACGAACTCGTTCTTTCTTTCGTTTAAAGGTAGGAAAAGTTCTCTTTGCAGGTCTTCAGTGCACTGAAATAATTTTTCGATTAGCTGAATTGTACCCCCATATTTTCGCGCTCTCAAAGGAGTACTCCTACCACTGTGTTCACTATCCCAGAGCTACTAACTGACCTCTTGTTTTTTTTACAGTCCATCTATGAAACCCGTCTGAGGAGGTTCCTTGGACTATACTAAATACAGTAAAACCTTTATATCCGGCCCTCTCATATCCGGAGCCTCCGATATCCGGACGTAATATGAAAATAAAAAAAGAGTTTTTATTCCGCGATTTATTATATTATAGACTTAGTGAGCACACAGCCAGCGCCTGCCGAAGATGACAACAAAAAGAAACAAACAAACCATGACGCATAGCGAAACTTTCTAGGCATTTGACCAACTGATCGAGTACATCCAACACCAAGAGGAAGCAACAGCAGTAGATCGTCTACTATTTCGAAGGTGGATGGCATTCCATCATAGAAACGTGTAAACAAAACAATCAAACCACCATTATATCTTTTTTTACCTAAACTGACAATTAATGTAATTAAGTGTGTCCAGTACAGTCTGATGTAAGAATCCAATACGATTCTACTTTTTTCTGCCTAAATGTATCCATATTGCTCCTTCCTTGTCATGAATCAATGTCTAATTCGTTTTCTGTGCGCTGTGACAATTCTTAAAGTCGCGTCAGCAGTTCTTCTCCCCTACCCACTACTAAATACCATTTTAATTTTAATTTTTTTACTACCCGTCAGTTATTCAAAAGTTTTATTGTTATCCTATTTTCAATATAATGTGATTGGTTTACGAGAAAGCTTTATTCTTTCTAAGTTTTCATATTTAAGTTTTCTATTTATTATTTTCACACTGTTAAGTTGTTATAATAAGTCTACAAGTAGAAATTTTAGTTTACGCTGTGTAATATTTCAGGTTTTGGTTTTGAAGCTATTTATATTAAAACTCTTTTGAATTCCTACTATTAGTTCACTCTCTCTCTCCCCATATATATGTATATATTCTCCATATACATGTATATGTATATATATATATATATATACATATATATATATATATATATATATATATATATATATATTTATATATTTATATTTATATTTATATATGGAGAAAGAGCGAGAGAAAGGGAGCAGAGGGAGAGAGGAGATATATATAAATAAATATATATTTATTTATTTATTTTTATTATTATTTATATATATATATATATATATATATATATATATATAAATATTAATAATTGTAAATTCAATTATAATTTTTGTATTTGTATTTTGACTTATGTTCTTTATATATATATATATATATATATATATATATATATATATATATATATATATATATATATATATATAGTTCAAATTTGCAATCGCTAATAAAATACTTTCTATTCATCTACTCAAGTTTATATTTTTTTAAAATATGTAGTGAATGACACTTGGTATTATAGTTTATTTCAAATAATACTCATTAGTTAAAATTAGTTAATTTCTTTTAATAATTAATTAGTTATAATCAATGTAATTCTGTCATATGCGTAAACATATTTATAATAATTGTAATGATTTAATAAATAGTAACTAAATTAAAAGTAAGTAAAATAAAATGTATTATTTATATTTTTGAAATCATTATCTCTGAGGATGATTATTTTGCAATCGAAATGTACATACGAGAAGGGTTTTAATAAGATGGAGGGTTTTAATAAGGGGTTTATTTGTATTTAAAAGCCTTTATTTATTTAAATTAAAACATTAGGCTACAGTTGCTTCAAGTTGTTGACATGAAAATACTTGTAGCACATTTCCTCTTTTCATGAGAGACGCGCGAACTAACTTCTATTATGATGAGTACTTTAATAAAATTATTTATCATTCATTCCGAACCATAACCAAAATGCGTACGGGTTATCTGTGATAGGAAGGTCATGTTCCGGAGTTTTGTGTCTCTACATGGCCAACAGTTCATCCATTTAATTTGTTATCTGTTTCATGCCCTAAATATTAAGGGAATAAATACACGGCCGACATAACAGATACTATCTGTTGTACGGGGTACAATTCAGCTAATCGAAAAATTATTTGAGTGCACTGAAGACCTGCAAAGAGAACTTTTCCTACCTTTAAACGAAAGAAAGAACGAGTTCGTGATACATTTACCTTTCGTTCTAGTGGAAATAGTTTGCAAAATAAAACGTTTAATTCGATTGATCCAACCTTTAAAAGTGTTTATATATAAGTTTTTAGATAAAGCAGAATCAAGCTAACTGTTGGACGCGACTTGTACCTATAAGAAG
This sequence comes from Prosapia bicincta, assembly GCA_036971475.1. Classification (NCBI taxonomy): domain Eukaryota; kingdom Metazoa; phylum Arthropoda; class Insecta; order Hemiptera; family Cercopidae; genus Prosapia; species Prosapia bicincta. The sequence goes on along the minus strand of JBAIZL010000001.1, from coordinate 235,907,840 downwards.
CGCGAACCTCGCATTAACTAACATCGCGTAAGAGAGAAACACACTTATTCCACCAGTTAATCTTTCGAATGTCATTTATAAATTCTTCTTGTTGTAAAAGTGTTGTAACAGAATAGAATTATTCTATCGTAGTCGGAACATTAATTATCCTTTTTATGTTACTATATTTAATGTACATTATTAAGTTAAATGGTTATTAATAAATATTTCTTATCAGTTATTTTATATAGGCCTAAATATGTATATATATATATATATATATATATATATATATATATATATATATATATATATATATTAAACTTTGCAAGACTGTTTTCTTGTATTCACTTATCAATTTCACTATATGTAGTATACTTAAACAAGAATCTTACTTGGTATTTATACGAGTTAACTTTCAAAGATTGATAGTATCTCCATTATCGGACATCACTGACCAGGGGTTGTAGTAGGTCTACTATAACCCCCCGTCAGTGATGCTCGATAATGGAGATACTATCAATCTTTGAAAGTCAACTCGTGTAAATATCAAGTAAGATTCTTGTTTAAGTACATGTAGTGAAAGTGATATATATATATATATATATATATATATATATATATATATATATATATATGTAAATTTATACTTCAATAAATCTCATTATAATGGTAATGAGATATAAATTTATACTCCAATTTTTTAAACTAAAACTTCTTAAAATGCGTGTGACACTTTTTTAAGACTTCATTTCAGATGAATTCGTTAAATAAGATTTGTGTTGAGTAAATGTTTCAACATCTAATAATGGTATTTTTACTGACTATGTTGTTTTGCTTTTAGCTATGTTAACTATAATTTATTAAAACTTATGTTAATTATACTCTTCACTTCTGTCGTATAATCTAACTGACTGCCTCTTGTTATTACAGCAATTGTATATTTGACAAAGCAAAGTATGCAAATTAGTAATAAATTTTGATTTTTCGGGAAAAGTTTGTAATTGAAATTTTCTGCGTAAACTGATTGCTTGCCTCAGGTTTTAATTAAAACGTGAATTAATTACGAAAAAAACCGAATTTCCAAATACAAGTGCGGCTCGTAAATTGAGAATAGCGAGTTTACAAAGCTCGTTGCAAAGTGATTTTCAGCTGCGGAATACATTGGTAGTGCGAGTGAATGAAAATCCTTTTTGTTGTTCAGTTATGTTCAGATATAGTTCATTTAAATTTAGTATGTTTTTTATAATGTAATGTAAAGAAAATACAGTATGATTGAATGTTTTCCTGTAGGCGCATGCGCAGAAGAGTTATTTTTTTAGCGAAACTACAAAATAGCACATGTTTTTGCATAAACAGTACGCCTAGCATTATGTTTTAATTCCAAATCATTCACATGGCTGTATTATTACTATAAAACACACACACAATTCCACATTACTAGATCTTAATCAAATAACTTATTAACAAAGTTATATAGGTTACTTTAAAGCCTAATATTAAACCCTTATATTAATGGTAAAGCTAATAAAATCTAAGATTCACCAACTCTTAAGTAAAATAGCCACCTTTTACACACCCAGAACTCTTCTGTGACTATCGTTAATTTTGAACTTTCACCATCTTACACTCGTTAAAACTTAGGTTTTACTTCAGACAGACGGTACATGAAGACAAATTGGTAAAATACAGGTTTGTAAGAAGGTGATGATTTACAGAAATATATGCATTAAAAATAGCATTTAATGTAATATAAACATTAACATGGATTTTAAAGGAAAGTAAAGAAAGTATAATAATAACAATAAAACAAAGAGTATATAGGATTATCAGAAAATAGAGAAAGCTGAATGGAAATATAAAGTCTACAAATAAAATAAAATAAATAACTACAGTGTATAGCAAAGACAGTAAAACATTATAATTACTACTTCCGCTGCGTACGCGCATACATGCGCACTACTGAAATAAATATTGTTCGTATAAGTTAGCAGAACACTTTATATGTTATAATTTGAAAGAATTACTCTTAAAGCCAGGAGATTACTATGCAGGGGGAGGAAATGTCGTCTGAGAGGGGAAATGTGTTGGCAACTTATTAATAGGTAGTGCTTACCATTATAATGTCACGTGTTAGTAATTCTGTAGGCCCAAAGAAGCTGTTTTGCACACTTTTAGAAAGTGTAGCAGTATTTCTACTATTGTTTTTAATGTAATGAGTGGAGTTTTGTGTAATGAAGGTGAGATAGCCTAATATTTTTACTTTTTTCTAGATTTGGGGTTTCATGATGGATTTACCAGACACTAGGACTAAAACAGCACTCCCATTGGTAATTCATGTTTTAACTGATTTTTTTCTGAATTTATTTAAGTACTTTATTTCTTAATGTTCGGTTCGTCTAGACATCATCAATTATATATATATATAAGATGAATAGTTATTATCTGGAGTACATTCGTTCTTTCTGCAGTGCATAGAATCGCAGTTCCAACGCTTCGCTAGATATGAATGATATATATGTTCATTCGCTCTTCAACTGTTGTTGGGTTCACCTCGTCATTGCTAGATGAGATTCTAGCGAAACGTCGGAACTGCGATTTTATGAACTGAAAAATGAAGGATATACTCCGGATAGTAATTATTTATCATATTTTTCCATCCGTTAAGAAATTCGTATATATATATAGGAATTTTGTAAAAATATTTTATTAGATAATTATTTTCCTGAAGATGCTGGTACTATTTTATCGACGAAAAGCTTTGAATAAATATATTCATTAAAAGTATTCTTGTTTTTGAAATATTTTAAATTTATTAACTATATTACAAGAAAACATATCACCACATTATATATATATATATATATATATATATATATATATATATATATATATATATATATATATATATATATATTAGGGATGGGCCGATTCCTAAAATTTTCGATTCCGATTCCGATTCCGATTCTAAAATTTTCCGTTCGATTCTCGATTCTTTAGTCGATTCTCGATTCTCGATTCTTTAAAGTTATATTAACTTACATGCTAGCTCTCTAATAATTAATTTAGTTAACATCTTGGTCATATGGCAAAACCTTTTAAAAGTTCTGTTTTAATGTAATAGGCTATACAAAACCTTCAACCTTGATTTATCAATAGGAATTTTTTTAAACATAAAAACATATCAGATTAAAGTAATGACTTATTTTAAAGTTAAAAATGTCAACTTTACTTATTTTATGTTTGAAAAAATTCCTAAGCCTATTTACATTGTCTCCCAAACAAAACAAAAATTAAAAACAAACGAACAACATAAAAAGTAAAAAAATTAATACAAATAGGATAGTTTTTAATATTTAAAAGTCTGGCAGGTAATGTTCATTTCTGTTCAAAAACACAAGCATTTGAACACGTTGTTACAAGCTAGTTTCATCGCTAGTCACATATAGCTCCTGAAGTTGAGAAAGGTTTTCCAGAAAACACTGTCGCGAGTTGGCAGACAGGTATTTTATTGCCATTGCATTTAAATGAGGGTATTTGGCACTTTGTACTGCCAAATACTTCCCAACATCACAATCTGGACTGGCTAATGGTTCCCCCAGATAATTGTTTACTTCTTCTTCTACTGTCAATTCCCCTGGGGTACCTTCTTCCTCAACATTCTGGATTAGTGGGGCATACCTTCTCCACATCTGGTAGGACCTTTTTTTCTGCAGGTGTCTGGAACACGTGCAACTGATTCAGGCCTATTTTGTATTTATTACTCAATCCCAGTTGATCTTTAACCGACTATCACTTGTAGGTCCTGTGTCTGAGGATAAAGTTTCTTCAAGTATAGATCTTTTTTGTTGATAAATTTGGGCAAAATGAATGTTGTTTAAGTGCTTTTTCATATTTGATATATTATGTGGTTTTCCACCGTCAGTTTCTGTTAACCTTCATCGAATTGACGTGACGGCCAGTAGTCTGAACCGAATACCGCCAGGCCTCTTAACGCTTTATTTTTATTAGTACTACTCAGCTGGTGTTGCTACTTTTGGAAAAATTAAGGCACAGTATTTAACAACAAGCTTAACACTACTTACAGATGTATTTACGATGGTTTTTGTTTGATAGATAAACGCCGACGGGATTAAAAACATGATGTTATTCTAAGAGCTTTTTGTCCGTAGTTACGGGCCGACACACATATTTGTTATAACGTATTGTAATGATTTTCACTACTGTTTTCAAAATTTCACAAAACCTTAAAAGTAAGTCGGAAATATTGACTAAATATTTAGTTGTAAAATAATCCTTAAAAACGGACTTTGTGAAAGTTAAATACAAACATTGATACACTTAGATAAATTCATCCTTACTAGGAAGTAAATTATAACGTAAATTCCTTAACAAGTAAATTATTTGGTGTTAAAACTTTTACTAAATATGAATCTTGGATAGTATTTACTGGACCTGTAGCATTACTTATCAGAGAGAGAATATATTACACTTTAGTTCTATATTCAAAATATTTATAAACTCACAAATCTATCACATGTGACACGTTTACGTGTCTTAGTGATAGGCGCATAAACACTTTTATCACCAGTCTGTTGATTATTTGGGTAGCCGGGACATGAAATTATGGTTTTGTTGTTTCTTGCTAACACAAAACACAAAAAATATCAAAACAGTGTTGCACAGATAATAAAATTCAATTAAATCAAAAACAATGTCGGGTAAATTGGTCCGACGGAGTTTATTTACGTTTCATTTACGGTAGGAAAAAACTATGTTGGGCCAGTTGGTCCGACACGTATTTTTATAAATATTCGGAATCGTGTGGAATCGGAATCGACACTTTTATGATGAAGAATCGAGTATCGACGATTCCTCGATACCACCTAGAATCGACGATTCCTGGAATCGAGAATCGGAATCGGCCCATCCCTAATATATATATATAGGCTATATATATACATACATATACGTAGTAGCAGTACAGTAATTTTTCATAAATATAGGAAAATAAGACACATTTATCCTCACTTTAAAATATACACAAAACTTTATAAAACCAAAGCTCTTTTATAAAAACCAAACGATTTTATAACACAAAAGTGTACTTCATTATTGTATAGCTAGAAAACATCAGGTTGGATTGGATCTGGTTTTAAAAAACATAGAGTTTACTAATGCTCGAGGCAAACAGTTCATGCGTGATGTGAAACAAGGCCACCCTCTTCTGTGCGCCAACGCAATAACATATACCAAGATGGAGGTATACTATATGTCAACAAATTATTTAATTTGATTTTTTTACAACCGAATTTATCCCATACGGATATTATTTTAGCTATAGGCTATTATAACATAGCATAATATATTTCTTTATTTCATAAAGAGCAAGATGGTTTTGTTTTATTTCTCAATTTTTTTGAATCATTGGGGTGTCAGAACCAAGTTTTAAAATTTGATCATAATTTTTTTATATTGATGACGCCTTGATAACCTATATTACTATGTTCATTATCTTGCTATTAAAGACAATATTTATAGCCTTTTACACATCACACAAAGGAAAAAAAATGCAAAATAATTTGCTATTTTTATATGCTATTCAACTACAGTTTTTCCTTAGCAAATACAAAGAAAGAAATAGATTGTTAAGACTCAATGTTCAGTCAACTTACATAATTTATATATTTTATTTTTGTTATTTAAAATACGCATGATTATCTATATTTCATATATATTTTATACATATTCACATAAATAAAGACGAATGTCTATCTGTCTGCTCTTGATGCGTTACTACAGCATTCATCTGATGGACATGTGACTTTGAGAAGTTTAGTACTCTCACCAGGTACATCTACCCAAAAATAGTTGGCGCAAAGAAATTCAACAATTTACCACCGAATTCATTTAGAGCTTTATTTTCAACTGTAGCAATAATAATTTTACTAAGTATTCGAGTTCGATTTTATTCACTTTTGTTTATTTATTTTATAATGAACAAAGTTTTTTTATTTTCGTGTCTGACATTGACTTACTTAGAATTATGAAATACCAAAAGTTATATATTTTACAAGAATTTTATTGTATTATTGGTGTATTCTTAAAAGTAACCCAACTTCTAGGTCACTATTTATTACATTTATTTCAGGCTTTATTATTTTTGTGTTGAAGTAAGTGCATCCCTACAGAAGTTCATAGCGTAGTTTCTATCCTAAGATAGGTGGTGCGCTTTTATGCAAAGAAATTCAGTCCAATTGAATACTGAATTCATTTAGGGCCTTCATTTCAAATTTTAACAATTTTAATTTTACTAAGTATTCATTTCCTACTTTATTCACTTTTGTTTTTTTATTTTACAGTGAACGAAGTTTTTTTATTTTCGTGTCTGACATTGACTAACCTAGAATTATGAAATACCAAAAGTGATATATTATACAAGAATTTTATTGTGTTATTGGTGTATTCTTAAAAGTAACCCAACTTCTGGGTCAGTATTTATTATATTTATTTAAGTTTGTATTATTTTCATAATGAAGTAAGTAAACATCCACGATGCATTCTGACATAGTAGCCTATATCTATTCTAAGGTTAGGAAGCGCGTGTATCCAAAGAAATTCAATTAAATTAAATACTGAATAAAAATTGTTCGAATAATAAAACTAAAACGATGAAATGTTTTTCTAGTGTAAATTTATTTCCAACATAATTGACACAATGTAAATTGAAAATTTTCATAACAAGTATCCTCGAAAATACTTTTCTCGGGAATGGCAGCAACGTGCGACGAGTAAGCTAGTTAACAATAAATTTATATAGAAAACTAAGTAATAAAGTTTTTATAAGCTTTTGCTACGTTCTAGGCAACATTATTACGTAAAATTATATTAAATTTATATTAATCCTAACAGAAATATTTATTTATTCATAATAGAAAGTTAATATAAAAAATATATTCTAGTAACAAACGCCAAAGAAAAATAATTCATTAATTAAACTGAACAATGATTTAATACGTAAATATTGGAAATCCGCTACACACGTTTAAGCCTACACTTTTAACCCGTGTTGCATACACGTTTAGGCCTACACTTTTAACCCGTGTTGCATATACGTTTAGGCCTACACTTTTAACCCGTGTTGCATATACGTTTAGGCCTACACTTTTAACCCGTGTTGCATATACGTTTAGGCCTACACTTTTAACCCGTGTTGCATATACGTTTAGGCCTACACTTTTAACCCGTGTTGCATATACGTTTAGGCCTACACTTTTAACCCGTGTTGCATATACGTTTAGGCCTACACTTTTAACCCGTGTTGCATATACGTTTAGGCCTACACTTTTAACCCGTGTTGCATATACGTTTAGGCCTACACTTTTAACCCGTGTTGCATATACGTTTAGGCCTACACTTTTAACCCGTGTTGCATATACGTTTAGGCCTACACTTTTAACCCGTGTTGCATATACGTTTAGGCCTACACTTTTAACCCGTGTTGCATATACGTTTAGGCCTACACTTTTAACCCGTGTTGCATATACGTTTAGGCCTACACTTTTAACCCGTGTTGCATATACGTTTAGGCCTACACTTTTAACCCGTGTTGCATATACGTTTAGGCCTACACTTTTAACCCGTGTTGCATATACGTTTAGGCCTACACTTTTAACCCGTGTTGCATATACGTTTAGGACTACACTTTTAACCCGTGTTGCATATACGTTTAGGCCTACACTTTTAACCCGTGTTGCATATACGTTTAGGCCTACACTTTTAACCCGTGTTGCATATACGTTTAGGCCTACACTTTTAACTCGTGTTGCATATACGTTTAGGCCTACACTTTTAACCTGTGCTGTATATACGTTTAGGCCTACACTTTTAACCCGTGTTGCATATACGTTTAGGCCTACACTTTTAACCGGTGTTGCATATACGTTTAGGCCTACACTTTTAACCCGTGTTGCATATACGTTTAGATCTACACTTTTAACCCGTGTTGCATATACGTTTAGGCCTACACTTTTAACCCGTGTTGCATATACGTTTAGGCCTACACTTTTAACCCGTGTTGCATATACGTTTAGGACTACACTTTTAACCCGTGTTGCATATACGTTTAGGCCTACACTTTTAACCCGTGTTGCATATACGTTTAGGCCTACACTTTTAACCCGTGTTGCATATACGTTTAGGCCTACACTTTTAACTCGTGTTGCATATACGTTTAGGCCTACACTTTTAACCTGTGCTGTATATACGTTTAGGCCTACACTTTTAACCCGTGTTGCATATACGTTTAGGCCTACACTTTTAACCGGTGTTGCATATACGTTTAGGCCTACACTTTTAACCCGTGTTGCATATACGTTTAGATCTACACTTTTAACCCGTGTTGCATATACGTTTAAGCCTACACTTTTAACCCGTGTTGCATATACGTTTAAGCCTACACTTTTAACCCGTGTTGCATATACGTTTAAGCCTACACTTTTAACCCGTGTTGCATATACGTTTAAGCCTACACTTTTAACCCGTGTTGCATATACGTTTAAGCCTATACTTTTAACCCGTTTTGCATATACGTTTAAGCCTACACTTTTAACCCGTGTTGCATATACGTTTAAGCCTACGCTTTTAACCCGTGTTGCATATACGTTTAAGCCTACACTTTTAACCCGTGTTGCATATACGTTTAAGCCTACACTTTTAACCCGTGTTGCATATACGTTTAAGCCTACACTTTTAACCCGTGTTGCATATACGTTTAGATCTACACTTTTAACCCATGTTGCATATACTACCCTGTGTTTGTTTCTTCCAAATTATCTGCCTATTTGAAGTGTAGATTTTCGTCCTCATGCATTAAAAATTTAACAAAATTTTATAGATTTTATTTCAATTTTATTTTCAATTTTATTTCAAAATTTTTCAAGATTTTATAAAAAATTGGTTGATATCCTGATTTTAAAATTTGATTCCCTGCGTGTGGTTTTACAAACTTTGCAATTTGACCCACGTTTAAATTTTATATTTCGTTAATTTTTTAAGATATTTTAAAATAATTATTATTACCATTTTAGATATAAAAAAATATTTTCCGGGATAACATCTATTATGGCCTCAGACCTCATAAGATAACATTTTTAAATGTATTATTATTATTATTATTATTATTATACAATATCAAGAGCACAGTAGTACAATATATTACAATGAAAATATTGGAAAGAACCCCATTACCACAATAATAAAATCAAACATAACAAATAAAATAAGTTACTTAAGATTACACCCTATTGTTTATTGTATTATTATTATTATTATTATTATTATCATTATTGTTATTTTGACTTGAAAAAATATTTCTTTGGGTGAAAGAGTGAAAATGTTTCTCAGAAATTACTAACAGAAGAAAGTATGCTTAAGAAGTGTACATTTAGGAATACAGTCCGGTTTGCGGATCAACCGGGATCGTCAGCTCCACTTGAAGCAGTGCGGCGGGAGGAGTCAAATGTGAACGCGGCGGACGGATGCGAGCGCGGGCGGTCGTTGGGGCGTAGAGTAACCTTTACGGAATAATTTATAGACTGTCAACTCGCCCGCAGTCGCCACCCCGTGTCCTAAATCCTTCCTACCTGTTTCCCCGCGACGCGCACTCGCGGGCAGAGTTTCGGTCAGCATGTCTGAGTTTACGTTATATTTCTTGTTGTCCTTTTATAAATTCACGCCGTTCTATGAAGCGCGAATCCCTAATTATGCGTTGATCTGAAACGTCCAATCAGATCAGAGCACATCGAAACATCGAACGTGATGCATGGAGATGCGATAACCCCGAGCGCGAGCGGGCGTTTTTCGGAGAATAAATCCGAACGCCGAATTCGCGGAATTACGCGATCGCTCGAGTCGAACGTAAACACTACCCTTCCTCAGTGGTCAGTCTATGCGTTGCTTCTGATCAAAACGAACTGTATAGTAGTGACGGGACAACAGGAGGCGATACTATTTATCAGCTGTTTTTACAGTCATTGGGTAGAAGTAGGGCTGTGGATATTATGGTATTTGTTTTAATCGTGATTTCGCATTATCCGTGACGGCCCTGCCGGTAATTATCCCAGATAATCGGGAGTTGACTGTACTAAATGTTTGAACATAAAACGTGAACCGACATCAAGCTAAGTTGGATTTACAAATTAAAAACAATGTTTATAAATTACTTTAAAATACAATTGAGAGAGGTTTTAAAAAGTTTAAAAAATGTGTAATTTTCAATTCTGAGACTTTTCAACAAAACTTTTAAGAAGGGAATATGATGAAATACTACATGAAATAGAAAATGGATATTTTAAACTTGAATAGCCGTAAAAGGTAAACTGTACTTAAATTTAAAAGTAGCGTTTTATACATAATAAATTAAACACAATTAAATGAAACATTTTAAAAATTTGAAAAGTTTTAAACAAAAATCTATTTCTTTACAATCTGATGAGGAAGAAAGTTACATTACTGAAATAGTAAAAGTAAATTCCAAGTTTTAAAATAAATTTTGGTTAGATCTTTTAAATAAAAACCCAATGAATATCTTACATCGTAAATATATTAAAGCGAGCTATAATTTTGTAAATCGTTTTGAAAATTAAAAACGTATGAAATATACAAATTAAAAATGTTTAAACAACCCACTGATGAAGCGAACACATAGAAATATTATAGAATTAAATAAGAAAAGTAAAGAACATAAAAACTCACTAAAGGTTATTTTTTTAATACAAGTGAAAATATTAAAAAGAAAATTTGAGTACAGAGTGTTTTCATTATAATTGCGTTTTGAAAGTTTTAATTTTGTGAAATTTCAAATTAAAAATATTTTGTTACAATCTCCAATAGAAAGAATTATTTTATTCGAGGAAGTAAATTGACATAACGTACACAATAATTTAGGGTCTAATTTTAAAATGTAAAAAGAATTTTAAAAAAAATTGACTAGTTAAGGAATAATTCAAAACAATAGTCAGGGATTTTAAAAATTTCAATCAAAATAATTTTTAGTAATCGTTTGATGGAGAGAATATGTATAAAAATATTACATTGTTGGAATAGACAAAGTTTGAAGTTTGAAATACCATAAAAACAATAAAGTTAAATTGAAAAAAAAATTAAAAAATTCTGAATTCTAAAATTCAATCGGCGAAGCGTTTTGAAAATTTATTAACTCATTTTGATTAATGTTTTATGTTTATTTCGATCTTTTTGTTTAAAATCAATTGTTAAAAGCTTCAAACGAAATTTATATAACGCTTTTTAATAAAAAATATAGCATTGATTTTGCATTTTCATATAACTTTAGAAGCAATTAATCTTACCTTTTATTAGGAGAAAATAAATTTAATACTTGTAGAATTCTTGTGAAACACTCAAACCAACAAGAACACACGGCAGCAGTTAGCTATGAGCAACACTGAACGGTTTTATAGCGCACTGGCAGAATGAGTTGGTGTCGGCACAATCTACTCGTTATATACTCGCAAATATTTTTTGCACAGTCCAAACAGACATATTTTGGCTTATCTGTGACGTGGAGTGGTGTGCTTAGTCCAAGTTCAGAACAGAGTTGCTCTGTGTCGTACGATGGTCCAGCCTGAGGTACTGTTTCGTTCCGTTTTTCTTTTTAAACTTTGTAAACAAATTAAAATTATCTAACGTTAATTTGTTTTAGCAGTTTGTTTTTATTCCCT